>CM035169.1:76788900-77221400 GCA_020205615.1 Panax quinquefolius | reverse complement strand
CCACCCACTGCTATACACACACAAACACACATTATCACACACAGTATACACACACCCACTGTCAATTAATTATCTGTATGTGTTCGTATGTACATATGGCGAGTCTTTTAGGTCCAAATTCTTGAACATAACTCAGTTTGTCATTTATTGCTTTGAACATAACTCAGTTTTTGGCTTAGTTAACTTATTAGAATTGAACCTGGAATGATGTCCATGGATTCACGGTTGGCTTGTTCAGCTCAAAGGTTTGTTATTAGCTTGTACTCTTTCTGAGTGGTGAGCTTCTTCTGCCATTCGTATGCAAAAGTCATTAATGTATTTGGAAAAATTTTAAGCTTTTCCAAATTTATTGGGTCTTAATTTTAACTATTGGTCTTGGTTTCTTAGATATTTGTTTGATTGGTAATTTTGTCCCCAAGTATGCGTACTGGAACTAGCAACTTGGTAATTTTGTCCCCAAGTCTTGGTAATTTTCTTAGATAAATATCACTTTCCCAAGTTTGTTATCTTCTTTGATATCACTTTCCCAAGTTGGGCATCCAAGATTTGATTTTTTCGATTTGATTTGGTCTAAAGTCTGCTTTGCTGTGATATTTGGGTTATAGGTTCATTTCGTATAATCCTTTTTTTTAACCTGTTTGTTCATCTCAAGAAGTTTAAAGGGATGAAATTGTTGGGTCATTTCGTATATTTGGATTACCTTTTTTAGGGATGAAATTGTTGTTCATCTTTTTTTTTACATGTTTGGTCATTTCGTATATCTGGGTTACCTTTTTTTTTACCTGTTTGATTTTTTACCTATTTTTTTTTATTGGATTTGGTCTAAAGATTTGTTTGTTTGCAGACTGAAATTGTCACATAGATTGTGCACATCTTTATGGGAATGAGGTTGAAGTTGGGGAAGCATTAGTCAAAATATGAAAGTTTCGTTGAAGAGGGGGTATCTTTTTTTGACCTCTTAAGTTGTATTGTACTATGAATTCTATTGATAAGATTGAAAAATATGTTAAGAGTATCTCTTAAGAACCTTGGGTATCTTACTTGGTTTTGTATTTGATGCATTGGCCTAAGAGCTCTGTGTTTGGGGATGCTACTCATCCTCCTGCATAATCTGGGAGTGAGTGTAGGCAATTTTTGCACAATCTGCTACTGTTCCTGTTCACAAATCTCCCACCCCTTACTCTTTTTTAGGCAAATAAATATTTGTTGAATCCTTACTATTATAATCCATAATAAACTTCCTAAATGTTACCCAATAATTGATCAGCTCAAAGATGGTCTCATTGTCATTTATTTGTTCTAGGCAAATAAACATAAACTTTCTCAAATTCAATCGAAAAAATCAAATCTTGTTGTGCAACATATACTTTTAAACCGGTCCTTTATCCAAGTTTGATTCTTTTGTTGTATTTTGACATAAAGAGTTGTTTCACTCATGCAGAATGCATGCTAAAGAAAATCTCGAAAAGGCTGCAAGCTCCTCGCCAAAGTGTAAGAAAATCTATTTGTTGATTTCATTACTCATGCAACCTGACAGTGTGGATTTCAATATTAGATTTGGCTTGTCGAATTATGCTTGTCATGGATCATTGTAACACTACACAAATTCTTTTTGTAATATTACATATTAATATATTCGATGGAGTTATTCTCGACGCTGATGCTTTATTGTCCTGGATATTTATAGGTTCCACTAGTGGGGAACAGTTGGCTCTCTGGACGCATACAAAAGAAGAAAAAGCACATCAAGTGATGGAAATTCTTCAGATACTTGAGAAGGAATTTTACCATCTACAAAGCTTGTGTGAGAGAAAATGTGAGCATGGAAGCTATATGAGGAGGCATTGCACGCAGTTGAGGATATCTGTCTTGAGGAAGGTAAGAGAAGGGATCATGTCACTAATTTTGTTCGCCGAAGTTATGAGTCCATCTTAAGGAAGCGGCGAGAAGAGCTCATTGAAAGTGACAATGATGTAATGTTTATCAGTAATACGTTTTAGTTGGATGCAATTTCTAATGTTCTAAAAGAAGCAGACTCTTTGAATGTCAACCAGTTTGGATTTGAAGAGACTTATAGTAGTGTGAATTCCCATCCATATGACTTGGAATCTGTAAAGATGATCGGAGAACGAAAAGACTATCTCACGTGATCAAGTGAACTCTTGCATTGAAGTTGCAATCCGAGACGTAAAGAGCAGTTGTGTATCGAGGTTTGTATGTCAATTTATGAACCTTTTCCAAAAATTTGTGCACTCTTGTTCCACATTATCTCACTTCTTCAAGAATGCAACAAAGAAAATTGATGTCCCAATTATGCGTAATGTTTCGGGATGCAGCAGCCTGAAGTTGAGCTTGAGTCTACATCGCCCACGATTATCAATCAATACTAGTACCCCTAATAAAGTCATTCATGCGGGTCCGTATTTGCTTGTGTTTATTTGTATGATGTATTCCTTCTTGCCTTGACACCTTTTTTTTTGAGTTAATTTTTTTTCCATGTTCATCTCTGCACGCTTGGAGGATCTAGTCGAAAAAAAGATGCCACACGTAAATCTGATCTTCGCTAGAGAAGCATTTTTAGCGAACTTGCTCTGCACTCTAAAAAGGGTATTGGTGGGGAATCGATACTTCAAGACATCTCCATGAGAAGTCTAAGGAGAAGAAGAAGAATAAGGACTACAGAAGACCAAGGAATTTAAAGTATGAAATATATAATCTTACTTTGTATGAAATATATAATCTTACTTTGTCATGTCTTATTTATCGGTAGTTATGTATTGCAGATTACGTAGTTCTAATTACTATACATCTTTTCAGTCTACCGGTAGCAATGAGTCGCATATGCTTCACCATGAGACCAAGTAAAAATACGTATGCCCACTTGCTTTCATAATTCACATTCATGTGCACATTCTTGTGATGCTTCTCAATTATAGATGTGGGTATTTCATACCGTCCCAATATTATGTTATTTAATTCTTTGTTGATGTCTCATCTTCCTGCAGCCTCCTTGGTGGTTGCATTTGATGGAGGCCATCCAGATTCGAATTGTTGTTATTCTTGGGAGCGGCCTCGACTTAAATCAACAGAAGAAGAACTTGGACAAAGGAAGATTGAGCTTGAAGCAGAGGAAAGAAAGCTTGAAGAAACTTTGGAGTATCAAAGGAATTGAATCAAAATGAGGCCAAACAAAAAAGCACCTTGTTTGAAAGCAACATAAAAAAACCGCAATAGCAATTTCAGAGAAGAAGGAAGCAAATGGATCGCCAGATTATTGCTTCCCGCACATCGATAATGATCAAAATGTGTTTGAAAATCAAACATAGTAGGCGGTGTGAGCGTTCATGTACTAATTTCTCTTTGTTATTAATGTAATAAATATATTAGTCCTTCATTTCTCAAGAACATGAACTTATAGGACTTTAGCTCATTATCGTGGTTAGATTCTCGCAAACAATGATGAAAGAAATTTCATTCAAGTCTGAGTTAACTCACAAACCTGCACTCTAGGAACCGTCAAGTAAGAGCAATGGATTCATGAACGTTTTAGAACTTGTGCCTGGAGACCGTGGAGATGAAGCATCCCAGAGGATGGATAAATACCCACACCAATCACCATGATGGAGAAATTAAACAACATAAGTTACTCCCTCCGTTCCCAAAAGGATGAACAAAGACAATTTGGACACATTAAGAATTGTAAAAGTAAAGAAAAGAGAGTAAAAAAGTTTTAAATTTATTCTTAGTAAAGAAAAGAAAAGGAAAAATTAAGGCATTTTATTTAGTCAGTTGAAGGACTCTGGAATCTTTCTATATGTTTAACCATTTAATAGATATTGTGGGTAGTTTGTCGGTTTAATAATATTAGTACCACGTAGCAACTCTATTGTCTTTGTGTATTGATTTTGGCATTAAGTGCCTTTGGTGACCTATTTGCTTCATTTTCCTGATTTGCTATTATTTTTAAATATGTGTAGGAAGACTGCTTCTACGACATGCCTTACAATACTGGGTATCAAATTTCTATGCTATGTTTACAGAAGATAAGGGACGAAATTATGAAGTGTACTCTCTCTATATATGTAGATATATACTTTGATTGAAGAACTGAGGTAGCTTTAGATGGTTAATTGTAAAGATAATGAATGATTATGTAGTGGATGATTTTATTAATTTAATAATATTTTAATTTTTTGTATTTTTGTCATTATTTGTTTTGGGGACATTGAGCCAGTCAGGTATACAAAAAGAATGTCAAATTTTGATTTGGCAACAATATAATTAGTTACCAAAGCATCGAACAAGTTTTAATATAGCAACAATTTTTTATACATTTAGCATCAACTTTTCGTTCCTAATGACATTAAAAATATAATATTTGTCAACAAAAAATTAACCTAATAACAACGAAGAGGATATTGTTTCTAATACTAACATAAAAGGCAACATTTTTTATCGTTGCAAATCATATCAACTTTCGTTGCACATATAAAGAAACGACAACATATAATGTCGTTGCTAATCGATTTACTTTCGTTGCTATTGAAAAATAACCAAAGAATAAAAACATTTTCGTTCTTGATTAAGCATAATGTCGCTACAAAAATAATATAATCAAGAACGAAAATCGTTGCTAAAAATTTTACATTCCGCAACAAAAGCAAGCTTAGGCAACAATTTTCATAATTTACTGCAACAAAAAATGTCGTTGCAAAATGTTGTCAATTGCAACAAAAATGCATGGTCGTTGCAAAAAAAAAAAAGAGTTCATTTCGTTGCCGATTAGCAGGCTTTTGCAACGAAATGGGGTTTTTAACAACGACATGTTAATTATTCTGCAACAATACATTTTGTTGCTAAAGGATCGATGTCTGTGTACGAAAGGCAAATTTCGTTGCAAAATGTATTACTTTTGGCAACGAAAAAAATACGTTCTTTGCGGAACAATTAGCAACGCTCATTGCGCAACGAAAGATGCAACGACAGTAAAATCGTTGCCAAAACCCTTTTGCAACGAAATTTGGCACCTTTAGCAACGAAAATTGTTTGTTGCTGAAGCCCCATTTTTTTTAGTGAGAACAACTCTAACAGCTTGTTCTATGCCCCAGATCTCACTTGTGTTGTGCTTGTTGGTCATGATTGTTGTTTTATCACGTAGTATTACATTAGTTCTACAAATATTGATCAATATATA
Organism: Panax quinquefolius; assembly: GCA_020205615.1. Classification (NCBI taxonomy): domain Eukaryota; kingdom Viridiplantae; phylum Streptophyta; class Magnoliopsida; order Apiales; family Araliaceae; genus Panax; species Panax quinquefolius. Next base: position 77,216,206 of record CM035169.1, on the reverse strand, counting down.
ACCCAGAAACATCATGACCGGATCAGTGTTCTTGGTCAAACTAGTAACTCTGAAGTCAAGGCTTGAATGTTCTTGAAGGCTCAAACAACACCATGTAAACAAACACTATCTCTGTCGCTAAAAGCCTATAGCGACAATTTTATTAATTTTAATTAATTAAATTTTCAAAAATCTTTTAAAAATAGATATTTAATTCTGAAAATTACATAAATAATTTTAAAAATTATTTTATGTTATAAAAATTAACTTTTAATAATTTGATATATTTTTCATAAATATTAGTATTTATTAAATGCATTAAATAAATTAATTAAAAATGATTTTATTATATTAAAAATTATTTTAAATGATAATAAGTTATTTAAAAATATTTTAAGATATAAAATATAACTTTTAATATTTTAAAGCAAATTTCATTAATTATTTAATATTAATCATATTAGATTTATTTAACAATTAAATTAAATAAATTAATTAAAAATATTTTAATATTATAAAAGTAATTTAAAATGAAAATAAATAGTTTAAAAATATTTTAAGTTATAAAATATAACTTTAAATATTTAAAGGTAAATTTATTAATTAATTATTATTAATGATATTTAAGTTATTTAATAATTATATTAAATAAATTAGTTTAAAAATGATTTTAATATTATAATAATCATTTTAAATAAAAATAAAGTGTTTAAAAATATTTTAAGTTATAATATACAACTTTTAATATTTAAAGGATAACTTCATTAATAATTTAATATTAATGATTATTAATTTATTATTAATGATATTAAATTTATTTAATTATTATATTAAATAAATAGTTTTAAAATGGTTTTATTAATCATTTAAAAGGATATAAATGAATTAAAAAATTATTAAGTTATATCTAATGACTTTTAATATTTTGATAAATAATACATTAATACTTTAATATTAATGGTAATTATTTAAAAATAATTTTAAATGTTTTAAAAATCATTTAAGGGTAATATTAATACTTTAAAAATATTCTAAGTTATTATAAATAACTTTAATATTTTTGACAATGGTTTCATTAATAGTTTAATATTAATTAAATTTTAATGATAATGAAACTACTTAATATTTAAATCATTCAATAATGATTCTGGTATTTCAAAAATTATGATAAATTATAATAAATGTTTAAAAATTATTATAAATTATTTAAAAATAATATGACTGATACTAAGTTACAGGTTAGAGTCTTAGACTCGATAATTACCCGATAAAGTTGTCAATACACCGAAATATTGTAGAAATTGATCTGGACTTAGATAGGTTGACTTAATAAATGTTTATTTGTGATTCAATGGTTGTTAAACTTACATGACAATGTGATTAGGTTATGTGTTGACTGCAAATAGCAGTACAATATGATATAATATGTTATTCTAATCAAACGAATGATCTATTTAATGATAGGGCTTGATATAAAAGATAAATCTAAGTTGTGTAAGCAGCAGATAAGGCAAGTATCTTACCATTGCATTTCCTTTATGCAATGGATATGAGTAAGAGGTTTCAGAATTATATTATTATTATACTATATTATTAACCCTATTGTGATATATTCTATATCCGATCATTGTTTATCAACATGTTAGTATATGGTAATTCAAATATATATTCTGTTCGTTAATTTCTATATATAGTTGTATAACTGTCCCCACTTGGGTAATCATTGTATTTAATCACATGTTTATATATATATATATATATATATATATATATAAAAGCCGTCTAAGCTATTTGATCAGCTAGACACAAATTTCGAAATGTCATTGAATATGATAAAACCCTTTTTGTATCCAATCAAATTGTTTTTGTTCGGATTCCAGACTAAGTATGAACATCCCAAATATGGGAAACTTTTATGCGCCTAAGGCGGAAATGCTGGACGAAAATATCGTCCTTTAATGTATTATTGATCAATACAGGCATAATTGGCCTGATCACCCCGTGCATCGTAAGTTATGACGGTTTTCTGATGAAGTTCTGTTTAACCTTTTCGAAAATAAAAAATAATGTTCATAGTCTGTCAACTGATCCTCATTTATAGTCAATATGTAGTTTCACAAATTTAAAATCGAAATGATATGTTGTTTATTATTGTATCAACTTACTTCACAACTGTTGATTCGTTGTAGAAGTATCGTTCCAAGAAAACATTTAATTCGTTCAGCTAAATGTTAATGTTGCTATTACTTGCTGGGCACTCAAATGATCATCCTTGCTTAATTTAAATGTTTTCTGCTAAGTGTGAACAACCTGAAGGCTCTGCCAAGAACAAAGGGAAAGGGAAGGTCGCTGAATGAATGATAATGTTATCTTTTGTAATAACTAGACTTTATTAGGATATTGATGATATATATTAATTATCATGTAATGTAACGAATGTTTGAAGGTTTCGTACTTGGGATTGAAAACTCTGATAATATGTAACTTAAATTTGATAATCTATATTAGTGTTATTATTATTAGTATTATTTCGCTCATATAAATGGTATCGTGAAGCACTGAGTTTGGGTTTCAAGTACCTGAATTTGGGGGCGTCACATCATGGTATCAAAGCTTAGGGTTAAAAACCTTAGGTGGGATAGACCTTAGGCGATAACCTTAGAACAAAGGGAAATGTTAAAAATATAAATAACTCATATAGAGTTTAAAAAGAGATGAATCGGATAAATTCATCGTCAACCCAAATAAAAGATAACCTATACAAAATTATTGTTTATTATGTGTATATATTATATGTTAATCAGGATAATTTATGTGTGTAGATGTCAGGTGAAAAAGGATTAGGATACCCTCAGATCGTAAAGAAGGAGCCAATATCAAAGCCAATAGCTGAAATAAAGGCTCAAAGTGAAGGCAACCTCGATGAGGTGGTTATTGTGGAAAACGTAATGCCGGATCCGGAAATGGTGGAATTGACAGATAGTGATTCGGACACTGAAGTTGGAGCTTATCAAGCATCAACCGAAGTACAGAATCTACGGGACCAGGTTTCCTCTTTGGAAAAGTTGTGGGAAATAGAAAAACTACTAAATAGCCAACTGCGGAAAGCATTAATAGAAACAATGGAAGAACAAGATAAGCTTAAAATCCAAATTGACCAAATTAGAGCTAAAAGCAACAAAGCATGTGCAGCTCCGAGCAAGAAGGGGAAAAGAAAGATGAAAGACCGTGATATAAGAAATCCTGATAATAACCAAGGAAAAATTAATCGAATAGAAAGGTGTGCAAATTGTGACAAGAAACATGAAGGTGTATGCAGAAAAGGGGAATATGTTTGCTACAATTGCGGACAAAAGGGATATTTCTCTCCTCATTATCCCAATCCAACGCAATGTGTCTGTTTTAACTGTGGAATAGGAGGTCATCAGGCAAAAAGTTGTCCAAGGTCAAGAAAAAGGCGTAGTGAATAGGTAGTATAGGTTCTGTGGTGTAGGTGTGTTTAATGTAATATTTGTGATAAATATGTATGTGTAATGAAATATTCTCAACTTTTGTATAAGTTAAGGCTGTAAATCCCGACTTTTGTGGTCACAAAGGGATAGAAATATGGGTTATGTTATGTAAATTACTAAGACTTAATGAAAATGAACTTATGTTTGAGTAATGAAATAAGTTTAATATATTAAACTTATGTGATAAGGTTTAGAATGTAATTTAAATTATGTTTTATTTAATCAGATAATGCCGCCAAGACGTCCAACTAAAAATCGAAGGGTAGAAGAATCTGTCAGCAAAGCTGGGGGACAACAACCAAATCCAATGCAGCACTTTGCAAACATGGTAGCTCAGGCTATGCAACAAGGAATACCAGTCATAGTGAACCAACCAGACAACCGCTTGGCAAACTTCAAGGCTGTAGGACCGCCCGAATTTAGAGGTACAATTGACCCTATAGAAGCCCAAACTTGGGTTAAGGAAATCAAAAAGGCGTTCGTTATAGCTAGGGTAGCTGAGGGGCAAAAGACCGCTTTTGTCACCTACATGATGAAGGGTGAGGCAAATTTTTGGTGGGAAGCGAATCAAGCGAGGGTAGGAGAATGTGTAATTACTTGGGAAAGGTTTAAAACTCTATTTTTCAAAAACTATTTTTCATCTAGTATGCAGGCTAGGATGGAGGTAAAATTTTTGGAATTAAAACAAGAGAATATGACGGTGTCCGAATACGCCGCTAAGTTTAATGAGTTGGCTAGGTTTGCTCCGCATCAAGTTGATACGGAGGCTAGGAAAGCTAGAAGGTTTAAGTTGGGATTAAAACCCTGGCTCTACAACAAGGTGACAGTGTTACAAATCCCTACAGTTGCAGCACTCGTGGAGAAAGCTATTATTGCTGAGGAGGGGAGTGAGGCAATGAGCCTCTACAACAAGGAAAGAAGGAACAAGGGTAAAGTTGAGGGAGCTGGAAGGTGGAAACAAACAGGGGGAATAGGAGTGAAAAGAGGAAGGGAAACAACTTTGGGAGTATGCGGGTGAAACAGGAAGGTACAAAGAAGAAGCAGGTGGTGCAATGTGGAAACTGTGGGAAGAACCATTTGGGGGAATGTCTGAAAGGTAAATTTGCATGTTTTAAGTGTGGGAAGGAGGGCCATATCTCTCCCAACTGCCCCAATCCTAGAACTATTAATGGGTGTTTTCTGTGCGGATCAAAGGAGCATAAGGTGAAGGACTGTCCGAAAAGGAGGACGGAGGCAGAAAGCGTGAACATGGGGAAAAGCGGCGGAACTTTGGCGATCACAGGACCAACATCATCTAGCAAGCTGACAAAATCTACTGCAAAGGTCTTCAACATGACAGTCCAGGATACGGCGGCAGCTGACAATAGAACTCCAAGTATTATTCGTATAACTTTTATTCTCTTATACATGATTTTCCTATAAATAATAAATTATTTTATAAAAAAAAATTGAAGGAGGAATTTGAGTTCTTTTAAGAAATCAAATTTCTGTTTAACTAGAAAGACAAGCTTTATGTGAAAAGTTAAAGATCAGTTCAATCAATTATGATCGAGATCTACTAGAAATGACTATGTATGCTATGTACCCTTATATGTGTAAGTTTTAAAACGGTGATTTCGGGGACGAAATCTTTATAAGGGAGGGTGAATGTAATAACCCGATATTTTCTACATAATTAAATCAGAAATTTTGCGTATAAATTTTTTTTTTATTATTTTAAGGATGAGGATTTGTACAAGATAAAGTGTATATGAATTTATGTGATAAATAAAAATATATTTATTACGTGAATATTTGCAAATAATTTTATTTTAGAATTAATGATCATTATAAATTATATTTTTATAGTAATTAATTTTATTATAGAAATACTTTTATTATTTATTTTTCAAAGAAAATATGATATTATATTATTTAAATAATATAAGGAATGGTTATTGTAGTTATTATAATTATTATGTAAATGAATTTTAGCTAAGATTATTAAGTTAAGTATTTTAACTTAATTAATAAAGTCATTTTATGTAAGGTAAATCAGATATGGAATCCAAACCCTAATTCTGATTTTGAAATAAGGAATGATAATAATAATATAATATTAATTATATTTTTGATTTTTCAGTGCTATAAATATGTTCTGTATACGTGGACCGATAATGGTTGGTCAATTATGGCGATATATGACAAACCCTAGTTTTACTATGCTAAACCCTAATTTGAAACCCAAATTAGAGTACAAGATTATTTTGTAATCGTGATATATGATTTATGACATTTATTATAAATATCATTGTTAATTAGGAAAACCCTAATTAACTAGAAACCCTAATTCTAAAACTAGTAAACCTAAATTTTAATTTATTAGCCCTAATTACTAATTGTAAACCTTAATTGCTAAATTAGAAGGGTTAATTATGTTTATTTAATTTTAAACCTTAATTTTCCTGTATATGTAATTAGAAAAATTAAACTCGATTAAGAAACACTAATTTGCAAAAATTAGAAACTAACATTATTTTTTTTATTCTAAACCCTAATTGTAATTTTAGAAATTCTTTTTTATGCTAAACCTTAGGGTTAAACCCTAAAGGTTAAACCCTAAGGGTTTGCAAGGATTACATAATTGCCATTAAATTCATATGGCCAAAGACCAAATTGCCCTTGTATGCATTATTGAAGCTAATGTATAGGTTTTGACATTTGGTGAAGTTGTTCACCAAACCAACAACCCCTTGTGCTCTATAATTGCCAGCAGTCAACCTATATATCAACCATTCATGCATCTTGTACTTCTATAAATAGATTGGAGAGAGAGAGAAGAAAAAAAAATCATTTGCTAGCCTAATATTGTACAAACACTCAACCAAAATCCTCTCAAGCTCAAACCTCCAAAAATTTTTGCTAGATCGGTCACATAATCAAGCCCCACGAACACCATAACCAAATCAGTGGCCTAGAATCGAAACTTGTTCATAAAAGGTATAAACCTTAACTTGAAAATCTGTCCATCGATCTGTTGTTAGATGTTGTTTTTTTTTCTGTTAAACATGTTATATGTAGTCCATATTGATAATCTGGGTTGATATCTTATAGATCCATAACATCTAAGTGGACGAATTTGAAGATTTTAGAAATCCGGAAAAACTAAAAAATATGGTCTGACAAGTTAATGTCAGGTCCCATAGATCTCAGCATGTTATGTGTTTTAGTTATTTTAAGCGTTGATATTATAGTATGATATGAGATCTTTGCTCTGGATCAAGAATCAGGCCTAGATCAGTTATATATTGTAAGATAATCGTTGTCAAACCACGTTGACTGGCATTGACCACACGTATCTGGGTAACCCAGAACGTGCCCAGAAAGGGCCTGATAACATATTCAAGCTCTCGGATCTTTCATGTGTTGGTTGATCTATGTTTGTTGTTGTATCTAGTTTATAGTTTAGTATTTTGACTGAATATTTAAGCCTTCAACTCTCCTAAAAATAAAATTAATGGAAGTCAGTGGCTGGTCAAAGTAGGCCAGATGATCACGAACTGAGTTTCTGGGTAACCCAGAAAACTCAAGAACGTGATCTCTGACAAGGTTTGACCACCATGGATCTTGTGATTCTGTGGTTGTTTTGTTTATGTTTTGTGATGGATCCCTTCCTTGACATGTTGGCTAGATACTGCAACATTTAAATCATAAAAGAATTACAAGGTTAGCAAGGTGTAGAACCAAAACTAGCCAGTCGAACTGTTCTTCATTTCTGGGTATCCTAGAAAATGAAGAACAGCTCTGACAGCTTGTTCTAGGCCCCAGATCTCGCTTGTGTTGCGCTTGTTGGTCATGATTGTTGTTTTATCATGTAGTATTACATTAGTTCTACAAATATTGATCAATATATAGCCCAGAAACATAGTGACCGGATCAGTGTTCTTGATCAAACTAGCTAACCTGAAGCTGGCTATGAATATTCTTGAAGGCTCAAGAACATCATAGACTACACTATCTGTCGCTAAAAGCCTATAGCGACAGTTTTATTAATTTTAATTAATTAAATTTTCAAAAATCTTTTAAAAATAGAAATTTAATTCCGAAAAATTACAAAAATAATTTTAAAAATAATTTTATGTTATAAAAATTAACTTTTAATAATTTGAAATATTTTTCATAAATATTAGTATTTATTTAAATATTATTGGTAATTAATTTATTTATTAAATGCATTAAATAAATTAATTAAAAATGATTTTATTATATTAAAAATTATTTTAAATGATAATAAGTTATTTAAAATATTTTAAGTTATAAAATATAACTTTTAATATTTTAAAGCGATTTCATTAATTATTTAATATTAATGATATTAGATTTATTTAACAATTAAATTTAATTAATTAATTAAAATGATTTTAATATTATAAAAATCATTTAAAATGAAAATAAATAGTTTAAAAATATTTGAAGTTATAAAATATAACTTTTAATATTTAAAGGTAAATTTCATTAATTAATTATTATTAATGATATTAAAGTTATTTAATAATTATATTAAATAAATTAGTTTAAAAATGATTTTAATATTATAATAATCATTTTAAATGAAAATAAAGTGTTTAAAGATATTTTAAGTTATAAAATACAACTTTTAATATTTAAAGGATAATTTCATTAATAATTTAATATTAATGATTATTAATTTATTATTAATGATATAAAATTTATTTAATAATTATATAAAATAAATAGTTTAAAATGGTTTTATTAATCATTTAAAAAGGATATAAATGAAATAAAAATATTATTAAGTTATACTTAATGACTTTTAATATTTTGATAAATAATACATTAATACTTTAATATTAATGGTAATTATTTAAAAATGATTTTAAATATTTTAAAAATCATTTAAGGGTAATATTAATACTTTAAAATAGTCTAAGTTATTATAAATAACTTTAATATTTTGACAATGGTTTCATTAATAGTTTAATATTAATTAAATGTTAATGATAATGAAATTATTTAATATTTAAATCATTTAATAATGATTTCGGTATTTCAAAAATTATGATAAATTATAATAAATGTTTAAAAATTATTATAAGTCATTTAAAAATAATATGACGGATACTAAGTTACAGGTTAGAGTCTTAGACTCGATAATTACCCGATAAAGTTGTCAATACACCGACATATTGCAGAAATTGATCTGGACTTAGATAGGTTGCTTAATAAATATTTATTTGTGATTCAATGGTTGTTAAACTTACATGACAATGTGATTAGGTTATGTCGATCGCAAATAGCAAATAGCGATACTGATATGATATGATAAGTTATTCTAATCAAACGAATGATCTATTTAATGATAGGGCTTGATATAAAAGATAAATCTAAGTTGTGTAAGCAGCAGACAAGACAAGTATCTTACCTTTGCATTTCCTTTATGCAATAGATATGAGTAAGAAGTTTTAGAATTATATTATTATTATACTATATTATTAACCCTATTGTGATATATTCTATATCCGATCATTGTTTATCAACATGTTAGTATATGGTAATTCAGATATATATTCTGTTCGTTAATTTTTATATATGGTTATACAAGTGTCCCCACTTGGATAATCATTGTATTTAATCACATGTTGATATATATATATATATATATATATATATATATATATAAGCCGTCTAAGCTATTTGATCAGCTAGACACAAATTTTGAAATGTCGTTGAATATGATAAAACCCTTTTTGTATCCAATCAAATTGTTTTGGTTCGGATTCCAGACTAAGTATAAACATCCCAAATATGGAAAAGTTTTATGCGCCTAAGGCGGAAATGCTGGACAAAAATATCATCCTTTAATGTAGTATTGATCAATACAGGGCATAACGGTCTGATCACCCCCGTGCCCATAAGTTATGACGGCTTACAGATGAAGTTCTGTTTAACCTTTTCGAAAATAGAAAATAATGTTCATAGTCTGTCAACTGATCCTCATTTATAGTCAATATGTAGTTTCAAAAATTTGAAATCGAAATGATATGTTGTTTATTATTGGATCAACTTACTTCACAACTGTTGATTCATTGTAGAAGTATCGTTCAAAGAAAACATTTAATTCGTTCAGCTAAATGTTAATGTTGTTATTACTTGTTGGGCACTCAAATGGTCATCCTTGCTTAATTTAAATATTTTCTGCTAAGTGTGAACAACCTGAAGGCTCTGCCAAGAACAAAGGGAAAGGGAAGGTCGCTGAATGAATGATAATGCTATCTTTTGTAATAACTAGACTTTATTAGGATATTGATGATATATATTAATTATCATGTAATGTAACGAATGTTTGAAGGTTTCGTACTTGGGATTGAAAACTCTGATAATATGTAACTTAAATTTGATAATCTATATTATTGTTATTATTATTAGTATTATTTCGCTCATAGAAATGGTATCGTGAAGCACTGAGTTCGGGTTTCAAGTACCTGAATTTGGGGGCGTCATAATATTAATTGATTATGAATGCATGAATTGAGTATGTTATTATATGCTATGTGTTGCATGAAAACGGTTAGAATTGCTGGTCTGTCGAGCTCACCCTTGCAAATACCACTTTTACAGGTTAAGGACTCACGGTAAAGATTATGTGCTACTTGATAGATAAAGTTTAATAACATCGAAGGAAATTGATTTATTTATTTAAATGTATACTCTTTAACCATGTTTAGGTTCTAGGAAATGTACATGATAGTAGTTTACGATATGTAATACATGTTAAGTTGTACTATGTGATACATAGAGGAGTTCAAATCGAGATGTAAAAATTTATACAGTAATTCGAATAGAATGAATCATAACATAATTTGATTTAAGGATATGTAATTGATTCAAGTTAAGATATCAATAAAAGAATTATTTTCAAAGGTGATTGAAAAAGTTTAAATTATTTCGCATATTTATATAACATCGAATGTAATGTAAAACAGGAATAGTAAATGACCAAGTTGTGAAACTTATAAAAGTTTGGGGTCATTGTGCAGATCCTGGTAATGGAAAGAATTTATATTCTAAATTGTAATAAGCAAGGTTGTATTCATTAAGTTATGAATGAAAAATATAAATAGTATGACGATAGTAGTATCGTGGCGGACCGGATCCGAGGTTTGAAGGGACCCAGATTTGGGGGCGTCACATTTTCTGATAGACAGATTTGGCTCACTGGACAGTTATGCACAACACTCTAGGGATTTCACCATGTAGGAGGATCAGTGGCGTGTTTCCAGAGTATATACACTCGTGATGTGTGTAGTGGCTTATTTTTACATGTCATTGTACATGGATCATCTGGACATCGATGTTGTTAGGGCAGTGAGAGCTCTCTGGGAAGGTCATACCACCGATGATTGTGGCAGAGACATTGAGGTCAGCCACGTATTACCACACCCATTTAGTAGGGGTATTTACAGGCAGCTCGGTCTTGTTGTATGTGTGGTTCATGTTACACCTGAGACCGATTGGAACCTTCTGACAGCATGGGTACTGTATTTCCCATGAGATAGCCATGTCTTACTCCTTTCAGTCGACGGAGTGTACAGACGATGCATCCTGGTCGGTGTTTTTGGCAGGGATCGAAGATCCATTTCACATTTTACCTTGTACAGGGCTCAGCTCTCCCTACATCTTCATTACTCATATACCTAACATGGATTATCTCCCTCTGGTTGGTTTGAGGGGTATGAACACATATCACCCACTGGCTGTAATGGCACAGTTTGACCAGTTTAAGGATGCTCATCCTTTTGAAGGGGCATTAGATCAGGGTTTATCTTCTCGACATTTGTCAGTAGAAGATAGATCCAGGGTGTATGCCTGTTGGGATCAGCGTGAGAGTACTAAGTTTACTGTTAGCCATCCGAGCCCTTCTACAGAGTATTCTGCAATGATAGAGGCAGATATTACGTCAGCCGGGGTTGTATCCACCGTGCCGGGGATTGAGTTTGTCAGTGGGGAGCCCATGGAGGACATTGATTTTCCCACCGAGGAGGAGCCATTTGCTGGGTTGCCAGCTGCTCTTGTAGATTCTCCCAATATGACGTCTACTGTGATCCAGCATTTAGCAGAGTATTTAGAGAAGAGTTTTCATCTGATGACCTTTGAGAGAGATCAGGCTAGGGCCTTGATGTTGATAGTTCTTGTTGAGAGATATGCCGCTTTGTTAGAGAGAGATTATGCTTCAGCTCATAGAGACACCGCTGTTGCTGAGCGGAATGAGGCCGGATCATCTAGAGATGCATTGATTATTGAGCGGGATAACATTATATCTGCCCGAGATATCGATGTTATAAATTGTACTATAGTGAGTTCCCTTAATACTGGCATCATTGCAGAGATGAACTTGTATATTGATGAGCATAGTGTCACCATGCAGTTGGTTGTAGATCTGTTGGCTCGTGTAAAGACCCTTAGGCAGGAGATCACATCGTTAACTCGATCTTCTGAGAGGGATGCTATATTAGACTTGATAGCCCACATATACACTGACTTGTAGATATGGTTGTTTTTCCTGCACAGACTAGCTTAGCCATTTTTGTCATTTAAACACATATTGTATATATCATACAGTATTATATATGGTAGGGAAATATATGTTAATTCATTTCCCTTTTAGTTATGCCTTGTTACTTGCTTGATATTTGCTAGTTTCTCCAGGGCTTGTGATCTTGATATATTCTGAACTCTTCCTTGATGAACGGACATTGAGACGCCTCAGGATTTTTCAGAATGGATCATTGATATGTGTGTATTCCCTACCATCTTTTGTTTCTTGGGACTGATGTATGGAGAGGAGTGTGGCTTTACTCTCTCTGAGGTTTACCGCACCATAGATGGTCGCCGGTACTTCTTTGTATAAGGGATCCCAGGTAATTCCATCTCTTATGGATTGGTGTTTCTCTTTGAGGACTTAACCGCAACTTAGATTGTCGCCAATTCTCCCATTAGTGTGCGAAGGTCAGGTAGTTCCATCCCTATGGTCTGAAGTCGATGAAGTGCGGTGGATTGAAAGATGATCCCAATACCATTGAAAAGTATTATGTTTTGGTAGGGGGTAAGACCGAACCATGAATGGCTACCTACGTACTCCTATTGAAGAGGAGATCAACTTTGCATAGTTCAAACCTGATGTAGAGGTTCAACACTGTATATGGTAAGGTGGGTGTAGAGATGTATTTGTTTTTTTCTGTGCTGAGAAAGGTGTAGAGATGTTTTTGTTTTTTTTTCTGTGGTGAGATCAGACCATAAAAATGGCTGCCTACGTACTCTCGTGTATTGGGGAGATCAGGTCTGAGTAGTTTGCCCCGTGTACAAGACAAACTGCAGACGATAAGTTTTATCCAATTTACATGAAAAACTGGAAGTGTGAAAAGTTTTATCCCTGGTGGGATAAACTGAGGTTATGAATGGTTTAATCCCTGGTGGGACAACCTGAGGTGAGTGATGAATCTAATGATCTGAAACTAGGCTGCTAGTTGGAAGGTGTGTTTGTCCCTGATGAGGAAAACGGATGTGAAGAAAGGTTGTATGTAGTGAGAAATGTTTTAGAAAACCTGAACTGACTAGGGATCTGATGATCCAAACCCAGGATGCTAGTTTTTTGGTAACTTCAGACATAGTACCGTTTCACGATGTCCAAGTTGATGAGTTATGGAAATTCATCGTCATCCATTTCCTGTAATATGAGAGCTCCTCCTATCAATACCTCCTTGACAACAAACGGACCAAGTCATGCTCCTTGAATTACCATAGCCGGACTTTTCTGTGGTAAGATCTGGCGATCCTCTGTTAGTATAACTAACCATGGAAGATAGCAGCGGCTCACCTTTCATCCATTAGAGACAATTGGTGATACCTATCTTGTAACCACTGGTCTTCATCCAACTGAGCGTCTATCAACACTCTAAGGGATTCCATTTCCACTTCTATGGGGAGCACTGCTTCCATCCCATAGGTTAATGAGAAGAGGGTTGCCCTAGTGGAAGTGTGCATTGATGTTCTGTAGGATAATAGAGTCAAAGGCAATAAGTCAGGCCATCCTTTGTGATTGGCGGACATCTTTTGCATGATCTTTTTGATATTCTTATTAGCCGCTTCAACAACACCATTCATCTTTGGACGGTAGATGACGGAGTTGAGATGTTTGATGTGGAATTTACTGCACAACTCCTTCATCATTTGATTGTTGAGGTCTTTGGCATTGTCTGACACAATCACCTCTGGTTGTCCATAGCGACAAATGACATTGTTTCTGATTAAAACAATGATAACCTCTTTAGTGACCCTGGAGAAGGAGGCTGCTTCTACCCACTTGGTGAAGTAGTCGACCATGGTGAAAATGAATCGATGACCATTACTGGCTTTGGGCTCAATGGGCCCGATCACGACCATTCCCTACATTGAAAAGGGTCAGGGAGAACTCATATTGTGGAGCTCCCATGAATTTGGCATTGGTAACATCTCTTGACGTGATCATCACAGTCAACCTTAAGAGAGAGCCAGTAATGCCCTATTCTTAGGATTTTCTTGACAAGTAGAGGGCCGCTCATGTGTGGGCCACATACTCCACCATGGATTTCATCCATGAGCCTCTGAGCTTGGTCCTTGTCCAGACATCTGAGGAGACCTAGTCTCGTATCTCTTTTGTAGAGTGCGTCTCTGATCAGGTAGAATTTCATAGCCATTTGATGAATCCGCTTTCTTTCAACCTGACTCACCTCAGCAGGTGTAGATCCATCTCGCAGATACTGTAAGAACCCGAATTTTCAGAAAATATTAAAATAAGAATTTAGTGAATAAAACTCTTAAAGCATGAGATGGGTTTGAACAAGAATATAAATGTGTTACGAGGTATGTGGTATTATGTTACATAAGGTAATATGAGCTATGTAATAAGTGATGTTGTGTTTAATAAATATATATCGTTATTATATATTTGTTATAAATTGTAGAGATGAATTAGTAATGAAGATGGATAATATTTATCTATTGATGTTACATAATTTATGTGAAATTATTTTATAATAGTAAGTTGGTGACATTAAATATCTTTGATTATCACTAATTTCTTGAGTATTTGTACGAGTACATATCAAGTCTAAGGTTGTGCAACCGTACTATTTAATGGTGGATGTATAAGAGCTGGGCTAAACAATTCCTTCCGAGAGCGGAGGTATATACGAATTAGTAACCGATCTAACTCAATCGTGGTGAAACAAAGGTGTATTTGAGACTTTAAACTAACTTGTTGGTTGTTTTTGGGAAACCACTAAGTGTACGATATTGAGTACTATTAAAGACTCGAGGTGTGCGAGGTTTAGACTTATATACGTGTACGTTGTTGACGAGAGAAGGAAATTGATATACCTTTAAGGTGGTTAGAGAATTATTACGTAATTCAATACACGGCAAGAAGCGAAGATGAAAGGAATGTATGTATGAGTTATATTTGAGTTTTTTTTATTGGTGGTAAGAAACCGTAAAGGAGATGTTATAGTTGGTTAAAGTAATAAGGGGAATAAAGTTTTAAAACTCGAAGTGTGATCCTTTAATTGTTAAGGAAAATAGTAATTGATGATGTGGAATCAAAGAGGGCATTGATGTTAGACGAGTTAACACTTAAGGAGGATGTGTAAAGTATTTAGAAGCGTAGGTTTCAGTTCTGTTGATACAGAACTTGTTTGCCTCTTATTTTGGTATGGCATGCAGATTCGCCCATTTCAAAATCTGTGACCAATAGCAATTGCTACTTTGGCCTCAGAGAAAAATATGAGTCAGTTTGTAAAAATGTGATTGCAAGCCATACATACTAATAACTCTTATAAGGTCATGAATGATGACTAAGTGTCCATGAAGAAATTTAGTTAGCAAAACATGACTTGAATAAAGATCTAATTAATTAACACGGATTAAATATGGTTAATTAAGTGAGATTATGGAATATTATATTCTATTAAGTAGTGGAATGTATAATAAATTATTGAAAAGAAAATAAATGATTAATATTAATTAATCGTTGTGATAGTAAAATGTTATAATGGGTTGAAAGTACCCAACTGAATGATATTTAGCCCAATTAAAATATTAATAGTATTACTATGTGTAATATGAAAAACGTGGACAGTAGTAGTATATAATACCTATGGCTTAAGAATACATGAACTGTGACTAATAATATAAGGTACCAAGTAGTACAGTGAAATCATATGAAGTGGTAATACAGAAATAATTAAATATCTGTGTATTCTAGAAACTGGGAAGGAGATTAAATGTTTAAATAAACATTAATATTAGACAATGTTATAATGTGGTTATACGAGTAGTAAAAAATAATTACGGGGGATACCCGGACAATAATGCCTAACCACGATATTTTATTACATGTATTTAATGTACATGGATTATATGATGTGGGTACATAAATAATACCTAAATTCCTATTATGGTAACAATCGTACATTAAAATTTGGCAAAACTATGTTTTTCACCACTATACTTGACACGTTTTACTTAATACACCACTGAACTTTTAATTTTTTGAATTACCTCATTAAACTAATTAAAAATTTTTAATTGGGTCATTCCATCCAAAATAGTTAACAGACGTTAAAATGGTGCTAACGTGGCGCTAATGTGGCAAAAAAATAAAAAAATTGCTTATGTGGCAAAAAAAAAATCAAAAACAGATTTTATATAAAAAAAATAACATTTTAAGTTTTAAAAATAACAAAAACATAATAAAATATAACAAAAAATAATAATTTTTTTTAAAAAATAGATTTTTTTTTAATTTTTTTAAAAAAATAAAATTCTATAAAAATATATTTTTTTAAAAAAGCAGATTTTTAAAAAATAGAATTCAATAAAAATGAATTTTTTTAAAACCGATTTTTTTTAAAAAAAAATTTTAAAATAAGATTTTTAAAAAAATGTAAATTTTGAAAAAACAAAATTTTAAAAAAAATAGAATTCTAAAAAAATATACTTTTAAAAAAAAATTAAAATAGAATTTTTTGAAAATGACTTTTTTTTAAAAAGATTTAAAAAAAGAATTTTTAAAAACAAATTTTTAAAAAATGGAACTTTTTAAAAATAGATTTTTCAAAAAGTATAACTTTTTTAAAATTTGATTTTTTAAAAATAGATTTTTTTTAAAATTGCCTTTTTTTAAAAATAGTTTTTTTTAAAATGTTTTTTTAAAACATAATTTTTGAAAAATTATTTTTAAGAAATTATATTTTTAAAAATTCTAATTTTTAAAAAACTATTTTAAAATTTTTAAAAAAAATTCTATTTTTTTAAAAACCTATTTTAAAAAAAATTCTATTTTTAAAAAAATCTTATTTTAAAAAAATCTATTTTTTTAAAAATCATTTTTTTAAAAAGTCCCGCTTTTTTACAAATTATATTTTTAAAAATCTATTTTAAAAAAAATGTGTTTTAAAAAATTCTATTTGTTTTTAAAATATGTTTTTAAAAAAAGTATATTTTTAGAATTCTATTTTTTTAAATCATTTTTTAAAAAGTTTTTTTTTTAAAAAAAAATGCTTTTTTTAAAAAATCTTTTTTAAAAATTCATTTTTATAAATTCTATTTTTTTTAAAAATCCGCTTTTTAAATAAATATATTTTTTTGTATTTTATTATGTTTTTGTTATTTTTAAAACTTTAAAATGTTAATTTTTTTTAAAAAAATCTGTTTTTGATTTTTTTTTGGCACATAAGCAATTTTATTTTTATTTTTTTGCCACATCGGTAGCATGTAATGGTATTGCCACATCAGTATTGATTTTACATCTCATCAACTATTTTGGACGGAACGACCCAATTAAAAAAATTTAATTAGTTTAATGGGGTAATCCAAAAAATTAAAAGTTCAGTGGTGTATTAAGTAAAACGTGTCAAGTATAGTGGTGAAAAACATAGTTTTGCCATTAAAATTTTATTTTGTGAATTAAGGGAACCAAACTAAGCTTTAGTTGCTGAGATTTAGCCTTATCCCAATATCTTTGTCACATGTTTTATAACTGTTGTAAGATAGGCCATTGGCCTATCCTATTCCTTTATTATTAAGAAGTAGAGCTGATGATGAAGTAAGAAATGGAGGGAGAGGGAGTTGGTCACCAAATCTTCAACATCCACTGGCTTCTTCCTCCACCCCTTGGATTAATTCAATGTGCAAAACCATGAACTAGATAATCCTTCCTCTATAAATAGGGACTCCTTCTTTTCTTTCCCATTTTTTTAAGTTGTCTAAGAAATGGGTTATGGAAGTTCATGGGTATTGAGAACAATCAGAGATTGGGAGAGCTATAGATAGAAAATTGAAGCCATAAAGAGGTAATGATTCTAACATATATACTTTTGATTCCTAAGTTTCATTTTCTCAAGAATGTCATGAAATAGTTTCTTTTGAGTCAAAAAATTGATGGCTAAGGGTTGTTATATTCCATGAATTGATGCTAGGTACTGTTAAGATAGTCATATGTGAAAAAACGAAAGTTAAACGAACCAATTTGGTTAAGAAACGAATTCATAGTGAATGAATTCGCTAAACTTTTCAAAACATGAAAATTTTATGAACATGAGTTTTAAATTCATATTTGGGTTAGTTAATATTTATATTAATTGTTGGGTAGTTGTTATGTTGTAGTTTTATGAGTTACAAACTCATAGAATCGAAAATGGACTAAATTGAATGAGTATAACTCATATTATGATAATTGGAAGGAGTTTTGGTCTTTGAAATCGTGAAGAGCAGAGCCTGAGGGGTTGTTTCATGACACAGGGCATAGCTGCTGCCTCTAAAGGTTATTTAGGGCGCAATTGCGCTGCATATCGCTCGATCTCCGATGCAATCGCCGTGACTTCTTTGTAGTAAATTAGGCATAACGTTTTCATACGAACTCCGATTAAGGTGATTCAAGATGATCTGAAACGAGGAAGAATAAACCTGCAACTTTTGTTCTTTAATTATTTCAATTTGAGGTCGTTAGGAAGGGTCAAAATAGTTATATTTGTGACTATTACATATTCGGAGGCGATCGGAGGGCGTCGAGCGAGCATATACACAAGTATAGTGCTCCCGACGATGGAATATGTTATTCTAAGTGATGTAACATGAAAATTCATGATATTAGACATGACATATAAAACTTTCCTTGCTCATAATAGAAAGCTTTAACATGACTTAGTATGTGTTTGAAAAGAAACTTAAAGATTTTGAAAACAAACCTTGTGGAAACTTATGTTCTATAAGATATGAACTTAGTGGTTTGTAAACATGATTGAGTTCAAATATAAATGAGCATGATATGATGTTGTAGTGTCTTTGTTCATGATTAAACTTGTTAGACCTTGTGATTAGATAAATTTCAGGAAAAGCTTAGTATAATGAGCTAATGAACATGAATGCTACAAGGTGTAGTTTCATATCTTGAAAAGATGTTAACATGACTTAGTTATTTATGGTAAGAGTTTCAAAGTTGATTTATATGTACTATATTGCATCATTCATGTAAGATGATTTTAAAGGCAACCTCGAGCATGTTTTCGAACTTAAGTTACATTACATATGAGTATTTAGATTCTAAAGGCTTGAGATGCCATGTTATGTGTTATTATGTCTCTAAACATAATTCGTAGGGGGTGGACATAAAGATGATTTAATCAAACATGAGTTAAAGCATGTTTCAAAGTGTTAAACAATGCTAGTTATGAATAAATGATATGAACGCCATGATCATATGTATTAACAATTTGTGAGACCTTTATATGTAGAAATATAGCCAAGTTATAAAACAATGTAACTACATGATCTTGTTATGATTTAATACCATATAAGTTGTAAGTTAAAACTTGTAAAAATAAACTCAAGAATGGTCATATGCTTATGTGAGAACCTCTAACATGTATGTATGTTAAAGTATAAGTGAATAGGTGTGTTAGAGTTGGACAGAAACAGGAAGTGCAGGCTCAACCCTAGTTTGGACAGGGGACAGTGCAGCTGCGCCGTTCCTAAGCCTAACTAGGGCACAGCTGCGCCACTAGGCAGTGATGCCTGACTATTTTGACTTTGATATGAAACTTAAAGAATATGTGTAATGAATGTCTAAATCTATAATACTTAACATAGATGATGTTTAAGCATGATATTTGATGTCTTGGGATGCTCCGAGGAGCAAAAGGTTCCCTTCGCCACCTTCATGTTGCGTGAAGAGGCAGATTACTGGTGGGAATCTGTAAAACATACCCAGCCTGACGCACTCAAGATGTCTTGGGAGAAGTTCCAAGAGCTATTCAATGACAAGTAGTTTCCTGAAAGTATTCGACACATGAAAGAGGTGGTGTTTATCAAGTTGGAGCAAAACAATATGACCATGTCGCAATACGAAGCTAAATTTGCGGAGTTATCCCGGTTTGCATCCCATTTGGTCGATAATGAGAAACGAATGACGCGAATGTTTTTAAGAGGTTTTAAACTGGAGATACGTCAATATCTTATTTCACATAAACTGTGTTTGTATTTAGATGTTGTAAATAGGGCTCAGTTATTGGAGCGCGATAATGAGTTAACGCAACCAAGAGAAAGCAGTCGGCAGAATGAAAATACAAGTGGTAACAGTCATCGAAACGGTGACAACAAGCGTGGAAGGAATCAACATGCCAGAAATGGTAACCACTTCGGTGGTAATCATAGCCAAGACAATAAAAATGGACATTTCAAGAAAAGGAGATTCAACAATGATGGAAAGACGTCGGCCAAAGACCCGCCGTTAAGGGAGAGAAAGACCACCTATCATATGCTTTAAATGCGGAGGGAGGGATGCATCAGTCCAAACTGTGCAATGCCGTCCAAAGCATGTTATAATTGTGGAAGGGAAGGTCACTTAGCTCGATTTTGTCGTTCACCGAAGATAAGTTCAGCTAGGATGGAGGCACCAAAGGCCATCCTAGAAAAGTCAAAGCCGGTAGTGCGAGGGAGAGCGTTTGTTGTGACCTCCCAGAAAGCAAGGAACCCGAACGAGGTTATCATGGGTAAGCTTATCATAAACTCTAGTGAAGTCTATACCTTATTTGATCTGGGTTCTACCCATTCTTTATTTCTCTACTACTGCGTTCAACGTTTAAATTTGACTCGGAGAGAATTAGACTTTGACTTATCTGTTGAAACTCCATTAGGAGAAACCTTCATTACATCCACTGTTTATAAGTCTTGTTTGATTCAAATCGGTAACCGCACGTTACCTGTCGATCTTATCTCCTTAAAAATACTTACATTTGACATGATTCTAGGGATTGATTGGTTAACTACTCATCATGCTAAAATTGATTGTTTTTGTAAGGTTGTTAGCTTTCATATTCCTAATAAACCTATTATGCGAATTCAAGAGACCAAACAATTAAAATCAATCACGGTCATCTCAAGCCATAAAGCTATTCGTTTTTTTAAAAACGGATGTCAAGCTTTCTTAGCTCATGTCACGGATTTAAACAAAAATACGTTAGATTTGAAGGATATTTCTATTGTTAATAAATTTCCTGACGTATTCCCTGAAGAATTTCCTGGCCTACCCCTAGAGCGTGAAGTTGAATTTTGTATCGACCTTGAACCCGGTATAAAACCCATTTCCAAAGCCCCATATTGAATGGATCCTATTGAACGTCAGGAGTTAAAGACCCAATTGCAGGAATTGTTAGACATTGGTTTCATTCGTCCTAGTACGTCTCCTTGGGGTGCTCCTGTTCTGTTCGTGAAAAAGAAAGATGGGAGTATCGACTTTGTATTGATTATCGGGAGTCAATCATGTCACCATCAAAATAGGTACCCATTGCCACGTATTGATGACCTGTTTGATCGATTATAAGGAACACAATTTTTTCAAAGATCGATCTTCGCTTACGGATATCATCACCAAAGGTTAAAACCGAGGATATTCTAAAGATCGCCTTCGTAACTTCTAATGACGGCATTATGAATTCTTAGTCATGTCTTTTGGATTGACTAATGCTCCTCGCCGCCTTCATGGATATGATGAACCGAGTATTCAAGGAATATTTGGATCATTTTGTGGTCGTATTTATTGATGACATCCTCATATATTCCAAAAGCCGTGAAGATCATGAGCAACACTTGAGGCTGATACTCCAAAAGCTTCGTGAAAATAAGCTATATGCCAAGTTAAAGAAATGCAAGTTCGGCTTGAGGAAGAAGTCATTCCTTGGGCACGTGATATCAAGTCATGGAATATCCGCTGACCCAAAGAAAGATCAAGCTATTCAAAGCTGGGAGCAACCTAAATCAGTGACCGAAGTACGTAGCTTTCTTGGATTAGCTGGTTATTATCGGAGATTCGTGGAAGGATTTTCTCGAATTGCTACTCCATTAACTCAGCTGACTCGAAAAGATACAAAGTTCGGTTGGAGCGAGGAATGTGAGAAGAGTTTTCAAGAACTCAAGAGGAGACTCATTTCAGCACCTGTTCTGGCAATACCATCTGGCTCGGAGGGATTTTTCATCTACAGTGATGCTTTAGGCAAAGGGTTAGGATGTGTTCTCATGCAACATGGGAAAGTCATAGCCTATGCCTCACGACAACTCAAAGAATATGAGAGGAATTACCCTACTCATGATCTAGAGTTGGCAGCTGTCGTTTTTGCGCTTAAGATTTGGAGGCATTACCTGTATGGAGAGAAGGTGGAGATCTACACGGATCATAAAAGCCTCAAATATTTCTTCACCCAAAAAGAACTCAACATGCGACAATGACATTGGCTTGAACTATTGAAAGATTATGAGCATACCATCCAATACCATCCTGGAAAAGCGAACGTGGTAGCTGACGTACTGAGTAGAAGATCATACGCGGGTACGAGTGCAATATTGTCAACGCAAAGGCCCATTTTGTATGACTTGCAAAGGATGGAGTTAGAGATAAAGACTCCAGGGACCCACATGATGGCAAACATACGAGTAGAACCGACTTTAATCGATAAAGTTAAAGCTGCTCAAGCTACAGACCTGGAGCTAATGCGTATGAAGAAGAAAGTGCAAGAAGGTGCTATGCCGGAAGCAAGAATCGATGAGGAAGGAATACTTCGAGTCAACTCTAGACTTTGTGTTCCTAACAACCCTAATTTAAAGTATAAAATCATGATGGAGGCGCACAACACATCGTTTGCAATCCATCCTGGGAGTACCAAAATATATCGTGATCTTTGACATACATTTTGGTGGAGCAATACGAAGAGAGAGATAATAGAGTTTATCTCAAGGTGTTTAACTTGTCAATGAGTCAAGGCGGAGCATCAAGTACCAAAAGGTCCATTGCAACCACTTGAAATTCCAGAGTGGAAGTGAGAACATATTACTATGGATTTCGTTACTGGTCTTCCCAAGGTTTCTCAAGGCATAGATGCAATTTGGGTCATTGTTGATAGATTGACCAATTCTGTTCATTTTCTATCTATACGAGAAACTTATACACTTGAACGTCTTGCTCGTATGTACATAAACGAGATTGTAAGACTGCATGGTATGCCAGTATCCATATTTTCTGATCGAGACCCAAGATTCACTTCAAGATTTTGGGTTAGTTTACAAAAAGCTATGGGCACGGATTTACGATTTAGCTTGATTTATCATCCTCAGACGGACGGGCAGTCGGAGAGGACCATTCAAACTCTTGAAGATATATTAAGACTCTATGTCCTTGACCTCAAGGGAAGTTGGGACAAGTTCTTACCATTGGTGGAGTTTTCCTACAACAATAGTTATCTAACAAGTATTGGCATGGCTCCATTTGAGGAGTTATATGGAAGAAAGTGTCGTTCTCCAGTATGTTGGAATGAGGTGGGTGAAGCAACATTGTTGGGACCGAGTTGATGCGTGCATGACTACTTTTAAAGATTCAAACGATCCGACAACGTATAAAAATCTCACAAGATCGACAAAAGAGTTTTGCTGATCTTCATCGAAAGGACGTGGAATTCGATATTGGAGATCATGTGTTGTTACGTGTTGCTCCATGGAAGGGAGTTACGAGATTTGGAAATAGAGGAAAGCTCAACCCTCGATTCATTGGCCCAGTTTTAATCCTCGATCGAGTAGGAACTGTGGCGTATAGACTCGCTTTACCGCCAAGTATGTCTCGTGTTCATAACGTTTTTCACATATTTATATTACGTAAATATGTGAAAGACCCGAACCACATTATTGAATTAGAACCAGACGAGATAGAGGAAGATTTAACGTATGAAGAGTTACCTGTTAAAATCTTGGACAAAACGGATCATATTCTACGCTCCAAGGTTATACCTCAAGTCAAAGTTTTGTGGAAAAACCACGATGTTGAGGAAATGACTTGGGAATTAGAATCCGAAGTGAAATCAAGGTATCCTCACCTCTTCGACATACCAGGTACGCACCCTAATTTTGAGGACGAAATTTCATAAGATGGGGTGGTTGTAAGACCCCAACTTTTAAATAAAGATTAAATTTTCTCGAAATATATTTTTGAATATTATGGTGTGGATTTGATATAATGTTATAGTTGTGGGTATTATTTACAAGTTTTGCAAAGTACACAAGTTGTTATATAATATTCGATTGGTCGGAGAATATTCGTTTTAGCAGGGAATATTCGTACAACGACACAATCATTGGTGGACCCCACAACGAAATTATTGTCGGATTGAGAAAACGACAAAAATACTTTATGAAAATAACGGCGGAAGTTTTACCGTTAACTGTTGAAACACCCGATGTTTAAAGTACAGTTATACGCGTGGTTGCATAGTAGCACACAGTATTGGTTATTGATGCTTATGTGATAAGTCACTCAGTTATACTCAATTATTGCTACAATAATTGCTGCATCATATCTCTCATATTATTGATTCAATTATTGTTACAGTATCATTTGCATAATATTTTATATTATTAAATCAATAATTGAGACGACAAAGTTATTCATATTATTATTTGCAATATCGATGATGTCTAAGTTACATCAATGAGAGGTTTGGTCACCTAATTGCGCTCCAATAAGGAGAAATCCTTATCGGAAAGCCCCCTCTTTCCTGGAAACGACCTGGTTGTTAAATATTGTGAGTTATAATATTAATGATGAATTAGTTCGTGTTGATTAAAGATGATATTGATAGTTCCATTGTGTTAGGATTATTAGTGTTAGTGGAAATCGATATCTATTCCGATGATAAATGATGTCTGGGGGTTATATTTATAAATCAGGTAATTTATCGGATAAATGAGCAATTAATTGCTACTAATTTACATGCTTATATAACTATTTGTTCACATGTGTGTACTATTGAATCACATTCTTGTACTATTAGGGGAGTTGGTGCAAAATTGATAATACTTGCATGACTAAGTTAAAAATGGAGGAATAGATGGAGGTACTATACTGTAATTCGTATTTTTCACACGATTATACTATTGATTCACATGATTGAATTATTAATTCATATTATTTACTATTAGGGGAGGTGGTGCAAGTTTGATAATACTTGCAGGACTAAATTAAAACTGAAAGAAAAGTTAGAGGTATTGTACTGTAATTTTTTGAGCCCCAAAACGTGCAATTATCGAAACTATATTTTTCTATAAATAGAAGCTCATTCTTCCTTCATTTCTCACCAATTCACAAAAGCTTTAGAGCGATTATTATAGAGAGAAATTATAGAGAGAAAGAAGAAGAGAAGTCTGCTACCTCACCATTCTAGTATACAGTTTTTTCTAAGGTAGGGAGTATTATTTCTTTCTTATCCATGAAGAGAACTTCTGTTATTCCATTCTTTATTATTCTGTTGGAATAACCTGTATACGTGAGCTACCCTTTTACTTTTATTGTTCTCTTCAGGAAATGAGAACGTAGCAGGGACTAGTCGGGGAACGGAGTGATGGACCAGATGATAACATTAGTAGTCCTCACTATTCAGTTAAATAGTGGAAAATAAATGTAATAATATTGAATTTGAGTTTGTATATTGTCTAGACGACAATATTTGTATTAAAACTCACAGCTTATGTTTTGTCGTACTTTACACGACAGTTGTATAATTAAGTTGTATTTGTATTCTGTACCATGTATTTGACGACTCAGAATAGGTGATGTATACCTATTTTGGGGGCGTCACAACAGAGGTAGTATTTACCCTAGTATGTTGTGCCCCACTTGATATGTAAGACTCCCCACTTGCAGATACGTATACACCAAACCCATCTCTACCTCCACTTCTCCCTCTCCCTCTCCCTGGTGGCCTACCTCTTCCTCTTCCTTGACCTCCAGTGCCTGGGGGCCTACCCCTTCCTCTTCCAGTCCCTGGTGGCCTACCTCTGCCTCTTCCACTTACTGCAGCTGTAACATCTCCACCTCTCTCTGCAGTTCAAAGAATTAAACAGATGCATGTTAGTTTTCTTTGCAAATGAAGTAAAAAAATTGTATTTTTGCAAATTAGTTGTAGTTACCTTTTTCCTTTTGAAGCTTTTGAAATGTTGTGTTCTTGCAAGTTCTCATATTATGACCAATCTGATTGCACCTCCGGCATGTCATCAAAATTCCTTTTTTAACAATCTTCCACTTGCACCTATCTTATGTTCCTCATGTAGATCTTTAATCCTTTATTTTTTGGCCTTCCAGGAAACACTTTAAGTTTTGGGGATAACCTTGCCTGAAGGTTCCCACAGATCTGGTCCATTTATACCTTTTAATGGAAACTGATAAGATGCCAAGTAAGCATATCTCTTAAGCATTGCAAAGACATATTCCTCTGGTTCCTCCCTTTGCTCTTAAATGGCAGAAATTGCATGTCTACAAGGGATACCATCAAGATCCCAAGCTCTGCAAGCACAAGTCTTGTTCACTTCCCATTGGAATTTTGAGAGTTTCCAAAATGGACATGCTTTTATTTTATCATAATAGTGCTTGGCCAAAAACCTTGCATTTACTTGTCTATTTTTCTATTTATTTGTGCACTTGTGAACATTGTTATACCTTTTAACAGTAAAAGTGTTCTCATGTTTCAACACACTTGCCCATAAATTCCAAGGGCAACCCTGTGCACACTTCACTTGTACCTTATCCCTTGCAATTTTTGAAAACCATACATTATACTTTTTTCCAATTGCATATTGTTTCACTGCCTCTTTAAATTCTTTGTGGTTAGTAACTTTCATTCCAACAGAAAATTCAACATTTTTAATGTCAATCTTTGGATTAAACTCAAGATATTTTCTCTTTCTTATATTGGTTTGTTTCACCTCATCATCTTCATTCTCACTTGTTTCAGGTGTGTGCAGCTCATTAGAATCTAAGTCAATTTCATCACAACCTTGACTTTTGTTTCACCATCAATCAATAGTCCCCGCCACCTTCATCAATGTGTCCTCATCCCAATTTCATCAACATCATTTTGTCCTTCCCCACCTTCTTCATTTTCTTCATCTGTTTTTCTTCTTCTGTTCCTCATTTTCTCACTTTTTTTCCTCTCTTTTGCTGCTCTCAAATTTTTCCTAGCAGCAAGTAACTCTTCACCACTCTCAACTAACCAGTCACAATTACTACTTATATCAGAGTATGTATCTCCTACTCCTTCATATTCTATATCCTTCTCATTATCAGTCTGAAGCACATCAACCTCAATCTCTTCTACTCCCTCATTATTTGAATGTTCTTCAATGTTAACACCTTTTAAAACTTCAACAAATCCCTCACTGTCATCATCTATGTTCTCATCAGTACTTACTATTTTTTTCATGGTCATGGTCTGAGTATATCTCAACAACAGGGTTCTTCTTAGCATACTCACACATGTCAATAACTCCTTTATCATAACCTACTGCCCTAAGCCCTTCTACTAAACTTTGTCTAGGGATAAGATAATATACATTTTTCACATTCTTGCTTCCAAGTACTGTTGAAACATAATCAATAATCCCAGGCCCAGTTATATAATCAGGATCATATTTAAACAATTCACTAACAGTGCCTCCAACATAATCAACTATATCACCATTATTTATTAGTTTACCACCATGATGAAATCTTAAAGTAATGACATCCATTTCTGCATTAAAAAAAATATAAATTATTATATATATATATATATATATATATATATTTAACAAGTACTAAACATAAAGTAAACAAATGGGGACCTCACATAAGTTAGGGAGACAAAACTATGGGGAACTGGGGGGGGAATACTACTTTACAGTTGGGAGACTACATTTTCTTAGCAATACAAACATAATGCCCAAATATCACACATATTCAAACCATAAACATACACTTACTTCGCTGAAACTTCGAAAGTGGGGACTGAAAGTGGGGACCGAAAGTAGGGACCTTTGTTGTTTGTGCTCAACGCCGACTCATCAAATATTGCACATGCACGATCCTTCTTCACTGGAATCGTGATGAAATCGTGCCGGAATGGTTGTCTGGTTCACCAAATTCTTCGCCAGAATCGTTGCTTTACAGTTGTTAACTAGGGTTTTTTCTAGCAATTTGGGGCTTTTGTCTTGATCGATCGATTGAAATGGCTGAATATTTAGGTTAATGTCTGTTTTATATTTAATTTGAAATGTTAAATTTGGTTTTGATGATTTTGCCCCACCCATAATCAGGTTTGTTTATTTTCTGATTAAAAAATTGTTTTTTTGCCACATCAGCTTCTTAAGGCCCCACACAATTAGCCACGTCAGCAATTTCTGACGTGGCATGTTCAATTTGTGTAATTAAAAAAAATTGATAGTTTAATCATATAATTGACAAAATTGAAAGGTGAATCACTGAAGTGGAATATGACCTATAGTTTAGGGTACTAATTCATATTTAAGCCTAATTTCTAAGATCACCACACAATTCTAAAAAGGTATTTTTTTTTCTAAACGAAAATCTTGTTATTAATGACCATTTAGTATCTTTATTATCAACATGTATCCGGTTCTTGAAGAATTCCAACATGGTTCCTTACAAATAAAACTCTCATAATACATATAAATTCCAAGACCAACTATTTTAGATATTAATAATCATTCTTTATCTTCATATTGCCACTTTTGAATATTCAACTCTCTATTTCTTATAAACTCTTCTTCATTGTTATCATCGTTATCAAAAGAACTAGTATTAAAAAAAATAGAATAGCTGTTCATCCACTTGTGCTGGAATATGATTCATATCTATTTAAGAACTAAACAAGTTATAGATCATATTTAAGAAAAAGAAACTGAAATTTAGAAAAAATATATATATAAAAGCATTTTGAATGAAAATAACCAGAATCAATTTATCAGATTGTAGGATACACCTTATAAACCTATCATTAGTAAGCAATTTACATAAATGTAGAAATGTATAGTTCCCTGTTTGTATAGTGGCCTAAAATAAAATGGGTAAAATGCAAATATAGCCACTGAAGATTGAACTTTAGGTGTTTTTAGATATTGAGTCACTTTCTTTTGGTCAACGCAAATCGAGCCCCTTTCTATCTAAAAAGTTGGATATTGAGCCCCTAGGTACCACATGTGTATTGACTTGCCTACGTGACACCACTGATGTGTAATTAAACTCAAATTTTATCAAAAAATTTGTTGTTCCATGGATTTGATCCCATAACCTCTTACTTGAAATATTAGTCATAAGACCACCCAAGCAACAAAAACCTAATTGTTTAGTTTTCCCAACAAATAATTTATATACTTAACCAATCGATTCCTCCAAAAGAAAAGGTGATAAAAAATTTATAATAAAATATGCTTAAAAAGTATAAGAAAATTATTACATTTAAACAAATTACAAAGTTATAATTAAAAATTATTTAAATAAATTAAAAATTACTTAAAAAAACTAATAAGATTATTTAAACAAATTCAAAAAGTTACTTAAAACACTAATAAAATTATTTAGCAACATTAAAAAATTACACTTAGAAAAACTAATTGTGGCATTGGATGTCGGCATCAGAGCATCAACGACATAACACCATAGATTTCGGCCCATCAGAAAGAAGGCATCGTAAAACATGACAACAACAACAAGAACTTAGCCTCAGTGACTAACCTTGAACACCTTCAACTACTGCACATAGAACACCCATACAAGAACACCCATCATCCTAATTGAACATATAAACAAATTAGAAGCGAATCTAGATAAATGGTTACACAAATCTATATGCAGCCACATACAAATACAACAGATCCCCCAAAATGAAACACCAAATCAGTCAAAAATTGAAAACAAAATCCCCAAATCAACCTATAATGGAATCGGTAGATTCAGATCCACCCCAATATGAGTTGAAATGAAACAAATCCGAACAACACCCAACTGATTACGCGATAAAGAATCGGCTGGGAAAAATACATATTGAATAAACCCATCAAAATCAATTTGAAAATCCAACATAGCTGAAAATTCACACGAAAATCATATCTTATAATTGACGAAACAATTATGATTTTCGGTGAAATCACCGGCAGAGATACCGGAAGCAGAGAACAATCAAACAAAATAATGCAAAAGATAAGCCAATGAAATCCAAAATTTAAAATATGACAAGACTCTGCAAGAACCAAACCAACAAACCATCCCTCATTAACCACCATACCAGATCAAAGCTTCAATGCCCAAATCACCAAAAAGACACCCCGCACTAGGCTCACCAGAAAGCAAAACAACCATCAAAACCCTCGGACTTGGCAATCGATCAGTCGTAAGAATCTTTTCGGAAAGTTCAGATTTGCGCTGCCGGAGAGGACACAATTGATTTGAATACTCCACTACTAACACGGGCGAGATGAATTTTTTCTTTTGTTTTTCTAATTGTAATTTTTTAATTTGTAATAATATTTATATTTGTTTTTCTAAGTTTAATTTTTTATTTTGTGTAAATAATTTTTATAAGTTTTTCTAATTGTAACCTTGTAATTTATTTAAATGTCATTATTTTCTTATACTTTTTAGCATATTTTATTATAAAAATATTTTGTTTTATTTTCTAATTTTATAAACTTGATTGATCTTAAGAACACAATTTTATCACTTTTTTATCAAGCCTTAGTTGCTTGAATGGTCATGTGACTAATATTTCAAGTAAAAGGTTTTGGGATCAAATTCATGGAACAACAATATTTTTTTGATGAAATTTTTTGATCTTATGTGTATATATACGTGAAACTTCAATATCCAAATTTTTAGGCGGAAGGACTTTTAATTTACGTTGGCCAAAAGAAAGAAAGGAAATTTCAATACCCAAAAATATTAAAAAGTTCATGGTTACCATATTTTCATTTTACCCAAAATAAAAGTAGTAGAATCAACCCCTCTACTCCAACAACCACAAAAAAAACCCAACACAACATCAAAATCATCTAAGAAGGTAATTAAATCTTTTGGATTCTGTGATCTGGGCATATCAATATACCAGATGTCATATTCAGAAATACTCAGAAGAGTATTTTTCCATTTTAACAATGTTGGTTACAGAAGAACAAGTTGTACTTGTTCATAATGTAAATAACACAAGCACTTGAAAGTTTGTGAAACACCATCTAGCATTATTAATAGCCATTACATTAATTAATTTTCATGAGATATTGGATACTGTGTTACAAGTATATATGTATATATATAAATAACCTAAATTTGTAGTAAGGAGACTTTTTATGAAAGTATACATGAGCATAAAATAGTAATGAAACCTTGTATTCGAAGCCATGGATTAATATTACAACCTAACCATAGACTAGTTCAGGTATGCAAATAGTTTACAATACTACATTTCAACACACTTTATACCAGATGATTACTCTTTGACTCTAAATTATTAGTCATTGTCAGCGGTGCCCTATACAGACAGAAAATTTAGAGTAAAACCATGAGCTGAAAGGATAATCTAGCAATAAATTTTGCATCCCTATAATCCATAAACCACAATACCAATACAAATTTAATGGATTGGCGATACTTTCCATTGTTGTGGACCACAAGCCGAGTAGAAAGAAAAAGAGGAACTTCAATGCCTCAGTTGCACTCAATCGCACATATATATTCGGGACAAAATAATTCAGAGGGTCTAAGCTTGGAGTGAAAAGTTAAAATTAGGAGATGCTTAAAGCATAACATAATACAATAATAGACCAACGGTGAACATCCATTTGCCAAATGATACCACACTGCATTAAAAAGCTAATTTTCACTTCTCAATTTCACCAGAATTTAGACATGATCAATTCAAACTTTGTCTAGAATGCTAAAGATGCAAAATTTACACTTCAAGATGAACCAAGAGAAATAACAAAAGTTCACACTTCACTTGCAAAATATGAGACTCTAGCATTCCACAAAACAAATTTGCACAAATTAAAAAGGAAAAACATGTGGAATGCATAAAAAAAATCACAAAATAAAAATAGAATAGACCAATTAACAATGAAGAAAAAACAATTGAAATACTTCATAATTGAACAACTATAGGTAGTACCTTTGCAACTATGATATGACCAACTAATGATAGAACAATATAACCATAAAATTATTTACCACATTTATAGACACTTGAAATTATGCTTTCCCTGGACTAATACTGTAGGAGGGACAAAAGCGTCATTTCACTTCAGAGACAACACCGAGGTAGGGAAAAAACATCATTTCACCCCAGCGACAACCCCAAGAAGGGATCATGGTGCAACGATGCCCAGACACAGAGCGAATTGAATGAGGATCACACAGCTGAGGATGTGACTATAAGACGTCACCGCAGCAACCAATGAACTGCAAGCTATCGAAGACGAGCGAATTGATGATCCTCGGGAGCCGTAATATACCTTTTAGCTAATTTGATCATCTTACCGGACTCTGAGTCAATCAGATTTGACCGCATTTCCTAGCCTTCTGCAAAGACTTTCTGAGATTTTTGGGTATAGAGCTCAACTTTCACCGAACCGAGAGTCGAAGGCACGAACTTTGAGACAACGAGACCCGTGGGGCCCAGCCTTAGGTGTACCTACTACAACCATAGGTACACATGCTGATACCTTCGAATCATAAGTCACCAGGAGCAGGCTCATTAACAGAAGATACAAGAAAGAATAGAAAGCTAGAGAGAGAAGGAGCTCTGATCTTGCATTTGTTTATCACATTTTCATTGTTTGATCTTAGATATCATACATATTATAAGTCTTGAGTGATATAAGTTGAATCCAAGCTAAAAGAAGCTGGTTCACGCGTCCCCCAAGGTGAAAAACACTCATTTTTAGCCACTTTCTTTGTAAATGTTGTTATAAATACTATATTTGTGTAGATATAACAATTTCTACCAGTTAAATTTGTTGTTTTACATATATATTGTGTATTAATCGGTAGGCATTGAGTTTTTACCGATTAATTTGTGCATATCCAGTTGTAAATCAAGTTATTTGACTAGATCTACCTAGATTTAGCCAAATCTAGCATTTTGAACGGTTATGAAGCATGATGGTCTAACCTATATGCTAGATTGGTTTAGATCTAGGGTAGATCTGGATGTTTTACTACTTTTGGTCAGTCCCAGTCACTCCGTATAACCCTAGATCTGTATCTAGAGGCGAATGAGTACTAATGGCTCTATATGGGAATTTCAACCGATGAAATCACCTAATATAAAGTCTAGAATGTTGTATATACATATTTAAGCATATCAATGTGAGCCTTGGAATCCTGGGGTAAAGATCTACTGAATGGATGTTAACTAGATTCCCATAATGGACTTTTTGTTTAAATGTAGTGTTTAAATACTGCAAATCGATGTACATGTAATATTAGATCTTAAAACGAGTTCGAGGGGTTCATCCCGAGAATTCAAATTTAAGATCCCGTGATACTGAAAACCATATTTATGAGTATTTGGATTCATCGAGATGGCTTTTACGCCCAATGATGATCTGACCTCTTTTTGGCGCTTTCTTTGCATGCATTATCACCCAAAACGATTTTCCAATAAAATCACAAAGATATTTCACGCAGAATAAAGCGATTTGGGTAGATTAAGCAAGAATTTTATATTTCCTATTCCATTATTTTTCTCAATAAATTCTCGCAAGCTTTATTTTATAACCTTCACTTAAACTCAATTATATTTTGAGTATTATATATTCTTTAATCCGTTCATTATCTTTTTCTAAGTATTATTGCCACATACTCAATTCAAAAACACTTGGGATATTACATTCACCCCTTCTTCTAAGAATTTCGTCCACAAAATTTTATTTTACTAATCTTTATTCATTTGATTTATCAAAATGGATTTTCATTAGTTTCTATTCATTCATTGGGTTCTATAACCAAATTCTTTCTCTAAAGATCTTTCTAAAATCATCGCATTCTTTATATCTTTCTCTTTTAAAAGTTTCTCATCATTACTCATCATCAGCTAAATTTATCCCTTCCCTTTCTAGAATTTCATTTCTTTCTTGGATTTATTATAGTTTGTTTAATTTACTTCTCACCATACATTGCATTCTACAACTTACTCTTTTCTAAGAAATATCCTCCTTTCCACTTTCTCCTTTCAGAATGATAAGAATCTTCTGCAATTGTTCAATAATTAGAAAGCAGTATGAATAACTCAGGAATTTAAAAGATTTCAAATCATGCTGATATCAAGGTCTTTTAAATTCAAATCATGGTTCTGAAAGTAATGCATATAGTCGATCTATAGGTGGTGATGCGATACTAAACACGGAAGAGTCTTCTCGTGTTTAGTATTGCATCACCATCAGAAACCATCTTTAATGAATGTTTAGCAATCACACGCATCGAAAAACACTCTCTGCAAGTACTCTAGGTGATCAACCTATCGTACCCCTATGTCGTGCACAACGTATTACATCTCAACATTGTAACGACTATATGCGTTACTTTCAGAACCATTGTCTCCGATAACATGTCCCCTTTTTATAAGGTTGTTCACCTCAGCTTCTTAACATATGAATCCACACCAAAGCAATTTGGTTTGGTATAGTGTGATAAGGAACACTCGAATTTTATAAACATCTTTCAATATTCGTCTAGTTGAATCAAATAACATAGACTTTTAGCAACAACTTGGACATCAATCGAGATATATATACATACATTCTTAACCAACTCAATTGGCATACCTTTCTTAGCTTAAAGAAAACAAAAATTCTCTTTTTTAAAACATCTTTATTAGCATATCTTCTAAAAATCAAAGAAAATCAATTTATTATTTTTTTTATCACCATACTGTACCGTCTTAATGGTATGTTGAGGTTTTAGTTATGCTACATCATACCATAGTGGGCTGACGATCCTATGATCACATCCAACACTAGGTTCAATTGCATTGATGACTCCCTCGATTATTATTTCCACACCATATTAAACGATGCATATGACCACAAAAACACGTTTTGATAATTTCAAATCATTTTTTTGTCTAGCTGAAACAACTAGCATAGACACAAGAAAAATAGCACTGTTTTAAAAACCCATTAATTCAATCATCAGTTCCAAAAATTTTCAAAAACAAAGAAGTGTAACATCAGCACGAAGTCAATATATTTTGAAAATCTAGCATAACTAGACGATTTAGAATATCCAATTTTTCCTCTATCATCTTAAATCCCTATTCCACTGCTTCGTTACTTAATCATTCTACTAATCTTTAGCACCATCAATGCTCATTACACCAAATATTCTTAGTCCTTGCTTCACAACTTTTCTATACCTAGTATAGTTCATGAAACTTACCACACTTTGGAAATCTAGGAACTTGCCACAATAATATGAGTTTAAGAACTTATCCTAGCAATACGTAGTCCAAGAACCAATCAGAGACTGTCCATATGCTTATGGGTTCAAAAACATACATACGATTATGAGTCATGAACGTACCATAAGCATTAGTTTTAAGAACTCGTACCTAATGTTAATATCATCTTACATCTATCCTAATTTCTACTATTTCTAACTATCAAATATAAATATGAGAAAAGAATCACCTTCTCGCCATATGTATATCGATAGCGCGACACGAACATTCAACGATTATCAATGTGATAAACCAAGTGCAAGCACAAAACCCCTGCCCATACAAAGGTTTGTAGAATTTAGCCATCACATGAGTCCTCAATTGAAATCCCACCTAACTCTATCTTGCTCTAAACTTGCTCCTTGCTGATACAAACTTTCCGTATCTCATCATTTTTAACTCCTCATGAGTTTGCATCGTACTATTTCATAGTACATTCACTTTATAACGTTAAGCTATAACTATTCTATCAATACAGACCATCAGTCATTTTACGACTTAAACAGATCACGTCGTGATCTTATTCTACAAACACCTTCTTTATGATTCCTTTCTTATTTTATGATCGTTTTGGTTTCACGATCCTCAATACTTCTCTTTTATTATGTTGTCTTATGATTATTCAACTCAATTTTTACTCTTCAGGTTCTTCTTTGAACCCACACATATTATCTTACCTTGTTTCATAAGCATTATCTAAATTTATTATTATTTAAACTCTATTTGAGTTTATTATTATTATTTTAATCACCTTCATCTTGTAGACATCGTCTATTTAATAACACTTAACATCTTATTACTGGAGTCAGGTAACTTCATATTCATATTTAACACTTAACATCTTATTTAATACCTCAAGATTCTTCTTTGAATCTTCTCATATATATTTTAATCTCTTCTCTATACGTGTTAAATTTATTTCTTATTGTTCAATCTCTAATTGAGTTCATTTTTTACAATATTCACCTTTCTTCTCTAAGGTTATAGCCTAAGGTACTTCTACCTAAGTTTTATAACCTATAACTTTGATATCAACTGTAACGACCCCAAACTTCATATAATTCATCTCTCAACTTCGATCGTTAACAAAACGTCTAACTTCTGATTTTACATCATTAATTATTCGATGTTAAACTTAATAAAATGCGGAATAATTTAAACTTTTCCGTCTTCTTACTTTAATTCCCTGAATCAAAACCTTTATCATCTACACATCTCTGAATCAAGTTTATTTTATGATTTGCTTCATCAGAGTTATTATATAAAATCTTACATCTCAGCTCGATATCCCTTATACATTGGGTAGCTCAAACTTTACAATTAAATATGAAATTTTCACATCATAACTTATCAAGTACATATCTCAAAACCTTAAACATGGTTTAAAAAGAATAACAACTATAGCTAAAGTATTTAATCTTCATGCATTGCATCTGATCCATGTCATTCAGGTAGCACATAGCGTTACCTTGAATCCGGAACCTGCAAAAATGGTTATTTGCAAGGTTGAGCTCGACAGCCCAGAAAATCTAAAAGTTTTCATGCATCACGTAGTGCATAATAACATGCTCAACATACATCTCTTAATCATTGGACTAACATAACATACATGCTACAATTCACATAACAAGTATAAAGATTGAGTTCCTTACTCAATCAACATTCTTTACTTAATCAACGTAGACA
The DNA here is from genome assembly GCA_020205615.1 of Panax quinquefolius. Taxonomy (NCBI): domain Eukaryota; kingdom Viridiplantae; phylum Streptophyta; class Magnoliopsida; order Apiales; family Araliaceae; genus Panax; species Panax quinquefolius. The sequence continues at coordinate 77,179,137 of CM035169.1, read as the reverse complement.
TAAATTGACTTTAACGTTTCATACTTTCAACATATATAACACATCATGCTCTTTTCAATAAAGATTTAAAATAGTTCATCAAGTTCACATAGCAAATAGGAACTGAAAGACTTGTCTTGATCGTTGTGTCATACTCGAAGTTCATTCAAGTGTTTAAGTCTTACCAGGACTCCTTATTGGTTTATATTAACCACATTATATACATTATAATATTCACTTTAATTGAATTGAAACACTTTTTAAGTTCATTAACACTTGTCACGAAGTTTTGACGTTCATTTGTCACACGCCCGAATCGTCTCTCTTGTGTTTGCTTAGTATGCTTATACAACTTATCTAATACATCATTCATTAATGTTAAGCATCATTATATTTACTAATATTCATGTTTTATAACTTAGAATAACATCTTTTATCGTTAGCAGCACTACAATTGCATAAATGCATGCCCGACGCCCTCCGATTGCCTCTGAATGCACATCAGTCCCAAAAATAGACATTTTGACCCCTTTTTCAGACCTCAAATTAAAATACTTAAAGAACAAAAATTGTACGTCTATTCTTTCTCGTTTTGGATCATCTTGAATCTCATAAATCAGAGTTTTTATGAAAATGTTATGGCCATTTTAGTAAACCATGTCTGGTCAGATTTTCTCTAATAGTTGGTCAGCTTGCCCACCGCCGCTGTAGCGGGATTTCTGACCTAGAAACGGCCGACGGGCTGGGGCGGCAATGTTCGAACTACAAACCCATGTCGGGGTGGGCATTTGCAGATCCCAATTCTGCAGTTTGTGTTCTTCGCAAATTTTCGACCCTTTCTCCTTCTAATTTTCATAACTTGAGTTATACACATCCAAATTAGTCCATTTTTGACTCTATGGATTTTTAATTCGTAGGACTAAAATATACCAGAAAATCAACAATTTACAGAACCATTAACCAACCCAAATCTTGACCCAAAACTCATGTTTATACCTTGTTTTACATGTTTTAACATGTTTAGCGTAATCATTCACCACATATTCGATTCCTAACCAAATCAATCCGTTTAAAATTTGTTGTTTTCATTTTTCAATGTATTAACAATATCTACCATCAATTTCATAGTCTATTCATGAACTAACCCTCAAAATTTGACTCCAACATAAGCCAAAATGTACATATTCAACCAAAAACCCAATTCTTCATCTTTTAACACATTCTTACTAATTTAATAGCTATAAACCCACTTTTAGATGATATAAAATAGATTAAACATACCCATTAACATATATAACTAATTTCTTAACAAATAAATCAATTACAAAGGAGAACTTTTAGAAAATATAGGCTAAGAAACTTTAAACTTGATTATTACCTCTTGATTAGCTAGACAACTAAGACAATCTCCTTGATTCTTCCTTTTTTGTTTCTCAAATTCTCAGAGAATTCCTTCTCTGTCTCAATTTTCTCTCTTCTCTGCTTTATTCTTCTCTAGTTTCTCTATGCCTTAGCAAATAAACTGACCACCACTTTAACGTGGTTTAACCAGTTACAAAACATAACAGTTATAAGGTTACAAGACCTTATTTGACCAACTTTTATCTAGTTTCTTTCTAATTTATTTTTATAATTCTCTTATTATATGGTCCATTAGTCACACTTTCACTTAATTATTTAATAGAAACCCCACTTTATTTAACAAATCATTACCCTTCTAATTTAATTACTTAATTAAATCAGAATATTTTCATTCCCTCACTATTATTTAACTCGGATAAATTATTTCATAATAATTTCCATCGAATATTTATTTTATTCCATTAATATTTCAACTAATATATTCATTTTATTTGATAAATATTTTAATTATTTACTGAACCTCACAATCATAACATATTAACATATTACATTTATATGTAACATACATTACTCTCTCATTTTATTACAACACATCATAATAAGAATTTTATTCTTATTTTAATTATTTTACATTAATTCACTATTTTAATTAAGTGAATTAGTCGCATTATTTATGAGATTTAATTCATAATAACTTCCATCGTCACAATAATAATTAAATTATATTCTCTCATAATATAATTTTTACTTAATCAAATTAACTAATATTACTCGCTTAATTTCCTTTTTTATAACAATAAGATTTAATTTCTTCAATAGTTTAATTAACTATTAAACCTCTTTTCTCAATACATGGATATATAATTCTCTTCACACCAAATCACATATTTCACAATATATGACACATATATACACATACTCAAACTCAAAACACCTTATAATAAGAGTTTTATTTATTAAATTCTTATTTAAATAATTTCTAAAAATTCAGGTTGTCACAAAATGTATGTTGTGTGGTACCTCTATTAGGAGGCGAACCCGTCGGTTATTTATTACTGGACTTTATAGAGTGTTCTCTTGTGAGGCTCAGGAAAGGCACCACTCAGATCCGCTCCATTTGAATGATGGATGTCTTCATCAAGTAAATTGCGAAGATCTAGGAACCAATTTCAAAAAGCCCGTGAGAGTAACCTAAGATAGGTCAACCTCTGATAAATCAAACACGTAGGATGTCTCTTCATGCCCTGTTAAATTCCTGAATATACAAATGTCATCCATCTTAAAACTGTCATTTGTATATCTTTCTTATCCTGTAATCAAGTCGACTAATCCTTTGTCTTGCAGGAAAAGATTAAAAAACAAAAACAAAACCTTAAACTGATGCATAACATATCATGCATCCATATCATCTGCCAATATCAAGACTAAACTAGATACCAATTTTGTGCAGATTGGTCCTAGAACTCGATCCCAAGCCAAGAAGGTAGGATCATTTCCAGCCAAAATGACAGAAAGCAGTTCATCAGAACCTATGCCTGTATCTCAAATAGAGATTGAGGAATTTAAGAGGCAGATGGCTGAGATGACCGTACTGTTAAAAGAATAATGTAAAGACACTCGGGAGCCCAAATTGAAAACTACAACTGAACCCTCTGTGCAAGGAGAGATGCAAGTACCAGGAAAGAACAGTGATACATAGATGTCTACCCCAGTATCTCCAATCAATGCCAGTTCCGCCAAAGAGGCCACATATAAGAATTTGACAAAGGAAGTAATAGACCTCCGAGAAGACAAAGAAACTGGAGATATCCGAAAGAAAGTCAAATAAATGGAGGATGTTATCCGATCTATTAAGGGGACATGATCCCATGATAGCGTGAATTATTCTGATTTGTGTATTTTTCCAAAGGCGAGATACCCCGATAAATTCCAAGTCATAGAGTTCGAAAAGTATAATGGATTGGGAGATCCCTACACCCATTTGAAGGTCTACATAGGTGAGCTGAGATCATATGGAATGGATGAGAACCTCATAATGCAGTTGTTCCAAAAGAGCCTTACTGGTGAAGCTCGAACTTGGTACACTCGGATTAACAACTCCAAAGTCAAGGGTTGGGAAGATCTAGCCCATGCTTTTCTCAATCAGTATAACTTTCAATCCCAAATGGCACATGACCGTTACCAAGTAACCAAAGTTAAGAAACTAAGCAATGAGTCGTTCAGGGAATACGCACAGAGGTGGAGGCGTATGGCCTCCCAAGTTAACCCACCAATGGATGAAGGTGAGATGGTAATGACCTTTATTGACATCCAAGAAGCTCCATATTATGAGAGAGTCATAACAGGAATAGGAAAATCTTTTTTTGAGATGATCAAACATGGGGAAATGGCTGAAATGGGATTAAAATCCGGCAAAATCAAGGACCTTATAACCTTGGAGGCAGCGGCAAAGCATATACAATTGGGCAATTACTTGAACGCTCCCAAAAAGGTACCTAAAAGGATGGAGGAAGATGTTTCTTTAATCTTACAAGGGCAATCGACAAGTAAGAGCAGTAATCCACTTATACAGAAGCAAGGCAATTACCTTGTAACTGGGAATACCCGAAATCCAACGGCGCCAAGAGTCGGGGAAAACAAGCGAAGAAGAATATTCAATCCCATGGGGGACTTATTGAAGAATATATTGGCATTGCTGGTAGCACAGAAGAAGATCACTGAGCTTGATCCACCTGTTGACCCTAATGGAATACAATTTGATCCCAATAAGAAATATGCATATCATTCCGGATCACTGGGGCATGACACTCAAAACTGTTGGAACTTAAAACATAAGATTCAAAACCTGATTGATAGCGGGGAGATTGTGGTAAAGGCGCCAGAGCAACCCAATGTTAATAACAATCCCTTACGTCAACATGGTGTAGAGGGAGTCAGCATGATTAGTACAGGAGGTCAGGAAAATAGCAAGTATTTGAGAAAATTAGGAGAAGCTCATGCGATGACTGATCCTTCCATATGCGGTTACTCGGAAGAAAGGTATACGCTGGAACAGAGCTTGGCCTGTGACACCCCCAAATTCGGGTACTTCGATTCCACGGGATTTGGTGTTCACTGTACAAATATCATCTATCTATCTACCCATAATAAATGAAAACCATGCAATAGATAGAAATAAAATCTTCCCCTTATAGGGTTACAACATCTGAATCATAAACATAATCCCAGGTTAAACTAACATTAAACATCTATGCGGAAATATAAATAATAAGTCTTAAACAACATCATTAACTCAAGTCTAACTTAAATACATCATCAAATAAAATAACAAGTCTTCATCATTTGCTAACTTTGCCCTTGCCTTCACTAGTGGAAGGTTCATCGGTTCTTTCATTCTTAACTGCAATGTTATTATTAAGCAAAAGTGAGCACTATTGCCCACAAGTATAACAATGAAATAACAGTATAATAACATGCGAGTAAATCAAAGACATCTGAGTAAAAGCTCAACTTTTAAATCAAGAATGAATAACAAGAATCAAAAGAATTCTGAGGGTCATAAGACCTTGAACTATGTCCTAGGTTATCAAGGGTTATACTTGAAACCTTTAACAGTCATAAGACTATGAACCTTTCTACTGCATTACTTAGGGGATCACCCTTGGTACCATCATCGCACATAATATCTTAACGCTAACGATAAGTAAATCCCTTTGCAGGGTTGTTCATCTCAGTTTGATATTCGAGTCCGCACCAAAGGAAGTTTGGTTTGGATAATTCATCAAGGGTTCTGAAATTTAGAACGCTCATCAACTATGGACTAGTCGAATCAATAAGGGTTCGCTAGTCTAATAAGTTTCAATAATAATGATATTCAAATTGAATAATAATCTTAAGGAGTATACAATAGAACGATTATTGTATAACAAAATCATACTTTGAAAAGATAATCAATCTTTAATATAATAATTCGAACTTGAATAATAGTAATGATAATTTACTCGAGGTAAATAATAAACTTGAACAATAATGACAAGTAGGGTTATGAAACTTGCCTCGTGCGTAGATTACACTTTAACTAAGCACGTTCTTTGAATTTAATCCTACATACCATTCACATTCACAATACCAGTTAATTAGAACTTGACTAATCATCAAAACTCATTCTTTTGTCTAATTCGAATATTGACTATACTTAGTCAATTTACCACTTTGTCACATAATTTACACATCATGAATAACAAGCTAATTATGAAATCCATAATTCAATCCACATGCAATTATGTTATTTACATGCTAAGTATCTATTTTAACATCTCATTATACTTATAACATAATTTTATGTTCATTACATTAAGTTAACATCACATTCATGGACTTTAACACTTTAAAATTACATTTCAAACTTTACGGAGAGTGGTATTTGCCGGTGCACATTATTACACTCAGTCTTCCCGCAATAGCAAGTAGCCAAATGACTTTTGAGACAATATTGACTGCAATGGCATGGCGATATATTGGGCCATGGCAGCATCAAGTAGAAATAAGGCAAATAAGCGGCATTGGCTGCATGGCGTGCATTCTTGAGAATGGCGATTCGCGAAAAATCGCAGAACATGCCAATTTCTTCCAATTTCTTATTTTTTACTCGAAATTAGACATACCCATATGATGTAATTCATGCATAATCATAACCTAACATTTATATAATGACTTTAACCAATTTAAACACTTAATTACAGAATTTAAGCATGTAATTTCACTGACTTTGATGTTCTTGAAGGTTTTTGTCACTACGGATTCGTTATAACAACGAATCCGTTTATTTAAACTTTGGTCTCTTCGTATCAACATGCATAATAATATAGGAGTGTAAAATTTAGGGATAATATACGACCAATACATAAAATATCACGTATAAGGCCATAAGGCCAAAACCCATACTCTATAATTTTGTAGAAATCATATACTACGTATTTTCATGAAACTGATGTTATGGTTTACAAAATATATATAATTAAATACGATGTGATACATATTAATACATACATAACCCATAAACATTACTCCTTTCTCGATTCTACGGAGCTTTACAACAGGTTTGAAAGCCAAATTTATAAAACTTAAACAACGTGAAATTTAGAATTTGGGAAGAGGAGATTACCCTGAGAATAAGTATAGATTAGTAGGGAATAAATTTCTTCTCAACTCTTCTTCAATCAAAATTCTCTCTCAACACTTCTCAATCTCTCTCTGAAACTCTCTCTTTTCTACTTTTCTAGACTTAGGAAAAATAAAGAAAGAAAAAGACGTCTGATAATTAAAGAGGAAGAATTGACACAAAAGTGGTCAGTTGGCCCAATCATGGGTTAACTGCTGATAACTCCCCCTAGGGCCTTGTTTGGCTTAGCAAGAATAGATTACCAAATCATTTAATTTAATAAAGCTTTATCATATAGTTTAATTAATGTCGCACTCCTTCATAAAATAAATCAATATCTTATTTAAATTTACTTTAAATAAAATATAATAATTTCTCATAAATTCACATAGTCATATATTTAAGTTTCTCATTAATAAATAATGTCAAATTATTAACTCTCTAATTAATAATTAAAATAATTAATTAACATCATGCTTAATTAAATATTTCATTTAATTCAATAAGCTCACATAATTACATATTTGAATAATAATTATTCTCTACATTAATTTAATAAATGTAACACATAATTAAATTAATCTACCACAATTACATCAAATAATTATTTAATCCAATAATTAAATCATCGAAAAATATTTATTTAATTCAATAAGTATTAAAATTAATTACAAAAATCTCGTTCGTCACATGGCCTCCATCAAGGTACAAGTAGACCAATTAGCAGAGCTAGTCCTATGAAGGCAGATCAACATTCTACCTCCTAAGGTTATCCCCTTTCCAAAGAGAGATCAAATTCATCTCCAGGATTAAAGCAGATGGAAAGAAAATATAGCCAGGGAAATAGCCAGGGAAGCTAGATTTCATTCTCATAGGGATTCTACAGCCAAGTGAAAGCTTACCCCACTGGGGCAATCTAGGGAAGAGATCTTACAAATGTTGATCAATGAGGGAAAGATCACGGAGTTCTCACTGTGAGACCCCAGATTTTATCAATAAAGATTTAAATTTTTGTCGAAATAATTTTTAATATTATGGTGTGAATTTGAGATAATATTATAGTTGTGGGTAGTATTTATAAATTTTGCAAAGTATGCAAGTGGTTATATTATATTCGATTGGTCTGGGAATATTCGGTTTAGCGAGGAATAATCGTATAACTACTCAATCATTGGTGGACCCTCACAAATGTAATTATTGGCTTGATTGAGAAAACGACAAAAATATTTTATTGAAATAACGGCGGAAGTTTTACCGTGGATACTATTGAACTACTTTCGGTAGTAAAAGTACGATGAATACGTGTGGTTGCATAGTAGCACACCAGTATTGATTATCGATGCTTATGTGAGAAGTCACTCGGTTTGATTCCATTATCATTTTATTAATAATATGAATTATTATAATGATAATGACGCTTTTGTTTTATTCAGATTATTAACGTAATAAAATGAAACATCTTTTATATAAAATGTAATACTTTATTAAAGTTATTCTATAAATAGAATATATTATATTTTATTATGCATAGTGTTGCATAGTGTTTTGCATAGTGTTTTTGCATAGTATTGCATAATGTTTGCATAGTAAAAATGTTTTATATAAATAGAATATATGATATTTTATTTAAAAGATTTTGCTTTAAATATGGATCGTCGATTAAAGTAAATCAATCTGGACCGCTCATGGATTAATTACTATGCATTCTATTTTCCTATAAATAGAAGCTCATTCCTTCATTATTTTCTTACTTAATTAACCTGAAACTCTAGAGAGATAAATTATAGAGAGAAGCTATAGAGAGAAAATCTATAGAGAGAAAGAAGAAGAGTATTCGGTACTTCACTACTTTGATATCCAAAGATCTTTTACGGTAAGGGATATTATTTTTTGTACCGTAAGTAAGGGGTGTTATTCTTTCTTATTCATGAAGAGAACTTCATTATTCCATTCATTATTATTCTTTGAATAACCTATAAAAGTGGCATACCCTATACATAACTCTTGATATCACGGCGATACCCTATACTTGGTGAAATCCTTATATTATTCCATTCTTATTTATTCATTGAATAACTCAGTATACGTGGAATCCCCTATACTTGGTGATTTTCTTACATTATTCAATTCTTTATTATTCTACATTTGGAATATCCTCGTCTGTGTGTTTTACACCCGACCGGTTCCATTGTTTATTATTCCGCATTTATTATTCTTTTGGAATATCCTCGTCTCGTGTTTTTACACCTGACCGGGTTCCATTGTTTATTATTCAAAGATTTATTATTCTCATTGGATCATCTTGTCGGTTGTGAATTTCACTTGACCGGGTTCCGTTATTATTATTCTATTGAATAAACTGCCTATGCGGGCACCGCATGCACGGTGATTTCTTTTGTTATTCCATTCTTTATTATACCCAAATAGTAAAACTTTGACTTCTATACTCCATGAAATTAGTAGAATATCCTTGATATTTGCGTTTCATTCAAAGATATCTTTTCATGGAAATATTCTTCCGATCATTCTTGAATTTTACTCTACAAAACAAAGATCATGTTGACAATTTGGGCGTTAATAATTTCGGATTAAATAATTCTTGAACTTGTTTTATTGAATTATTATGTCATTGTCATCATCCTCATGTTATATTATGTTATCTTTGGCTTACGTGCATAGATGAACTTAGTATGATTATGACCGGGATCATTCGAGATACTCACGGCTTGATATAAATGATGTGACAAAAGTCCTCAGTGGCCTGTAATGCAGTGATGGATAGTTTTTGGTATGATTATGACCAGGGGTGATTCGGTATAGTCATGACCATTGATAATTTGATGAAAATCCTTGACCGTGGTACATGGATGATTAGATATTGTGGTTTATTCATTAAACTGAGTCTTAGTGATAAAAAAATTGATGAAAACCTTTTAAAACCTAAAAGATAGTAGATTTTATTCTCTACTTGACTCTTTTAATGGATTGCATATTCCGCTGCAGTTAAACTGGTTGTCTATTGTATTTTATCAGTTTAACACTGTTGAAGGCTAATGATAATTTATTCTGCATTATCTTAGTCATAATATTTCTTACTGGGCTAGTTGAGCTCACCCTTTTTCTTTCACCGTTTCTTCAGAAAATGAGAACATAGTCGGGACGAAGTCCTGGGAACGGAGTAATGGTCCAGAGGATAGCATTAGTAGTCCTCACTATTCGTGAAATAGTGTGATAATAGTTGTAATGAGGACTCCTTTTGAGTTTGTATAATATCTAGTAGACAATATTTGTATTCAAACTCACGCTTTATGTCGTATTGTATACCTACGCTTATATTAGTAAGTTGTATTTGAATTTATGTACCATGTAAGTGGCGACCCAAGATGGGTGACGATACCTAATTTTGGGGCGCCACAACAGGTATCGAGCTTAGGGATATGATCCCCAGGTGAGATGTGAGATAAGAACTAGGAGGGAGAGACGGGAATTCCTTCGCTAGTATGACCTACCTAAATTTTTTTGGTATTTAATTGGTTGGTCAGAGTATAGGGATAATATGTGATATGTTAATTAACCCTTGTTTTGTGACAAAGTGTTTGAGAATGGCATCTGAAAATGCTGAGATAAGCAATGAAGCACATGAGAGTGTTGATTCACCAAACAAAAGGTAACGACCAACAACACGATAATAATCATCTTTGTGGCAACGGCTATCGTAATAATGATAACCATCGTGGGGAAATTATCATGCCAAGAATGGTAACCACTTCGGTGGTAATCATGGCAAAGATAATAGAAGTGGAAATTGAAAGAAGAGAAGGTCATTTAGCTCAATTTTGTTGTGCACCAAAGTCAAGTCTAGCTGGGACGGTGGCACCAAAGGTGGATATGGACAAAACAAAGTCGTTGGTTTTAGGAAGTGCATTTTCATGACTTCTCAAAAGCGAGTAAACCGAACGGTTTAGCACGGTTAGTTAATTATAAATTGCAAAAGTCTATACCTTATAAGATACCGGTTCTACCCATTATTTTATCTCTCTTGCTTGCGCTCAACGTTTAAATTTGACTCAGGAGAAGTTAGACTTTGACTTATTGGTTGAAACTTCGTTAGTAGGAGCCTTCGTTACCGCTTACTATTTTTTAAATCTTGTTTGATTCAAATAAACACTTTCACGTTACTCGTCGATCTTATCTTTTGAAAATACTTGCCTTTGATGTGATTTTAGGAATCAATTGGTTAACTACTCATTATGCTTTTCGTAAGGTTGTTAGCTTTTATATTCATAACCAACTCATTTGTGCGTAATTCAAGTAACCAAACTACTAAAGTCAATTATTGTCATATCAAGCCATAAGTAAAGAGCCCCGAACCTTTCGTTGTTGACTTCCTTGTGTGGAATGCACCGAAGCCAGACTTTCTGTAGGCGACATTGTGAATGAAGATGGCAAGTTTATAGGTATCATTGTGAGGTGCTATCTAGGTTAAGGGATAGAAGTCATAGTTGGTATCAATGTGACGTACTATCCAAGTCTTGGATGAGAGTCACAGTTTTGAATGATATTTCTATTATTAATAAATTTCCTGGTGTATTCTTGAAGACTTCTTAGCCTACTTAGAGCGTGAAATCGAATTTCGTATTGACCCCAGTACAAAACCCATTTCTTAAACCCTCAAATATTTCTTCAACTAAAAGGATCTGTTTACGTGGATTATGATTAAAGTCATAATAAAAGTATAGAACTGATGAAAATCATGGGTATATGAAGTATTAGTAAGTTTTATGATGAGTTATGTTGGTTAGTATGTGAAAACATGAAAGTTTCTTAGAAATCACAAAGAGTTGAAAATCGATTTTGGTGAAAACGTAATATGAAATTCAATTGACCATATCTCCTATTATATTTTGAATTTTTGAGTGTGGTAAAGTCCTAGAATTAGATCTATGAGTTACCTAACTAATCCAAGTGGAATTACTGGAAAAGGTGTTGTAGATTTTTGTGTGGACTGATTTTAGCAAAGGAGTGCAAAGCTGCAAAAAACCTAAAAAAGCTGCTGCCATGATTTTAGAGGGGCTGTTTCGGCCACTTAAATTATGAGAAAAATTCTGGCCTTTTGGGACATGAAAGTATATGGTATAAAGTACCTCCTGTCCAAAAATGAGCTCATTCTGACTTAAAATGAGCAAGTTATGACTATTTCAATATTTAGGTTTTTCCAACGAAAAACGCTATAACCGAGTTTTATAACTCATGACCATGAAATTTAAATCGAGGCTCACATTAACATGTGTAAAGTCCTGCCAAGATTTGGGAATTTTGGAGTTAAACTTGAGGTAGCTAATTTCTTAAGGAATTAATTAGAAATTGATTTTTGAAAAATAGTAAATGAATTTTAAAATTCCGAGAAAATATATTTTCATTATGGGACTATATTATGCTAAATCCCAGAAAATAAATATTTTTGGGACTGATTTGGTATTTTCATGAAAATAGTTTAGTTACTGAACATATGAGTTAAATATGTTATGTGAAGTAACAAAGTTGAAAATATGATTTTATGGCTAGAGAATCCTATATAGAGTATATGCATATTTTGTTTTGAGAGATTTGATAATTGGTGATGATATCTTATGAGTATGGCATTTTTGAATGATTAAATGCATTATATGGTAAAAGCGTAAACAATTGAGATAAATTGTTTATAAATTTAAGAAGTGATTAAAATATTGTTATAATATTAATGATATTAGATTATGAGATTATTAAGTGATTGATAACATGGGGATATTATTGAATCTCGGATAAATTATATTATAAATGTTTAATATTTATCCTTTATCTCATTTGATTGATTCTTTATATCATTATCCTCATGTTTATATTATGTTGAAAGTCATCTGTGGCCTCAGTAGTGCATAGATGGACTTGGTATGATTATGACCGTGATTGTTCAAAGATAATCATAACCGTAATTGAAAACACGATTATCTTTGGTAGTAGTGCATGGATAATTTGTGGTCGTGATACTAATGAATACACGATTATCTTTGGTAGTAGTGCATGGATAATTTGTGGTCGTGATACTAATGAATACACGATTATCTTTGGTAGTAGTGCATGGATAATTCGTGGTCGTGATACTAATGAATACACGATTATCTTTGGCGATTATCTTTGGTAGTAGTGCATGGATAATTTGTGGTCGTCGGATACTAATGAATACACGATTATCTTTGGTCGTAGTGCATGGATAATTAAATGGTCGTGATACTAATGAATACACGATTATCTTCGTGGTAGTAGTGCATGGATAATTTGTGGTCGTGATACTAATGAATACACGATTATCTTTGGTAGTAGTGCATGGATAATTTGTGGTCGTGATACTAATGAATACACGATTATCTTTTCTTAGTAGTGTATGGATAATTTGTGGTTGTGATACTAATGAATACACGATTATCTTTGGTCGTAGTGCATGGATAATTCGTGGTCGTGATACTAATGAATATCCTCGGCCAGAGAGTGCGGGGATGATTCGATGATATGAATTAATTATTGAAATGAGTCTCAAAGAATGAAATATTAATTCATGGATGTGGTAAAAGTCATCTTTGTCAGTAGTAGTGCATTGATAGACTTGGTATGATTATGACCAAGGATTATTCGGTATAATCATGATCAGATTGAAAACACGAATATCCTCGCCAAGAAGTGCATGGATAATTCGTGGTCGTGATACTATTAAGTCAAATTCTCAAAGATTATTGGTTTTACAAAATATATCTTTGGCCCAGTAGTGCAAATATAAGTTGTTAATGAATATCTTCGCCGGATTGCGAAGATGAATTTAATATTTTTTAACGATAAAGGTATTCAAGGTATCCTCACCTCTTTATCATACCGTGTACATACCCTAATTTCGAGGGCTTAAATTCCATAAGGAGGGAGATCAGAGACCCCAGATTTTATCAATAAAGATTTAAATTTTTGTCGAAATAATTTTTAATATTATGGTGTGAATTTGAGATAATATTATAGTTGTGGGTAGTATTTATAAATTTTGCAAAGTATGCAAGTGGTTATATTATATTCGATTGGTCGGGAATATTCAATTTAGCAGGGAATAATCGTCATAACTACTCAATCATCAGTGGACCCCACAAATGTAATTATTGTTTTTGATTGAGAAAACGACAAAAATATTTTATTGAAATAACGGTGGAAGTTTTACCGTGGATACCGTTGAACTACTCGGTAGTAAAAGTACAATGAATACGTGTGGTTGCATAAGTAGCACACCAGATTGATTATCGATGCTTATGTGAGAAGTCACTCGGTTTGATTCCATTATTGTCGATTAATAATATGAATTATTATAATGATAATGACGCTTTTGTTTTATTCAGTATTATTAACGTAATAAAATGTAAACATCTTTTATATAAAATGTAATACTTTATTAAAGTTATTCTATAAATAGAATATATTATATTTTATTATGCATAGTGTTGCATAGTATTTTGCATTGTGTTTTGCATAGTATTGCATAGTGTTTGCATAGTAAAATGTTTTAATAAAAATAGAATATATGATATTTTATTTAAAAGATTTTGCTTTAAATATGGACCGTCAAATTAAAGTAAATCAATCTGGACCGTTCATGGATTAATTACTATGCATTCTATTTTCCTATAAATAGAAGCTCATTCCTTCATTATTTTCTTACGAATTCATTGAAACTCTAGAGATAGAAATTATAGAGAGAAGCTATAGAGAGAAAATCTATAGAGAGAAAGAAGAAGAGTATTCTGGTACTTCACTACTTTGATATCCAGTGTCTTTTACGGTAAGGGATATTATTTTTTGTACCCGTAAAGGGGTGTTATTCTTTCTTATTCATGAAGAGAACTTCTGTTATTCCATTCATTATTATTCTGTTGGAATAACCTGTAAAAGTCGCATACCCTATACATAACCTGTATACGCGGCATACCCTATACTTGGTGAAATCCTTATATTATTCCATTCTTATTTATTCTCATTGAATAACTCAGATACGCTTAATCCCCTATACTTGGTGATTTTCTTCATTATTCAATTCTTTATTATTCTCATTGGAATATCCTCATCAGTGTTTTTACACCCACCGGTTCCATTGTTTATTATTCCGCATTTATTATTCTCATTGAATATCCTGCATGTTTTTACACCTGACCGGTTCCATTGTTTATTATTCAAAGATTTATTATTCTTTGGATCATCTTGTCGATTGTGAATTTCACCCGACTGGTTCCGTTATTATTATTCTATTGAATAACTCTGCGTCTATGCTAAGCACCGCATGCATGGTGATTTCTTTTGTTATTCCATTCTTTATTATACCCAAATTGGTTAAAACTTTGACTTCTATACTCCATGAAATTAGTAGAATATCCTTGATATTTGCGTTTTTCATTCAAAGATCTTTTCATGGAAATATTTTTACGATCATTCTTGAATTTTACTCTACAAAACAAAGATCATGTTGACAATTTGGACGTTAATAATTTACGGATTAAATAATTCTTGAACTTGTTTTATTGAATTATTATGTCATTGTCATCATCCTCATGTTATATTATGTTATCTTTGGCTTACGTGCATAGATGAACTTAGTATGATTATGACCGTGGATCATTCTAAGATATAATCATGGCTTGATATAAATGATGTGACAAAAGTCCTCAATGGCCCGTAAATGCAAATTGATGGATAGTTTTGGTATGATTATGACCGTGGGTGATTCGGTATAGTCACGACCATTGATAATTTGATGAAAATCCTTGACCGTGGTACGTGGATGATTAGATATTGTGGTTTATTCATTAAACCGAGTCTTAGTGATAAAATTGATGAAAACCTTTTAAAACCTAAAAGATAGTAGATTTTATTCTCTACTTGACTCTTTTAATGGATTGCATATTCAATCCGCAGCTTAAACCGGTTGTCTATTGTATTTTATCGGTTTAACAACTGTTGAAGGCTAATGATAATTTATTCGCATTATCTTAGTTATAATATTTCTTCTTGGGCTAGTTGAGCTCACCTTTTCTTTTCACCGTTTCTCTTCGTGAAATGAGAACATAAGCTGGGACGAAGTCGGGGAACGGAGTAATGGTCCGAGAGGATAGCATTAGTAGTCCTCACTATTCTCGTGAAATAGTGTGATAATAGTTGTAATGAGGACTCCTTTTGAGTTTGTATAATATCTAGTAGACAATATTTGTATTCAAACTCACAGTTTATGTCATATTGTACACGACAGTTATATTAGTAAGTTGTATTTGAATTTATGTACAATGTAAGTGGTGACCCAAGATGGGTGACGTATACCTAATTTTGGGGGCGTCACACTCACCACCCCCAGACCCTCGATCAAAATATTTTAACCCTATTAGGACATGCCTTTATCACTCAAATGCTCCGAGATATGCCATTGAGGAATGTTGGGTCCTACATCATCTAATTCAGGATCTGATCGAATTAGGAGAGTTGGAAATGATAAGGGAGGCTAAGATTTTCCCTGATGAAGAGATAATGTACCCTCAAAAGGTGAAAGATTCAGAAGAAGTGGTGGTAGTTATTACTTGCGTAGAAGGAACTTCCACCCTGCCTATAGCCATCTGAGTATTGTCCAATGTGGGAGATAAGACTCCATTGGAAATAGGCGCGCCAATGCCGATGATGTTGACCCTGGGTCACATATATCTATTTTTAGTTTGAAAAAGGTTCCTTGGAATTACGAAGAAGGTATAAGGTCTGAGACCGATTGTGCTATAATCCTGCCCAAGGACAACCTATTGTGCCTCCCATGATGGATAATTGAGCTAATAGCTAAAACCATGGGAAAGGCGCCGTTAGGGAAGATTTCCAGCATCTAATTAGCCACTTACTGGAGAGTAACGTGATATCTTTTATCGTCGATGATATACCAGCAGAAGGAACTAGACATCGCAAGCCACTACATATCGTCGTTATATCATCTGGGTATGTGATAGGAGGCATACTTATTGATGGTGGTTCATCCCTGAATATCTACCCTCAGGATACCTTGGAGAGGATGAATATAAATCCAAATCGGATCCGAGACAACTATGTGGTGATTCGAGCTTTTGATGGATCACGGAGGGATACAGTGGGGGAAATTGAACTTCCCATAGAGATCGGTCCATTCACTTTCAACATATCCTTCCAAATATAAAATATCACTATTGGATATAACTTGTTGCTAGGGCGACCATGGATTCATATGGATGGAGCCATTTCGTCCACTCTTTACCAACAATTAAAGTATATTATCAATAGTAACTTGGTCACTGTCAGTACCGAACCCGAATATCCAATTCATACTCTGGAGGATATGCCCATGATCAGTGTGAATGAGGGTATTGAACCCTCCAATTTCCAAGCTTTTGAATTAAGCTCTGCTCAATACCATTATATGGGTTCACCATCATTGAAACCCTGGATATCCCCCGAAGTGATGGCAGTTGGCCTAAAGATGCTCTCCCGAGGACATCAACTAGGTCAAGGGCTAGGCCAGAAGGGCCAAGGGATCAGAAATTTGATCTATATACCAACTCAATTAGGTAGGGCTGGACTGGGCTACCTCGATGGTTCCAAACACTGCAATCCCCATAAGCACATGCCTGTCCACCTGATGGTTCCCCTCAGGCCGAGCCTTGTTGGGTAAATTCTATATTCACTCTACACGCAAGTGCACATGGTCAACAAGTAATATAATGATGAGAAAAGTATTGTTCCCACAGAGACTAGTATGAAATTAAATCTAACAATTACCAGTTTTATATTAATTCAAATTTAATAAACTACTCAAATTAAGGATTATAATTAATAAAAACTAGAAAACTAAAAATCTAAACCAATCAACAAACTAAGTAACCGTAAATTTCAATCAAATAATGGAGAATTAGACTTACAATTTCACTTTCAGTTTCACTCTAATTATCACACCTTTTTCCAACTTAATTTACTATCTCAATTTATTAATCAAGAACACTCAAGTAGAATTATCCATCTCTCGATGCACTAACACTATATTAATTTAAATCCACAATTTTTGATAGAATTAAGCCAAACATCCTAATTAACTAATTCACTATATCTCTATGTGAATTAAAATCAAAGAAAGTTTAAATTCCAAGTTCTTTACGCGATTACATGCGATGTTAGGTATATCTCTACCCTAAACATTCACCAAGAAATCCATCACACACAGAATTCAAGAACACATGCTAAAGTGATTAGGTCTAGATTCATACATCATCTCTCGAGTCCATATAAATCCACAGAGAATTGTTGATCAAACAATTCATAAGTTAAAGTACAAATCACAATAGATACACTGAATTGATAGTATTATTAAACTGAAATTAAGCATAACAATCATTGTTCAACACTAAAGATCCATTGCAAGCCTAAAAAGTAATTTAGTTCATCATAGACAAATTAAAAACTAAAATAAGTAAAGAATTCATCATCCCAATTACAAAATTCGAATTAAAGAAATAGAACTGTACAAAACCACCCTTCTTTGCCTTCGATTCTATAATCTTCATGATCTTGACCTTCCTTGCTCTCCTCCAAAGTTCTTCTGAAATTAGTAATCCAAATTATGATTGATTGATTCTTGTAATTTTTTCTCTGTTATGTTATGTTATTTCCCATCATAAGTCATGTAAAACACTGATAAAATGACACCCAAACATAGTCCCAATCCATGCCAAAGTGTTCCATCCACGCCGTTGTAGAGTTCCAATCATATCAGAAGTCTTTTTCTCTCTCCCCGTGCTCCCGCCCCGACATGGGTTTTATACTAGCAAAGGCACAGCCCGGCGGGGGGTTTTCTTCACTATAATACTCGACCCAACGGGGGGTGTTTCTGTAGAATTACTGATTTTTAGCCTTTTGCATGCTAAAGTCTCGTCATAATGCCGCCAATACGCCACCATAACCACGTCATGCAACCTAAACACAAAACAAAACAAAAGCAAGTAAAACTGCACATAAATAGATAGGGTCACACTATTTAAGTCCATATCAGAAGCCGATTTATAGGTATAAAACCCACTCATCAATCTCCCCAAAACTTAAACCGTGCTAGTCCTCGAGCACAACACAATATGTAATACAATGCAATGCAACTTGTTGCCTCCTTTTTAGTCTTAACAAAAGGACTCTAACTCATGCAAGCATACATGGGTCAACAAGTAGTACAGAGTAAGAACAGTATCGATCCACGGAGAAAGGTTTTAAAATTAAACTATCATACACCAATTGTATCACTATTTTTATATGCTTAAACGAATAATCCACAATTATGTTTAATCTATATTCAATTAATGAATAAAAACACAAGACTAATTTAATGAAATCAAATTTGGAAATAATGGGATTCTAACTTCATTTCATATTTCATCTAAATATTACCATCATGCACAATTATACATTTATCATGGACAATTAGCTAAGAACATAAAAGTAGACATAATCATTTTTCAATGAATTATGACCTGTTTACATAACATCCACATTGTGATAGAAATCATGTAATCGACAATAATGCCAAAATCACTATATTCTTATGTGAAATTGTAACAATATTGAATTGAAGCACAAACTCTTATATTACTACACACGGTGAAACAATATATTTCTATCTGGTTCACGAAATATAAAGCTAAACATTTCAGCCTCATAAACGCATGCTATCATGATTACAGCCATGCTCACATATCATTTTTAAATTCCATATAAGCATATAAAATGAATGATGATCAAACATTCATGCAATCCAATCAATCATAACAGAACTTCCAATGATAAATGAACAATCAAGCATTCAGGTAATTAATTATATACTACATATAAAAATCCGTTAGAATCCCATAATGGAATTTAGTTCATTTCTGAACCGAAAGCCATTATGGGATTATAGTAACACATGGAAAATAAATAATGCAATTCAAAGAGAAGATAGAATTGATCAAACCCAATTGCAGATTATGTTCCAAAGTGCTGTTTTAATCTCCAATAATTTCCAGCAAAATGAAATGAGTTATTATTCAATGACTGAATTCAAAAGAAGATGAAGAAAATCTTCAGTTTATGCTCAAATCCTCCTTTGAAATTAGTTCAAAGCTACTAACCCTAATTACCTTGATGAAAAACTAATAAAAACCAATTAACCACGTCTGGTACCAACCAGAATAGTTTCAGATAAGACCACGCTCAAATTTCAAATTCAAAAACATAAGTTAAATAACAGCTTCAGATAATGCGGCAGCGGTAGCGTGATCGCATAATACAAACGCAAGCGCGCGCGCATACGACATCTAACTTGTTCAAATGTGCGCGGCACACGATGTGTACTTTCACCTCTCTGCAGATATATAAGCGTATGGTATGAAGAATACTTACTTTAATCACGCAAGCCATGCCGCTATACATATCATTGCATCTCGCTATCTCTGCTTTGCTGCTTCTTCCTCCATCAACGCTTTCGCCCCTTATCTACACTTATTTCACGTGCCATGCCTTCGCTAGTCTCATACCACCTACCAATGCCGAGCTATGCCATTTCCTGTATTTGCATACCATAGGAGTTTTAATTACAAGTAATGCAAAATAAACACAAAATGCAATTAAAAACATACTAAAATCTACTTGAGATGAGCATAATTCTCGTGAATTAATATTCAATAAGTAGGTATAAAACCTACTTATCAAATACCCCCAAACTTGAACTATTGCTTTCCCTCAAGCAATGCATACGACATTAAACACTGAAAATGCAACTACATGCTATGCAACTAGATTACGATGCAAATGAGTTGCACATTTTTCTAGCTAGAATAGAATTTCAGTCAAATATGGCTCAGCGAATTATCCATATTCAAGAATAAAAATTCAAACTAAACTATAGAAATAATATCATGCACTCAAATAACCCATACATGTTATAAAGATGTTGTGTGTGTGTGTTGTGTTCACTAAAACTTGATTAAAGCAAAGAATACACATGCTAAACTGCTCAAAACAGAAAATTGCAGTCTAAATCAAGATTTCTGTATACTAATGCAACAAAGACTATTCTAACATGTCAATACAAACTAAGGTTGAATAATGGGTTTAAAATGCTTTATTTCTATTCACGAGAGCGATTTTCGCTCTTTCCCGCGGTGTTTATTGCTATATATTATTTTATTTTATTATTATTTTTTTCCACAGCGAGTGCGTTTTACGCTCCATCTCGCCCCTTCTAAAGAGTCAATAATTCAGCTCAAGAGGGTTTCAAGATAGCTTTTTTTATATATATACCATCAACATACCCATGTGTTCCCAAAGTTTGATTATCAATATATTCATAATCTAAGTCCATTTTCCACACAATTTTATTTAAAACCACATTTCCTACCAAGCAATAAAACATATAACTCTTATGCTGATAAGTAGGTTTTATACCTACTTATCTAGTATCTGTTACTTGAATTAGTTGCTTATACTCATGTTTCTTAGTTACTTTTCATGCATTTTGTAAATCATATGCTTGGGAATGATGTGAGTGACTATTGGTATGAAAGCGCAAGAAAAAGCAATTCGGACATCGTTTGGGCTTTCATGTTCTTGGCTTGTAACTTGGACTATGTTGTAGAGAATCTTCTTAGCTTTCCGAAACATCATGAATCATTCCAATCGGAGTTCAAAAGCAAGATTTATGACCTGTGTACCAACGGACGTTGAACGTCACTGTTTTGGATGGCCATTTGCATATCTGTCACTCCAAACCCAATTTCAGCCTTCCTCCGTCCATTATTTCTCAATTGTCAAAGAATAAAAGTTGTAGAGCTCATCGAGAGCTTCGATTTGATAGGTGGCAGGCTCCGTAACTCTTCCCGGATCAAATGTTATAGCCATTTTACCAGAGGACACTGTAGCAGAAAACCAATGGCGCGGGCGCACGAATTTGTAGTGCAATTATAGCGTGGCCGCGCGAGTCCCTGGACCAAAAAAATGCGTTTTGCTACTTTAGCATGGGTGCGCCTAACTCTAGGCCATTCCCAGCACGGCCACGCCACTTCAGAAGTTGACCAGAGCCGACTTTTTCACTAAACATGCAATTGGAGCGTAACATGGAGAGGGTTTCAATGAGGGATTATATAATTAGACTTATTATTAGTATGTAAGGGATACCTATTGGGTAAGATCTAATTACACACAACACGCAAGTATACGTGGTCAACAAGTAATAAAGTGAAAGTAGAGTATCGTTCCCACGAGAAATTGTTTAATAAAAATCACCAAGTACTAACCCATAACCAACTCAATTTTATTTAAACGAATGAATTTCAATTTATAATTAAACTACTATTAAATTCCACTAGTTAAATTAAGATCACGGAGATTTAAGATCATAACTTCACTTATTGCTTCATTTAAGTTAACACACTTCTCATCAATTATTCTCTATCGTGAATTGTTAATCAAGAACACTAAAGCAGATAAAACCACCTCTCGATGCATAATACCCAAACTAACTTAAATCCACAGATGATAGAATTAAGCAAGACACCCTAATTAACTAATCAACTATATCTCTATGTGAATTACAATTAAAAAAGATTTAAAGCACAAGTTCTTTATAAGATTACATATGGCGTAAAGGTATATCTCTATCCTAAACATGAATCATGAATTCCATCTATGCAGAAATCACAAACACATGCTATCATGATAAGATCTAAATTAATACTTCATCTCTCGAGTTCATATAGATTATCACGGTAATTGTTAGCTAGGCAATTAAGCAATTAAGTCCAAATCACAATAGACAATCCTCACGATAGAATATAATAATTGATAACAAAGCATATTAAAATAAACTACACAATAAGATCCATTGTAATCTCAAACAAAGAATTAGTTCATGATTATTGAATTAAAACTAAGAATTCACAATTGAGTAAACAATAAAAGACAAAGATAGAAGAAGATAAGAAGATAGAATTTGTTGTCTGCAAATTTGATGCTCTCTCCTTGCTCCTACTTTGAATCTTCAATGGTCTCAAAGTTGCTTCATTCTCCAAAACTCATTAGAACTATGATTTTGATCTAATTTACTCTAATCTAATCTAATTGAATCCTCTCTCTAGTCTAATCTCTCCTAATCCTTATGATTCTCATCCTTTTATAAGTCTCTTCATATGTCTTGAAGTCCTCTTGGAAGTCCTTGAGTCAATCGGATCGAAATAATCCTCCCCGGAATCAAATTTGACCAAAATTCGTATTTTCTGGGCTACCCCCGCCCCGGCGGGGGTCTAGGATTGTAAAAGGCCCGCCCCGGCGGCCTAGGGACCTGTTTTGTGCTGGCATGACCACCCCAACGGCGGTTTTGTGAAGAAAACTTTTCTGCTCTAACGTCCTTTGAGAAATCGGCCATAACGTTTTATCCGGGAAGAGTTACGAGGCCTGCCACCTATCAAATCGAAGATATCGACGACCTCTACAACTTTTATGCTTTGAGATTGTAGAAATAACGAACGGATTAAGGTCAAAATTGGGCTGGAAGTGACTGCTATGCAAATGGCCACCCAAAACAGTGACGTTCGACGTCCGTTGGTACAAATGTCATAGCTCTTGCATCCGAACTCTGATTGGAATGATTCAAGTTGTTCCGGAAAGCTAATAAGAAGCTCTAAAATGTAATTCAAGTTCCAAGCCAAGAACATGAAATGAACAGAAAAGCCCAAATGATATCCGGATTGCTTTTCTTTGCGATTTCATACCAATTCTTTGCGATCACAACTCCCAAGCATATAATCTACAAAACGAACACAAAATGCATGAAAATTAACTAAGAAACATAAGATTAAGCAACTAATTCAAGTAACAAATATCGGATAAGTAGATATAAAACCTACTTATCAAATACCCCCAAATTTAAACCTTTGCTTGTCCTCAAGCAAAAACACAAAACAACAATGCTATGCAATGCAACTAATCTACATGCCTACGAATCCAACAGTAATGACAGAAACAAGTCTATTCAACTGGCCTTAGAGAAATAAAGTAAACATGATAATACATCATATCAAAACCAATCAATCTTCTCAATCAATCATCAAATCTTAGACTGTTATCACTAATATAGTGCGTGTGTGCTCCACAACAATGTTAACTGATATAAAATCAAATTTAACACATAACAAGTCTCTTCGAAGGCATCATATAGTGTAAACGCAAGAAATCCAAAAATAAGCTAGATCAAACTAAAATCAAACAATTACCAATATCGAGGGTCAACACGGGATACTTATGCTTCTTTTTTCATCTATGGGGGCTTTTTGCTCTTATTTCCCATTTTATTTATTATTATTTTTTCTTTTCTCATTTTTTTTCTTTTTTTCCTGTTTTTTCTTTTTTTTGAATTGTGAGTGCGTTTTACGCTCCATCTCACGCCTGTGTTTATGAGGAGTGCATTTCACGCTTCTTCTCGACCCACCACAGGACTCAATTTATTCAACTCAATATCTTTTTTTTTTCTTTTTTTAGAAGCTTATATACCCCACTTTTTCCCCCAAACTTAAGTTTTTGCCTAATTCTTCGCCTTCACTGCCTATTCTTGTCATTCTCTTATTTAAACTAGTATTATCCTTTAGAGGTCCTTTATGTATCAATTTAAACTCAATCATTCAACAAGTTATTTTTACTGTGCTATCCTTATTATACCAGTTTCAAACAGAAAAAGACTCAATTCATAACAAGAAATCACTCAAAGCTCTAATGATCAGTACTATACTTGTCTACCCAATTCCAATCTCATCATTGGCCAAAATAAACTTAAACTATCAAACAGCTGGACTCATGCAAGATGAGCATAGTAACTAACTATTATTTTTGATTTTTGTTTTTTTTTTAAAAAGTGAATGCACAAACTAAATATAACTATATGAACTACAATGTAAATAACTAACTATATGCAACACGACACTAAAATACCCCCAAACTTAAACTAGATATTGTACTCAATGGTTGAAATAGAAAAAAGTAAAGTAGAGGACTTTCCTGAAAATATAGCAATCCTCCTCCTTGTCCGCCAAGTTTGGAGAATAGATTAGGCGCATGGAACAAATTGGGCACCACACTTGAATTTGACTTGAATAACCTTTTCATAATCTTTTGCCTGTCCATTGAACCTCCAATACCTACACTGAAGAGAGACAACATGGATTAGAATAGCACTTGGATTGGTAAGAGAACTTAATAAGCAAATTAATTCCTATCTACTAAATAAACTAGTAAAGCAAATAAATAGAAAAATTCCTGGGTTGCCTCCCAGTTAGCGCTTGAATTATAGTCTTTCAGCCTGACTTTGTCTAGTCAATGCTATCCAATTCCTCTTCGATAATTGAGGAACCCTCCATCCATCAGAAATAATGTAGCTTTTGGTAGGTTCCCAATTGTGATAGCCATTGCTTTAAAGTCACCTAGCATGCTCTTATTTGGTATGATCTCAATTAAGAACGTCCCACATCTAGGTGTTTTCTCCATTGTGTATGTGATAACTTTGGGGAATGGAAGCTTGTCACACACAATGGGCTCTTCGTCTATCTTCTTTGTCTCGTCCCACCATGGATTCAAAATTGTACTCGCTCTTTTATCATCAAGAGCTTCGCCGACGACATGACTACCAAGTGGGCATGCTTTTGCAAATCTGACTGACTCTTTGATCTTTGGTGGAGACCCATTTAAATCTTCATCGACCTCTATTTCATTATCCCCAATTGTCTCCACACTTTCGATATCTTATGGCTCATCCAGTCGCATATTTGGTTTGGGTTCTCCGTCAATTTCGTCATCCATATCATAAAGCCAAGTATTTAGAGGAAGGTTTCTTATGGCTTTGGTCATTTTCTCTATCTGATCCGTAAGATTTTGAATTGACCTCGCTTGATTACTCATCTTCTCCTCATTACGAACTTGAAAAATAATTCCTCCAACCTTGAATTATCTGTCTCTTGTGACATTGGAGGTGGACATGAAAATTCCGGTGTGTATGATGGATTTAGAGCGTAATGTTGGTCATCATAATTATAGCTCCATGAAAAATTCAGGTGATACCCCCAATCTTGGTGATAGTTAGGATCAACATAGTTATTGAGGTAATCACCACTATATTGTACCGATTCAAAATTGACTGTGCATTGATGACTTTGATGGTTACCAGCACAATAGTCACACGTAACTGCCATCCTTCGCCTCCGTTGGGCTGCGATAACCTCCAACGTCTTCGAATTTGCCTCAATTTGTACTGACTCTGCAGAAAATACATTAAGTCCATCAATCCATGTTTCCCTTGGTTGAGTCATGTTCGTGTATGGCCATTGATAAGCAAAGTCATCCATGGTACCTAAAAAGAGAGAAATATAGGAAGAGAATTAAAAATAAAAATAAAAATGTTTAATTAAGACTAATTTGATTGAAATTAATATTGGTAAATAATTATTAAATTAATTCCCGGGCAACGGCGCCAAAAACTTGTTGGGTAAAATCTAATTACGCACAACACGCAAGTATACGTGGTCAACAAGTAATAAAGTGAAAGTAGAGTATCGTTCCCACGAGGATTTGTTTAATAAAAATCACTAAGTACTAACCCATAACCAAATCAATCTTATTTAAACGAATGAATTTCATTTTATAATTAAACTACTATTAAATTCCACTAGTTAAATTAAGATCACGGAGATTTAAGATCACAACTTCACTTATTGCTTCATTTAAGTTAACACACTTCTCATCAATTATTCTCTATCGTGAATTGTTAATCAAGAACACTAAAGCAGATAAAACCGCATCTCGATGCATAATACCCAAACTAACTTAAATCCACAGATTATAGAATTAAGCAAGACACCCTAATTAACTAATCCACTATATCTCTATGTGAATTACAATTAAAAAGGATTTAAAGCACAAGTTTATTTATAAGATTACATATGGCGTAAAGGTATATCTCTATCCTAAACACGAATCATGAATTTCATCTATACAAAAATCACAAACACATCCTATCATGATAAGATCTAAATTAATACTTCATCTCTCGAGTTCATATAGATTATCATGGTAATTGTTAGCTAGGCAATTAAATAATTAAGTCCAAATCACAATAGACAATCCTCACGATAGAACATAATAATTGATAACGAAGCATATTAAAATAAACTACACAATAAGATCCATTGTAATCTCAAACAAAGAATTAGTTCATGATTATTGAATTAAAACTAAGAATAACAATTGAATAAACAATAAAAGACAAAGATAGAAGAAGATAAGAAGATAGAATCTGTTGCCTGCAGATTTGATGCTCTCTCCTTGCTCCTACTTTGAATCTTCAATGGTCTCCAAGTTGTTTCATTCTCCAAAACTCATTAGAACTATGATTTTGATCTAATTTACTTTAATCTAATCTAATGGAATCCTCTCTCTAGTCTAATCTCTCCTAATCCTTAAGATTCTCCTCGTTTTATAAGTCTCTTCATATGTCTTGAAGTCCTCTTGGAAGTCCTTAAGTCAATCGGATCGAAACAATCCTTTCCGGACTCAAATTTGACCAAAATTTGTATTTTTTGGGCTACCCCCGCCCCGGCGGGCGGTCTAGGCTTGTAAAAGGCCCGCCCCGGCGGCCTAGGGGCCTGTTTTGTGCTGGCATGCCCACCCCGGCGGCGGTTTTGTGAAGGAAACTTTTTTACTCTGATGTCCTTTGGGAAATCGGCTATAACTTTTGATTCGGGAAGAGTTACGAGGCCTGCCACCTATCAAATCGAAGATATCGACGAGCTCTACAACTTTCAATTTTTGAGAGTTTAGAAATAACGAACGGATTAAGGTTGAAATTGGGCTGGAAGTGACCACTATGCAAATGACCACCCAAAACAGTGACGTTCAACGTCCGTTGGTACAAATGTCATAACTCTTGCATCCGAGCTCCGATTGGAATGATTCAAGTTGTTCTGGAAAGCTAAGAAGAACGTCTACAATGTAATCCAAGTTCCAAGACAGGAACATGAAATGAACATAAAAGCCCAAACGATGTCCGGATTGCTTTTTTTACGATTTCATAGCAATTCTTTGCGATCACAGCTCCCAAGCATATAATCTACAAAACGAACACAAAATGCATGAAAAGTAACTAAGAAACATAAGATTAAGCAACTAATTCAAGTAACAAATACCGGATAAGTAGGTATAAAACCTACTTATCAATACCACCCCTTGGGGGATCAATAAGCTACTGTTATTTTCTTTCTTCAATTTGAATAAGTAGATTAGAGTAGATTAGAGTAGTGATTTCTAGAGTTGATTAGATTGAAGACTTGAAGCAATTGAAAAGCATCAGAGATTCCATCTTGGAGTAGGAGAACAGATTTGCATTTCAATTCTCTACACTTAACCTCTCTTTGATTCCTATTTGTAATTTAATGATGTTTATTCAATATGTGGATGGTGGGTTTGATTCAACTATGATCTAAACTCTATTCTAAGATTGCAATGGATTCTATGGATTAGTTATTTCTTATATATTTCATTGTTAGCCTTATTGATTGCTATGGGCTTGTCTAATTAGATTCATGCTATTTGCTCAGTTGATTGACCATCAATTACTGTGATAATCCATATGGACTTGAGAGAAGAAGTATGGGTTTAGATCTTATCTTATTAGCGTGTGATTATATGTTCTACAATGCATTGGGATGCATGATTCGTGCTTAGGATATACATATACCGAAGCACCATTCGTAGTCAATTGAGAACTTGGGCTTAAACCCTAATTATTTGTAAATCACATAGACATATAGTGGTTTAGGTAATGTGGGTGTTCATGTGTATTCTATCAACTGTGGATTACATGTGATTTATGTATAGTACATTGAGAGATGGCTATACTTTACTTTCGTGTTCTTGACTAACAATCCGATACAATTAGTTTGGATTAACATGAAATGTGTGGATATGAATGAGTCAATAGATGAAATTGTGATCTCAGGTCTTCATTATCAAGTCTCACTATAGGAATAGTTAGGTTTATTTAATTTCATAGTTTAAATATAAAATATCAAATCATTCTTTTAAATAAGACTGAAATGGTTATGGGCTAGTGCTTGGTGAACTTTATTAGTTAATTCTCCGTGGGAACGATACTTTACTTACTCTTTATTACTTGTTGATCGTGTATACTTGTACGCATATATTGATTGGTAAAACGACCAATAAGTACAAGCATTTGTGAACACCATGGATTACATCATGTAAAACGTTATATCTAAGCTTACGTTATCCATTAAACTCAACAACCCTTCAAGATTCAAATTCATCATTGGCTAGACATAGATTCCACATAGCTAGAAATGCGAGACATGCTAACATATAATGCAACTAACATATACTAACACATAAACATGCAAACTAAACATTCAAAATTAAAATATAAACTAACATACAAACACTACATGCAACTACCTACTACCCAATACCCCAAACTTAAAATATTTGGTGTCTCAATGAATGAAGGTATAGGGTTAGAAGAACTCCCCTACTGATCAGCTGTACAACCCTCTTCGGGTGGTGAATCCAGTGGTGGAAATTGCACGACTATCCCAAATTGTGGCCACTCGAGTGTAGTACCCTACTATGCAAACACCTCCAAAATCAAAACATGAATTGATAATTATGCACACATGACTATCCTAACACAATACTTTCTCTGCTACTCCTACGTCTCATCATACGCTCAGTCAGCTCCCATAATACTAATTTAACACAAAGTATGCTATAAATACTAACATGAACATGAAAACTAAATATACTTTAAACAGAATTAAACAAGAGTTAAGGATAGAAACAATGGGTTGTCTCCTATTAAGCGCTAAGTTATAGTCAATTAGCTTGACTATCTTTGACTTTTCATGTTGAAGAAAGAATTGAGGTTACTTTTTGTTTGTCAACCTCGCCACCAAAATAATGCTTCAACCACTGTCCATTCACTTTAAACGGCTTGTCCGGGAACTTATCGAACACTTCTACTGCACCATGTGGGAAAACTGTCTTCACTGTGAATGGCTCTGACCACCTTGATTTGAGCTTCCCAGGAAAAACGTTTAAGTCTGGAATTGAACAACAAAACTCTTTGTCCCGGCTCAAATACTCTCTTTATGATCTTGCGATCATGCCATTTCTTCACCTTTTCCTTGTATAGCTTTGAGTTTTCATATGCTTGTAGTCTGAATTCATCCAACTCATTGAGTTGGAGTAGGCGTTTTTCTCCTGCAGCCTTCAAATCAAAATTGAGCTTCCGAATTGCCCAATATGCCTTATGCTCAAGTTCCATAGGAAGGTGACATGCTTTACCATAAACCAGCTGAAAAGGTGACATGCCCAATAGAGTTTTGTACGTAGTTCTATATACCCATACATCATCATCAAGCTTTAATGACCAGTCCTTTCTTGTGGGGTTCACAACTTTTTCCAGAATCCTCTTGACTTCACGATTTGAAACCTCTGCTTGGCCATTAGTTTGAGGATGATAAGCTGTAGCAATGCGATGATTCATCCCATACTTAGCCAACAAAGTTGTGAACTGCCTATTACAAAAATGACTGCCCTCATCACTAATGATAACCCTTGGAGTCCCAAACCTCGTGAAAATACTCCTCTGTAAAAAACTTAGGACCACTTTGGCATCATTCGTTGGAAGAGCTGCCACTTCCACCCACTTTGACACATAATCAACTGCTAGTAAAATGTACAGATTTCCACATGAAGAAATGAAAGGGCCCATGAAGTCTATCCCCCAAACATCAAAAATTTCCACCTCGAGGATAGTGTTCAATGGCATTTCATTCCTTTTTGAAATGTTTTCGACTCTTTAACATCTGTCACATCTTTGTACGAAACTGTAAGCATCCTTGAAAATTTTCTGTGACGCCCCCAAAATAGGTATACATCACCCATCTTGAGTCGCCAAATACATGGTACAAAATTCAAATACAACTTAATTATACAACAGTAGTGTAAAATACGACTAAACATATGTTGTGAGTTTTAATACAAATATTGTCATCTAGACAATATACAAACTCAATGGGGTCCTCATTACATTTATTATCACACTATTTCATAGAATAGTGAGGACTACTAATGCACCATCTAGGACCATCACTCTGTTCCTCGACTAGTCCCTGCTACGTTCTCATTTCCTGAAGAGAACAATGAAAGCAAAAGGGTGAGCTCAACTAGCCCAGTAAGAAATATTATGACTAAGATAATGCAGAATAATTTATCGTTAGCCTTCAACGGTGTTAAACTGATAAAATATAATAAACATCAAGTTTAACTGCAGCGGAACAAGCAATCAATTAGAAGAGTCAAGTAGAGAATAAAATCTACTATCTTCTATGATTTAAAAGGTTTTCATCACTTTTATCACGAGACTCGACAATAAATAATCCACATCATCAAATCATCCCTGCACTACAGGCCAAGGATATTCTTTAGTATCACGACCACGAATTATCAATGCACTACGGGCAAAAGATAATCATGTTTTCATCAACGGTCCTGATCATGCCATAAAACAATTCATCTTTGCATCCTTGGCCGAAGAGAATCCATAGCCATAATCATACCAAAAACTGTCCATCAATGCACTACGGGCCAATGAGGACTTTTTCCATATATTTTGTAACATTACGGTTATGATTATACCGAATAATCCCTGGTCATAATCATACCAAGTCCATCTATGCACTACAGGAAATAGATGACTTTCAAAATAATATAAACATGAGGATGATGACAGTGACATAATAATTCAATAAAACAAGTTCAAGAATTAATTTATCTAGGAACCAATAACGTCCAATTTGTCAACATGATACTGCTGTGCGGAGTAAAATTCAAGAATGATTAGAAGAATATTTCCATAAAAAGATACTGGATGAAGCACAAATATCAAGGATATTCCATTAATTTCATGGAGTATAGAAGTCAAAACTTTAACCAACTGAGTATAATAAAGAATGGAATAACAAAAGAAATCACCAGGCATGCGATAGACCACACATACAGGTTATTCCAACAGAATAATAAATAACGGAACCAGGTCATGCGTAAACGCACAGACAGGATATTCCAATAGAATAATAAATAATGGAACCAGGTCATGCGTAAATGCACAAACATGATATTCCAATAGAATAATAAACAACGGAACCAGGTCATGCGTAAACGTACAGACATGATGTTCTAATAGAATAATAAAGAATGGAATAACAGAAGAATTTCACCATGTATGCGGTACTTCGCATAGACAGGTTATTCCAACATAATGATAAAGAATAGAATAACAGAAGAATTTCACCAAGTATAGGGTAGCCCGCGTATACAGGTTATTCTAACAGAATAATAAAGAATGGAATAACAAAAGTTCTCTTCATGAATACAAAAGAAAGAATACCCTTTACGAGTACAAAAAATAATATCCCCTACCTTTGAAAGAAGAGTATTCTGACTGGTAGGGAAAGGATATACTCGAAGAAAACTTGCACTACGCTTAAAGCTTACTTAAACTCTAAAGAAATACGCTCAAGATTATAGAAGAACTCTCTCTATAGTTTCTCTCTCTAGAGTTCAAAGTGAATTAAGTGAAATAATGAAGGAATGAGCTTCTATTTATAGAAGAATGGACTGCATAGTAACTAATTCATGAACGATCCAAATTGATTTACTTTTAATCTGGACGGTCCATATTTTAAAGCAAAATCTTTTAAATAAAATATAATATATTCTATTTATAATCTAATAAAATGAATAACTTTATAAAAGTATTCATTTTTATATAAAAGGATTTTACTATGCAAAATACTATATGTGCACTATTATCAACACTATGCATAATATAATATAATATATTCTATTTATAGAATAACTTTATAAAAGTATTCATTTTATATAAAAAAATTTTACTATGCAAAACACTATGCATAATAGAATATAATATATTCTATTTATAGAATAACTTTATAAAAGTATTCCATTTTATATAAAAGCTTTTATGTTTTATTACATTAATAATACTAATAAAACAAAACCGAAGTTACTTATCACGTAAACATCAATAATCAATACTGTGTGCTACTACTTGCAACCACGCCAGACATCAGATTTTTTACTACTACCGAGTAGCTCAACAGGTTTTAACAATAAAACTTCCGCCAAGCAATTTCATAAAATATTTTTATCATTTTCTCGATCCGATAATAATTCCGCTAGGGGTCCACTAATGATTGTACCGTCAGATCGATGCGATATTCCCCGACAAAAGAATATTCTCCAACCAATCGAATATTATACAACAACTTGCATACTTTTCAAAATTTATAAATACTACCCACAACTATAACACTATCTCAAATCCACACCATAATATTAAAAAAAATATTTCGAGAAAATTAAATCTTTATTCATAAAATTTTGGGTCTCACAATCTCCACTCCTTATAAAATTTCGCCCTCGAAATTTACGTACGTACCTGGTATGCCGAAGAGGCGAGGATACCTTGACTTCATTTCAGATTCTAATTCTTGAGGTATAACCATTGAGTGTTGAATACGATCCTTCTTATCCAAGATTTTAACACGTATCTCCTCATACGTTAAATCTTCTGCTATATCGTTTAGTTCTAATTTAATAATGTGGTTCGGGTCGTCCACACATTTACGTAACCTTGATACGAAAACTGTAAAGTATAAGCATTATCTTGGAGAAGTCTTTAATGAACCTGCGGTAAAAGCCTGTATGTCCTAGAAAAATTTGAACACCTTTTACTGAAGTTGGTGGCGGCAAATTTTCAATAGTTTCTAATTTAGCTCTGTCCACCTCAAGTCCCTTCTTCGATACCTTATGTCCCATAATTATTCCTTCTTGTACCATAAAATCGCACTTTTCCCAATTCAATACCAAGTTTGTCTCAACACATCTTTTCAAAACCATGACCAAATTTTCCAGACATAGATCAAAGGAATCCCCAAACACTGAAAAATCATCCATAAATACCTCCACATTTTGCTCCACCATATCTGAAAAGATAGCCATCGTACACCACTGAAAAGTGGCTGGGGCATTACAAAGACCAAAAGACATCCTCCTGAAAGTGAAAGTACCATATGGACATTTAAAGGTTATCTTTTCTTGGTCCTCTTGAGCTATAACAATCTGATTGTAGCCTGAATACCCATCCAGAAGACAATAGAACTCATGCCTCGCTAGTCTATCCAACATTTGATCGATAAACGGCAGTGGAAAGTGATCTTTCCTTGTAGCTTTGTTAAGCCTACGGTAATCCATGCAGACTCTCCACCCCATCACTGTTCTTGTTGGAATCAACTCATTGTTCTCATTGGAAATCACGGTCATACCACCTTTCTTCGGTACACACTATACCAGGCTCACCCATGAACTATCTGAAATTGGATATATAATACCCGCATCTAGCCATTTCAACACTTCCTTCTTTACCACTTCTTTCATGATCGGATTAAGTCTTCTTTGATGTTCCACTGAAGGCTTGCTATCATCTTCCAGCAGGATCTTATGCATACAAAAAGATGGGCTGAAACCTTTTATATATGCTATAGTCCATCCAATAGTTGACTTGAACTTTCTAAGGACTCTTAGCAATATTTCTTCATGAAAAGATGTTAGTGCAGAAGAAATAATCACAGGTAATTTTGAATCTTCATTTAAAAATGCATACCTCAAATGATCAAGAAGTAGTTTCAATTCAAGTTTTGGAGGTGTTTCAAGAGATGGTTTCAATTTTACTGATGACTCTCCAGCTTTCTTTAATGGCTCAATATGAATCTTGAATTTTCTGAATTGTGGAGTTGTATCAAGAAAATGCAAAAATTCTTCAATCTCTTCATCATCTAATTCTGAATTTCCAGTAATAGCACTTCTCAATGGTTC
This sequence comes from Panax quinquefolius, assembly GCA_020205615.1. Taxonomy (NCBI): domain Eukaryota; kingdom Viridiplantae; phylum Streptophyta; class Magnoliopsida; order Apiales; family Araliaceae; genus Panax; species Panax quinquefolius. The sequence goes on along the minus strand of CM035169.1, from coordinate 77,144,543 downwards.
ATGATCCACCAAGCTCTCTACTTCATCATTTAGCACTTCATCCACCAAATCAACCTTGAAACATTCTTCTTCATCTGTTGGAAATTTCATTACCTTGAATACGTTGAAAGTAACTTCCTGATCATGAACACACATTGTGAGTTCCCCTTTCTGAACGTCTATCAAGGTTCTTCCTGTTGCTAGGAATGGTCTTCCAAGTTTGATTGGTATACTCCTATCTTCTTCATAACCTAGAATGATGAAATCAGCCGGAAAGATGAATTTATCCACTTTTACCAAAACATCTTCAACAATTCCCTGTGGATAAGTGATCGACCTGTCAGCTAACTGTAACAAAATATTTGTCGACCTTGGAGCCGGCAATCCCAACTGATTAAATACTGACAAGGGCATCAAATTGATACTAGCTCCAAGATCACACAAACATTTACTGAAGCTCATCTTTCCAATTGTGCATGGTATTGTGAAACTTCCCGGATCCTTCAGATTTGGAGGTAATTTGCGTTGAAGCATTGCATTGTATTCCTCCGTCAAGGCCACTATTTCAAATTCTTCTAATCTCTTCTTCCTTGACAAGATACCCTTCATAAATTTTGCATAACTAGGCATTTGTTCCAATGCCTCAACAAAAGGTATGTTAATCTGTAACTTTTTGAATACCTCCAAGAACTTACTAAACTGCCTGTCTTCCCTCTGCTTATGCAATCTCTATGGATAAGGAACAGGAGGGAGAACTATTGGTATTTTATTCACGGGCTTCTCAAATGAACCTTCTTTATTCTTCTCTTCTTGCTGTTGTCCAGATTCTTCTTTATTCATTTCCTCCTCAGACAAAATTTCTTGGCCATGCTGGCTGCCTTCTTACTAATAAAATGGCGCGCGGCAGGCGCGCCATGCTTTCTTTCTCTGCAACCTGTTTTCCAGACCTAAATGTAATCGCTTGACATTGTTCCTTCCCTTCCCTTCTTGGATTTGCCTATGTGGTACTTGGCAATGAACCCTGTGGTATGTTATTAAGCATACTCTCCATCTGACCCATTTGAGTTTCTAGATTTTTAATAGCTACTGCTTGGCTTTTAATCATCACTTCCGTATTTGCCATGTACTTCATCATCATTTCCTCCATCTCCGACTTCTTTTCTTGCGGAGGTGCTAGTGGTGTATGATGTTGTTGAGAAAATCCATGTGGGACGGTGGTCTTGGTGTAAACTGTTGATGAGCTGACTGTGACTAAAATTGGTTATGTGGCTGAAACTGACTTTGTTGATTGCCTTGGTTATTTGACCAACTGAAATTTGGATGGTTGCAGTTGTTGGCAGTGTATGTGTTCTGAAATTGACCTTGATCCTTCCTATAGTTGCTCACATATTGCACAGACTCCGAACTGATGGCACATTGGTCTGTTGAATGTGACCCTGCACATATCTCACACACAAATGCAACTGTCTTCGCCTTAGTGTCTGTCAACGAGTTAATTTTCTTTGCCATGGATGCCATCTGTGCTGACAATTGAGTGATAACATCCACTTCTAACAAACCTGCAACTTTGGGCTGTGGCATCCTGGCTAAAGGATTTTGGAAATCATTAGCTGCCATCGTCTCTATGAGATTATAGGCCTCTTCATAGCTCTTCGCCCATAGAGCTCCTCCTACAGGTGCATCTACGATCGGCATTGACTGCCATCCCAATCCATTATAAAATGTGTTGATAACCATCCAATCCGGCATGCCATGGTGTGGACACTTCCTTAGCATTTCCTTATATCTCTCCCATGCTTCATATAATGATTCACTCTGTTGCTGCTCAAACTGGGAAATTGTTGTCCTCATCTTTGCAATCTTAGCCATTGGAAGGAATTTGACTAAGAATTTATGAGCTAGGTCCTCCCATGTGGTGATTAATCCCGAAGGTAAAGAGTGAAGCCAACTTCTAGCTTTATCCCGCAATGAAAATGGAAATAGTCTAAGTCTGATTGCATCCTCTATCACCCCATTGTATCTGAAAGTATCACATATTTCAATGAAGCTCAATAGGTGTTCATTTGGATTGTCTGTAGCAGAACCCCCAAACTATACCGAATTCTGCACCATTTGAATAGTGCCCGGCTTAATCTCGAAGGTGTTGGCTTCTATCGCTGGTCTGACTATACTTGACTGCAATCCATTAATATTCAGCATCGAATAATCTCTTAAAGCCCCGTGCTCCTCCCTTTGCTCTTCTCTTTGTTCTGCGGCTGCCATATTAGATGTTGTGGTCTCTAACTCTGCTTGTATATTTCTACGTGCTCTAGATTTCCAACCCCTTCCATTGATGTTGTCCCGTAAAGGTGTTAACTCAGAATTGGAGGATCGAGTGCGCATATACTATATACAAGTGCCTGAAACAAAAACAAAAATAGAAATGAGACAAGATTAGAATTGCCTAAGTCATACAATTTAGCTTAAAATTGTTGATAATAATAATAAAATTAAATGCCTTTCCCCTGGAACAGCGCCAAAAACTTGTTGCCTCCTTTTTAGTCTTAACAAAAGGACTCTAACTCATGCCAACATACATGGGTCAACAAGTAGTACAGAGTAAGAACAGTATCGATCCACGGAGAAAGGTTTTAAAATTAAACTATCATACACCAATTGTATCACTATTTTTACATGCTTAAACGAATAATCCATAATTATGTTTAATCTATATTCAATTAATGAATAAAAACACAAGACTAATTTAATGAAATCAAATATGGAAATAATGGGATTCTAACTTCATTTCATATTTCATCTAAATATTACCATCATGCACAGTTATACATTTATCATGGACAATTATCTAAGAGCACAAAAGTAGACATAATCATTTTTAATGAATTATGACCTGTTTACATAACATCCACATTGCGATAGAAATCATGTAATCGACAATAATGCCAAAATCACCATATTCCTATTTGAAATTGTAATAATATTGAATTGAAGCACAAACTCTTATATTACTACACACGGTGAAACAGTATATTTCTATCTAGTTCACGAAATATAAAGCTAAACATTTCAGCCTCATAAACGCATGCTATCATGATTACAGCCATGCTCACATGTCATTTTTCAATTCCATATAAGCATATAAAATGAATGATGATCAGATATTCATGCAATCCAATCAATCATAACAGAACTTACAATGATAAACGAACAATCAAGCATTCAGGCAATTAATTATAGACTACATATAAAAATCCGTTAGAATCCCATAATGGAATTTAGTTCATTTCTGAACCGAAAGACATTATGGGATTATAGTAACACATGGAAAATAAATAATGCAATTCAAAGAGAAGATAAAATTGATCAAACCCAATTGCAAATTATGTTCCAAAGTGTTGTTTTAATCTCTAATAATTTCCAGCAAAATGAAATGAGTTATTATTTAATGACTGAATTCAAAAGAAGATGAAGAAAATCTTCAGTTTATGCTCAAATCCTCCTTTGCAATTAGTTTAAAGCTACTAACCCTAATTACCTTGATGAAAAACTAATAAAAACCAATATAACCACGTCTGGTACCAACCAGAATAGTTTCAGATAAGACCACACTCAAATTTCAAATTCAAAAACACAAGTCAAATAACGAATAATAACGCAGATAACGCAGCGGTACGACGCTGATCATGATACAAAGCAAAATGTAGCGACTTGATTTCTGGCTAGCGCCGACATCTAACTTGTTCAATTTCTTGGCGCCATGATGTGTACTTTTTAGCCTCTGCTTCGAATATAAGCGGCGGTAGCCAGCGAAGAATACTTTTGTCAAGCGGTATTGGCCGCATTTATTTTATCGCTGATCTTCGCTATCTCGCTCTCTTTTGCTTCTTCCTCCATCACTGCTCAGTTTCTTATCTACACTCGTTTCACGTGCCATGCCTTCACTAGTCTCATACCACCTACCAATGCCAAGCTATGCCATTTCCTCCATTTTCATACCATAGGAGTTCTAATCACAAGTAATGCAAAATAAACACAAAATGCAATTAAAAATATACTAAAATCTACTTGAGATGAGCATAATTCTCGTGAATTGATATTCAATAAGTAGGTATAAAACCTACTTATCACAGCTAATCTACATGCCTACGAATCCAAAAGTAAGCCAGAGACAAGTCTATTCACCCGACCTCAGAGAAATCAACTAAACAAGATAGTACACCATATCAAAACTAATCAATAATTTCCCCATCAATCATCAAATCTTAGACTGCTATCACTGATATAGTGCGTGTGTGCTCAAAAACCATTCTAACTGATATAAAATCAAATTTAACACATAATAGGTCTCTTTGAAGGCATCATGCAGTGTAAACTCAAGAAATCCAAAAATGGGCTAGATCCAACTAAAATCAAATAGTTGCCAATTTAAAGGGTTAAAATGGGATATTTATGCTTTATTTTTCACTTACGGGGGCTTTTTGCTCTTTTTCCCATTTTATTCTCCTTTTTTATAATATTTCTTGTAGACACTCAAAATTTTTGCATTCTTGTTACTAACCTTGCAGGTAAGCAGAATCGTCTTCCAGAGATAACCCTAGAGGTTAAATCAGCTCAATCCCAGAGATAACCTTGGGATACTCAGTTTTCCATCTCGGCGACAACCCTGAGATACTCAGTTCTAGTCCCGGAGACAACCCCCAGAGATTCAGTGCCAATCTCAGAAATAACCCTGAGGGATGCAATTTCAGTTCCGCAGATAACCCCGGAGAAGTCTATTCTAACCCCCAGAAGTCAGCTTTAACGTCGGAGACAACCCTGAGGCACTCAGTTCCAACCCTGGAGATAACCCCGGGAGGTCAGACATACCTCAAAGACAACCCTGAGGACATTCAGTACCTACAACAGCCCAATCTCAGAGATAACCCTGAACAACGACTACTAAATCAGCCCAAAGCCAGAGATAACCCTGGTGAGGGGCAAACTTGTCATTTTTCCACCTCGATCCCACATTCACGCCGTCTCATTATCATTTTATACCACATTCTACACATTAGTGTCCCACAAGAACCATAGCTCAAATCTCGAATGACTACTACGCAAGACAGTACACTGGATATAATTTGAAGACTTGAAGATCTGGTCATGGACCCATCTTCCCGGCTTCGTACAATCTCTTATCCCATGTCATTGTGTATCTCTCGACAACAACATTCCGAAAAGGTATTATACGCCTCAATCGGATGCTCGGATTGAAAGTTATGAAGGTTTGAACGGACAACACGTTGCATGCGTGCACGTACTTTGAATAGGCAGGGCCCATAGAGCCAGGGGTACCCTGGGTAGCCGCAGGTGGACCTTCAGCTCCTCCATCTATAAATAGAGGGCTTGGGTGGCCATTTTGAAGGGAGAAAAGGCGAGGAAGCCCTGTCCATTTTGCTTTGTACACATTTTAAACTGAGTGTTTTCTCTTTCCAAACTCTTGTGAGCTTGTGTGTTGCTATATTTTACCGGTGTAAACCGAGTATTCATTCATTTAAAGCTATCTGAAGTCTTCTTGGCAGCCCACTGTAAGACATCTCAGATTTCTTTCAGCCTTTCTCCACTTTCATTCACATATACTTATTCACGTTGAGAGTTGTGTTGCGTGTGTATACCCGGATCGTAGATCCGTGGCTTTTATTACTTATATATATATATATATATATATATAGAGTTATTCCTCGATTGAGCCTGGATTTATATTCTGAGCGTTTATTGCTTATATATATATATGTGTGTGTATGTGTGTATAAGCTGTAAACGCACCAGATATCACACCCAGGCTCAATCGAATCAATTCGATAATAGTATATATGTGTGTGTATATATATATATATATATAAAAGTAGTAAATGACCTACTACTGCTTTTATAGTCAGGCCTGGAGATCACTTCGTGGCCATTTACTGCTTTTATATATATATATTTACATTCTAGTCAGGCCTGGAGATCACTTCGTGGCCATTTACTACTTTTATATATATATATATATATATATATATTTACATTTAATGTTCTGCCTGGAGTTTACTTTGTGGTAGTTGATTGTTCATATATATATTTACAGCTTTTATACATATATGACTGTTTACAACTTTTTCACATATTGCATTTGTAGACACTCGAAATTTCGTTTTCCTGTTACTAAGTATACAGGAGGACAAAAACATTTTTTTCACACTCTAGAGATAACCTTGGAGGACCACAACATCAATTCCAACCCCGGAGATAGCCCTAGGAGATCCAGTTTCCAACCCCAGAGATAACCCCGGCAAATCAGGTTCTACCCCGGAGATAACCTTGGGAAAGTCAGTTTCAACCTCGGAGATAACCCCGGGGGATCAAGTTCAAAGCCTGGAGATAACCATAGGAGGTCAAGCCAACCTCAGAGATAACCCCGAGGACAGTCAAAGTCAACATCAAGTCAACCTCAGAGATAACCCTGAGAAAAAACTGCTACAACTGCGCAAAACCGGAGATAAACCCGGGAGCGGTAAAATGCTCATTTTGCCAAATCAACTTCAACTCATATCAAATACACACATTTAAACTCAAAATGCTTTAATAGAAGTCCCACAAGAACCATATCTTAACTTTCGAAATAAACTACATAAAACTACCGATGAAATTTTGCTGAAAACCTTAAATGCCATTTAGGTCATGGACCCATCTCCCTGGAATTAAAAAGAGCAAATCCTATGTCATCACGTAGCTCTCAGAAAGATCTTTTCGGAATGGTATGGCACGCTTCCATCAGACTCCCGGATTAAAAGTTATGAAGGTTCGAGCGAACATCGCGTTGTCCGAGTGCACGAACATCGAGACAATGGGACCCACATTGCCTGGGGCACCCCGAGGAACCGCAGGTACACCTGCTGCTAGCCACCGATACACTTGCGGCTCCCCCCCTATAAATAGAGGGCTTGGGGTGGCCATATTTGCAAGAGAAACGATGAGGAAGCCCTGTCCAATTTGTACTGTACACGCTATAAATCGAGTGCTTTCTCAATTTAAACAGTCGTGAGCTTATATTCTATCATATTTGTACCGACGGGATCCGAGTGTTCATCCACTTATAGTTATAGAAGTCTTCTTTGGCAGCCCACTATAAGCTTTCTTACACACTTTGAAGCCTTTCTCTTCATCTTTGCACACACCATTCTTCACGTTGAGAGTCGTGTTATGTGTGTTTGCCCGGACTTCGGTCCGTGATTTCATTTCAGTTTGTATATATATACTTATATATATATATATTTATATGTATGGACTAAAATTATCGATTTATGCTTTGATTGAGCCTAGACTTATATCTGGAGCGTTTATTTGCTTTTGTATATATATACTTATATATATGAACTGTGTGTCGAACTCTGTTCGATGAGCCTAGATTTTATATCCGGAGCGTTTACTACTTCAATATATATATATATATATATATATATATATATATATATAAGCGGTAAACTCATCGGATGTAAAATCCAGGCTCATCCGGTGAGTTTGTTCGATGAGCCTGGATTTTACATCCAGTGAGTTTACCGCTTATATATATATATTTACATTTAATCCCGCCTGGAGTTTACTTCGTGGCGGTTAATCGTCTTTACACCTTTCTTTACTTTTCGTCCCGCCTGGAGTTTCCTCCGTGGCGGTTGATTGCTTTTATAGCTTTATTTATATTTCTGATCCCCCATGGAGGTGCTTCGTGGTGGCTGATCATGTCTGTATATATATATTTATAGCTTTTATATATATACCTGCTTACTGCTATCTTATCAATTGTGGCATCATGTGAGCCTAGGAATCACGTGATCACAGATTTAGTCTACTGGATCTTGACTCAGTTCCTGTGATGGACATTTTCAACTGTAAGCAACTTGTAAATTTATTCACGGTGTTTGGATTTCCTCAGATGATTTTCATGCCCACGAGGAGTTCTGCACTGCTTTGTATATTATTTTCTTGAAGATGCTTCGCATCTCAAAAATTAAAAGCAATTAAGCCGAACATTTAATAAAAAATGGAAGTGTAAAAGGTCTCAATTACTATTGAGCACAAGGGTTTGAAAAAACCATTTTTTACAAAACATCACTGCCATATTTTGCTTAAAATTGAATTTTTATATAAATTCAAATCCTGTGTATATAGGTGCGAACGAGGCCTCGCACTACTGCCATATAAATAACACATTAACCCACACACACACACACACACACACACATTCATATAACAGTTTCTTGAAAAGTGGCGGTCACCGTGGTAACACGGATGTCGGGGGGGGGGGGATGCCTAACACCTTCCCTCCACATAATCAATCCCCCGAACCCTAATGAATCTCGATTTTATAGACCCGTTTAGTAGTGTCACATCACTGGGTTAATGTGCAAACCTTTTCTTGGTTGTGTTGGTACAACCATATAAAAAACCAACTAGCGACTCTCATAGTCCAATCGTCGACATATAAATGTCGGACCTTTTCACAACTTGTTTTTTTCAAATAAATCTCACCTAACATGAGAACACCAAAGAACAAGAACAGAAAGGGACAAATAAAAATCTCGAAGTCGACAGGTGGCGACTCTGCTTGGGAATCCAGTAAGAGGGCTTAAGCCGCTACTACAATCTTTTCAAAACTGTTATATGCTTGTGTGTGGATGTTGCATTTACATTTTTGATGAATGTGTACTAATGCATTTACTTATTCCACTTAGTGCTTCGCACCATATCTGCGTGTGATATTAGTGCTTCACACATGTCATCATTTCCATACGGTGAGACACGTTGTATGTGAATGTATGTTGTGTGGTTCCTCCACCAGGAGGCTATCCTATCGGTGTTTGATTACTGGACTCGTAGGGAGACTAATTCCAATGAGGCTCAGGAAAGGCACCACCCAAATTCGCTCCAGTTGAAATACCAGATTAATTTCCCATCAAGTAAATTGCGATGATTTGGGAACCTTCATGCCAAAAAACCGCGAGAGTAACCTAAGATAGGTAAGCCTCTGATAAACCAAACGCGGAGGAAAGTCTCTTCATACTTTCACATTTCAATTACTTGTAATTTCATTTCCATGTAAATCTCAATGTAATGGAAAATATGAAGGAATATGTGTAAATGCCTTCCCTTTATATCAAAACCCGACATGCTATCTTGTCAACTGACATCTGTTTTGTAGGACGATACTCCTAAACGGACACATTACGTAATATTGCTACATTCACTAAGACTAAACTACATAAGTTTTTTTGTAGGGATATAATTGGTCTAATAACTCGGTCAAAATCCAAAAAGGCCACGAGACTACAACCAATTATGTCTTCATCTGACCAGGCTAATCTTAATCCAGTTTCTAGCGAAGAATTCAACGAATTAAGTAAACAAATCACAAATTTGGCTTATCTGTTTAAAGAACTACACCAATCTACTCAGGGTACAAGGATACCCGTACATGCTGAATCCTCCACACAAGGAGGAACCCAAGGTCTGGATACTGCTAGTTCCAGTCGCAGGAATCCTCATAAGCACAGACAGATTCCTTCTGTTTCAGCCACACAACGATTATCTCCACCTACAGTTCCTGAGCCTGTATGGTCTCCGGTAAAGGTGCCTGCCCATGTAATGAATATGTTATTTCCTAAACCGATACCGGTGAAGGAGAACGAAATCCTAGTTCCAAATCTCGCAATGGAAGAAGAGGAACGAAGAATTAAACAAGACATCGTCAGAATGATGTCCAACGTATGCATAATTGTCCATGATGAACAAACAAACAGATACACCTAACACGATGATTGCCCAGACATAATGGTCATCATTCGGGAAAATGAGGATGATGACAGCCCCTCTATCACTGCAGTTGATAAGTGGATTTTAAATACACTTATCTGGTATTTTTTACTTGAATTAGCTGCTTGTATTTATGTTTCTTAGTTACTTTTCATGAATTTTGTGTTCATTTTTAGGTTATACGTTTGGGAGCGGTGTGAGTGACTATTGGTAAGAAAAAGCAAGGGAAATGCAAAGAAAAGCAATCCGGATATCATTTGGGCTATCGTGTTCATTTCATGTTCTTGGCTTGGAACTTGGACTATGTTTTAGAGCTTCTTCTAAGCTTTCTGGAACATCTTGAATCATTCCAATCGGAGTTCGGATGCAAGAGTTATGATCTTTGTACCAACGGACGTCGAACTTCGCTGTTTTGGTTAGCTAGTTTCATAGCAGTCACTTCCATACCACTTTCAGCCTTCATCCGTCCCGAATTTCTGAATCCTCAAAGAATGAAAGTTGTAGAGCTCGTCGATAGCTTCAATTTGATAGGTGGCAGGCCCCGTAACTCTTCCCGGATCATAGTTATGGCCATTTTGCCAAAGCACACTGCAGCAGAAAAATCAACCTCGCGGCCACGTGACTTACAGTAGTAAAAAGACGCGATTTAATACTTGCGCGCGGCTGCGCCCAACTTTAGGCCAATTCTTACGCGACCGCGCGACTTCGGTTGTTGACCAAAGCTGACTTTTCATTAAACAGTGAAATTGAAGCGTAACGGAGAGGGGGATTCAATTAGGGCTTATATATTAGACGTATTTCGATTATGAAAAAGATTATTCCACCCCTTGGGGGCAAAAACTACTATTGTTTTCTTTTCTTCTCTTTCTTTTTATATTAGATTAGAACCCTAGATTAGCTAAGAATTGGGGATTGAAGCAATCGAAGAACATTGGAAGTTCAGAAGTGAAAGAAGAGAAGAAACTCAGATTTGCTAATCTTAATCCCTAACTCTCTTACTTATATTTGTATCTTTCAATTTATATTCAATTGTGGATCATGGATTTTAATTCAACTATGAGTTAAATTCTATTTTGGGATTGCAATGGAATCTATTGCTTAGTTTAATTTGATATATTTCATTGTTAACATTATTGATTCCTATGGGATTGTCTATTAAGATTTATGCTTATCTGTGAACACATCACACACACACAACATCTTTATAGCAGGTTAGGACTATCTGATTGTATGTCATTATGCCTTTAGCTTAGTTTGATGCTTTGTTCTTGAATCTTGATATTTCTCTGAGGAATGTCTCACTGGAATTCATAACATGACTGAAAATCTAGGGAATCATTGTCATAGTAGCGTAGCTTGCATATCATGTAGATTGCATTATATTGCGTTGCTTGCGGACAAGCAACGGTTTAAGTTTGGGGGTATTTGATAAGTGGATTTTATATTATGAGACCCCGAATTTTATGAATAAGATTTAATTTTTCTTGAAATATTTTTTTAATATTATGGTGTGGTTTTGATATAATGTTATAGTTGTGGGTAATATTTATAAATTTTGCAAAGTATGCAAGTTGTCATAAAATATTCGTTTGGTCAGGGAATATTAATTTTAACAAGGAATATTGTACGACAACACAATCATTGGTGGACCCCACAATGGAAGTATTGTCGTAGTTAGAAAACGACAAAATTATTTTTCTATAAAAATAAAAACAGAGGTGTTATTCTTTAAAAAGCGTTGAACTACCCTTAGTAGTAAAAAATACAATGTACGTGTGGTTGCATAAGTAAGACACTGGTATTGATTATTGATGCTTACGTGATAAGTCACTCAATTATACTAAATTATTGCCACGATAATTCTTTGCATCATATCTCTCGTATTATTGATTCAATTATTGTTAAAGATCATCCGCATAATATGATATATTATTAAATCAATAATTGAGACGGCCAAAGTTATTCATATTATTATTTGCAATATTGACAATGTCTAGAAGTTACGTAAATGGAGAGGTTTGGTCACCTAATTGCGGCGCCAATAAGGAGAAATCCTTATCGAAAAACCCCTATTTCCTCGGGAACGACACGGTTTGTTAAATATTGTGAATTATAATATTAATGATGAATAAGTTCGTGTTGATTAAAGATGAATTTTATAGTTCCATTGTGTTGGAATTATTTGTGTTAGTGGAAATCGACATTTGTTTCGATAATAATTGATGTCCGGAAGTTATATTGTTCAATCGAATTATTCGGGGCACTTTTCGGTATGGAGTAATATTCACGAGTTACTATTCACGAGTTATTATTCATGAGTTACTATTCATGAGTTACTATTCACGAGTTACTATTCACGAGTTACTATTCACGGGGTACTATTCACCCGTAAGATATATTTCCTTTCGGTCTAAATTATTTTTGGGTACAATATTATTCCATGAGGAGATGTGCTAATTTTTCAGACCGTTGGTTGAAGATATAATAGTAAATCAATATGGACCGCTGGTGTAAAGTTATAATAGTAAATCAATATGGATCGCTGGTTTAAAGTTTTAATAGTAAATCAGTATGGACCATTGTTTTAAGTTTTAATAGTAAGCGAATATGGACCGTCCGTTTAAAAGTAAATCAATCTGGACCGTTCATGAATTAGTTACTATTCAGTCCATTCTCCTATAAATAGAAGCTCATTCCTTTATTATTTCTTACGAATTCACTGAAACTCTAGAGAGAGAAACTATAGAGAAAAGAAGAAAAATATTACGCTACTTCACTACTTGAAGATTCGGGTTTTCTAAGGTAGGGAATATTATTTGTTGTACTTTCATAAGGGGTATTCATTCTTTCGTATTCATGAAGAGAACTTTTGTTATTCCATTCTTATTATTCTGTTGGAATAACCTTTTTTTAAGTAATCGCATACATGGTGAAATTCTTCTAATATTCCGTTCTTTATTATTACGCCGAATATCACGTGCTCGCGTTCTGCCGGACACAGTTCCATTATTTATTATTACGCCGGAATATCACATACATGCGTTTCTACCGGACTGGTTCCATTATTTATTATTCTGCATTGGGAATAACACGTGCATGCGATCTATCGCATGCATGGTGAATCATTCATTATTCCATTCTTTATTATTACTGTTGGAATAACACATTTCTATGTGGATTACCACTTGCATGGTGAATGATCCTTCGTATTCATTCCTTATTAAATTATGGAAATGATTTGTCTCACGGATTACCGAATGGCGGCTAAAAAATCCATTTGCAGTTTCATATATTCTATTATACTCAGTTGGTTAAAGCTTTAGCTTCTATACTCCATGAAATTAGTGGAATATCCTTGATATTGCGCTTCATCCAGTATCTTTTCATGGAAATATTCTTCTGAGCATTCTTGAATTTTACTTCACAAAATAGTATCAAGTTGACAATTTGGACGTTATTGAGTTCAGGATAAATTAACTTATAAATCGTTAAAATTTATTCTTGAACCTGTTTTATTGAATTGTCATCATCCTCATGCTTATATTATGTTGAAAGTCATCTTTGGCTTACGTGCATAGATGGACTTGGTATGATTATGACCAGGGATTATTCGGTATAATCATGACCGTAATGTGACGAATGATGTGGTAAAAGTCCTCTTTGGCCTGGAGTTCGTTAGTGGACAGTTGTTGGTATGATTATGACCAAGGATTATTCGGTATAGTTATGACCATTGATGATTACATGAATATCCTTGGTCGTGGAGCGAGGATGATTCGATTTTCTTTATTAAAAATCGAGTCTCGGCGATAAAGTTGATGAAAACTTTTAAATCATAGAAGATGATGAGATTTTATACTTTACTTGACTCTTCTAATGGATTGCTTATTCTGCATGTAGTTTTGATCTAAAACTTGTTGTCAATTATATTATATCGGTTGTTATACTATTGAAGGCTATTGATAATTTATTACGCATTATCATAGTCATAATATTTCTTCTTTGGGCTAGTTGAGCTCACCCTTTCTTTCACCGTTCTCTTGAGAAATGAGAACGTGGTGGGACTAGTCGGGAGGCGAGTGATGGTCCTAGATAGTGCATTAGTAGTCCTCACTATTCTGTGAAATAGTGTGATAATAAATGTAATGAGGACTCAATTGAGTGTGGATATTGTCTAGATGACAATATTTATATTAAAACTCAGAACCTATGTTTTGTCGTATTTCACACTACTGTTGTATAATTAAGTTGTATTTGTATTCAGTACCTTGTATCTGGCGACTCAAGATGGGTGATGTATACCTGTTTTGGGGGTGTCACATATATACACTTATCCGGTATCTTTTACTTGAATTAGTTGCTTGTATTTATGCGTCTTAGTTACTTTTCATGCATTTTGTGTTCATTTTGTAGGTTATATGTTTGGGAGCGGTGTGAGCGACTATTGGTAAGGAAAAGCAAGGGAAATGCAAAGAAAAGCAATCTGGATATCATTTGGGCTATCGTGTTCATTTCATGTTCTTGGCTTGGAACATGGACTATGTTGTTGAGCTTCTTCTAAGCTTTTCGGAACATCTTGAGTCATTCCAATCGAAGTTCGGATGCAAGAGTTATGATCTTTGTACCAACGGACGTCGAACTTCGCTGTTTTAGTTAGCCAGTTTCATAGTAGTCACTTCCAGACAACTTTCAGCCTTCATCCGTCCAAAATTTATGAATCCTCGAAGAATGAAAGTTTTATAGCTCGTTGATAGCTTCGATTTGATAGGTGGAAGGCCCCGTAACTCTTCCCGGATCAAAAGTTATGGCCATTTTTCAGAAAGATGCGATGGCGAAAAAAATCAACCTCATGCAAGGCAGTGATTTCTTAAGCGTGGCGCGTGACTTCTGATAGTAAAAAGACGCGATTTAATACTTGCGCATTGCCACCTTCAACTTTAGGCCAATTCTTACGCTGGCGGCCGATTTCTTGATTGTTGACCAAAGTGACTTTTCATTAAATGGTGAAATTGAAGCGTAACGGAGAGGATTCAATTAGAGCTTATATATTAGGCGTATTTCCATTATGTAAAGATTATTCCACCCTTGGGGCAAAAGCTACTATTGTTTTCTTTTCTTCTCTTTCTTTTTAGATTAGATTAGAACCCTAGATTAGCTAAGATTTGGGGATTGAAGCAATTGAAGAACATTGGAAGTTCAGAAGTGAAAGAAGAGAAGAAACTCAGATTTGCTATTCTTAATACATAACTCTCTTACTTATATTTGTATCTTTCATTGTATATTCAATTGTGGATCATGGATTTTAATTCAACTATGAGTTAAATTCTATTTTGGGACTGCAATCGAATCTATTGCTTAGTTTAATCTGATATATTTTATTGTTAACATTATTGATTGTTATGGGATTGTCTATTAAGATTTATGCTTATTTGCTTAGTTAATTGGCCATCAATTACTGTGATAACCCTTATGAACTTGAAAGACGGAGTATGGGTTTAGATTTGATCTTGATAGCTTGTGTTTGTATGTTCTACATGGTGATGGAATATATGATTCGGGCTTAGGATAGACATATACCGAAGCATCGCTCGTAGTCAATTAAGAATTTGGGCTTAAACCCTAATTATTTGTAAATCACATAGACATATAGTGGTTTAGGTAATGTGGGTGTTCATGTGTATTCTATCAATTGTGGATTATATGTGATATGGGTATGGTACATTGAAAGATGGCTATACTTTACTTTAGTGTTCTCGACTAACAAACTGGTACAATTAGTTTGGTTTAGCATGAAATGTATGGATTTGAATGAGTCAATAGATGAAATTGTAATCTCAGGTCCTCATTATCTAGTCTCACTCTAGAAATAATTAGGTTTATTTAATTTAATAGTGTAAATATAAAATATAATATCATTCGTTTAAATAAGACTGAGATGGTTATGGGTTAATGCTTGGTGAACTTTATTAGTTAATTCTCCGTGGAGACGATACTTTACTTACTCTTTATTACTTGTTGACCACGTATACTTGCGTGTTGTGCGTAACTAGAATTTACCCAACAAGTTTTTGGCGCCGTTGCCGGGAAATTAGCTTAATAAATTTTTGCCAACATTAATTTCAATCAAATTGGTCTTAATTTAAACATTTGTTTTTGTTTTTATTATCTTCTTATATTTCTCTCTTTTTAGGTACCATGGTTGACTTTGCTTATCAATGGCCTTATGCGAATAGGATTCAACCAAGGGACACAAAAACTAAAGGACTCAATGTATTTTCTAAATTGTCAGCACAAATTGCAACACTTTCGGAGAGGTTGGATGTTCTTGTAGCCCAACATACTCGAGATATAGCAGTTACATGTGAATACTGTGCTGTCGAGCATGCGAGTTATCAGTGCAACAAGTGCAGTTTGGGGGTGATTAATTCAACAATGATGTTTATCCTGATTATCAACAAGGTTGGGGGTATCACCCAGATTATGAATGGAGTTATAACCATCCAAACCAATACTGCATCCCAAGTCCAACACATCCATCAGATTTCTCATATCCACCTTCAACGCAACAAGAGGAAAATTCAAGGTTGAAGGAATTCATGTCAAAAAGCATAGCAGACCATGACGAGATGATGATGAGTCAGAAGTTATCAAGCCAAAATCTTAACAAACAGATGGAATAACTCATTAACTCCTCAATGGATGGTCCTCGATATATGGATTTTGAAACTGAACAAGATAATTTAAGAGTGGAGGATTTGTGGTTCAAGTTTGTAGCATCAACTGAGGAGAAGATGATTGAGCAAGGGATGTCAATTCGGAATCTGCAGAGTCAAATGGCAAATACTCGAAGCCTTGAACAATCGCCCTCACAATAATTGGTGTTCTGACATGGACGATGAAATTGATGGAGAGCCAGAGGTGTTTATGCCACTGAATGACCTGAAAGGAGTGGACATTGAGGAGACAATTGGGGGTATTGAAAATGAAGATCATGAGCTGACTTATATAATACCCCAAGTGCCTTCTCAGTTAGAGTTGAAAAATTCAGTGAAATTTGCACACCCATGTACCCTTGGTAGTTACATCCAAAGCAAGAATTTCTTTTATTACGAGGCCTCTTACAAACCATGGTGGGCTGAGGAAGAGATAATAGAAGAAGAGGATCATGTTGTATCTGTTATGCCTCAATGCAAAAATCTATTCACAGATACAATGGGAGAAGCACCTGGTGATGCAATAGAAATGGAGACATCATGGACAGGAAATACGCTAGGTTGCTTCAATTCACAGACACGGATGATGGGGAACCTACCAAGGCACATAGCGGTTCTAATGGATGGAGGGTTCTTAGCTTATCGTAGAGGAATTGGATAGCGGTGTCAGAAACAGAGTCCAGCTAATGGACTATAAATAGAGCGCTAGATGGGAGGCACCCCATCCAATCTTTCTCCCTCCATGTTTAATTCTTATTTACATTTCCATATTTAGTAGATGTTAGATAGTGGTATATCTTAATAATAGTTTTATTGTTTCTCCTCTCAGGTTCAATCCAATTGCTATAAGCATTCAGGATCAAACAAAAGTGAAAAACTGAAGCTGCCATATTAAAGGGTCGCGCGGCCGTGCCCAACTACAAGCCAAACAATGCGCGGTCGCGCCATAGCTCAGTCACAGAAAAAAAAGAGCTAAATTTTTGGAATTTCTGACTCAAGCATTCAGACAGTTAGAAGCCCACACTTAGTCTCCAACTATAAAATATCTCAAACTTAGCCATCGCATGATATACCATCAGATCATAAGGAGGCGAACGGAGATGACATTGCCACTTAGGGGAGTATTCTTTCACTTTTTATTACAATGAGGGCATTGTTTATTTTAAGTTTTGGGGTATTGGGTTTAGTCGATGAGTTTAGAGCATGTAGTGTAATTGCATCATATAGAGTAATTTCATGTTATATATAGCATGTTAGTAGTTATTAGTTTAATTTTGTAGTAAATTTTTCTTTTGTTTGCTTAATATCTGCTTTTAGTTGCATAACATTGCATAATCCTGTGTTTTTAGTTAGTTGAATACTAATTTGGCCAATGATGAAATAGAAATTTGATAGATTTTTGAACTCTGTTGATAACTTAAACTTAGTTATAATTTCATACATGATGGAATCTATGCCTGTTGTTTAGATGTTACCGGGTAGCATGACAATGTTCCTATTTGCTTGTTGGTTAAGATTAGCAGGCTTGTCTACTGAGAGGAAAATGTTGTTTTAATGATAGAATTTGTGTAGGAAGTGAGTAATGACTTTGAAGACACAGATACTCAAACTTTGGGAACACATGGGTATGGTTGCTATTAAGACGAGATGGAGCGTAAAACACACTCGTTTAAATAGAAATGGAAAGTGAGATGGAGCGTAAAACGCACTCGCTATATAAATATAAAAAATATATATATAAAGAAAGAAAAAAAATCAATAAACACCGCGGGAAAGTACGAAAATCGCCCTCGCGAGTAAAAATAAAGTTGAATAAACCCATTGTTGAACATTAGTTTGTATTGATGTGTTGGAGTAGTTGATGTCTCATTAGTATATGCAGTTCTTGATTTAAACTTCAATTTTCTGCCTTAAGCAATAAAGCATGTGGTATCTTCACCTTTGTCAAGCTTATCTGTGAACACATCACACACACACAACATCTTTATAGCAGGTTAGGACTATCTGATTGTATGTCATTATGCCTTTAGCTTAGTTTGATGCTTTGTTCTTGAATCTTGATATTTCTCTGAGGAATGTCTCACTGGAATTCATAACATGACTGAAAATCTAGGGAATCATTGTCATAGTAAAGCGTAGCTTATATAGCATGTAGATTGCATTATATTAAGGTTGCTTCTTGACAAGACAAATCGGTTTAAGTTCGGGGGTATTTCATAAGTGGATTTTATATTATGAGACCGAATTTTATGAATAAGATTTAATTTTTCTTGAAATATTTTTTAATATTATGGTGTGGTTTTTGATATAATGTTATAGTTGTGGGTAATATTTATAAATTTTGCAAAGTATGCAAGTTGTCATAAAATATTTTTTTTTGTCGGGAATATTAATTTTAACAAGGAATATTGACGACGACCTGATCAATCATTGGACCCCACAATGGAAGTATTGTCGTAGTTAGAAAATGACAAAATTATTTTTCTATAAAAATAACAACGAGAGGTGTTACTTCGTTAAAACCGTTGAACTACCCTTAGTAGTAAAAGTACGAATGTCTGGCGTGGTTGCATAATAAGACACTTGTATTGATTATTGATGCTTACGTGATAAGTCACTCAATTATACTAAATTATGGCCACAAGAATTCTTTGCATCATATCTCTCATATTATTGATTCAATTATTGTTACGAGATCATCCGCATAATATGATATATTATTAAATCAATAATTGAGACTAAGAAAGTTATTCATATTATTATTTGCAATATTGACAATGTCTAAGTTCACGTAATGGAGAGGTTTGGTCACCTAATTGCGCCGCCATAAGGAGAAATCCTTATCGGAAAACCCCTCTTTCCTGGGAACGACCTGGTTGTTAAATATTGTGAATTATAATATTAATGATGAATAAGTTCGTGTTGATTAAAGATGAATTTTATAGTTCCATTGTGTTGGAATTATTTGTGTTAGTGGAAATCGACATTTGTTTCGATAATAATTGATGTCCGGAAGTTATATTGTTCAATCGAATTATTCGGGCACTTTTTCGTGTCGGAGTAATATTCACGAGTTACTATTCACGAGTTATTATTCATGAGTTACTATTCATGAGTTACTATTCATGAGTTACTATTCACGAGTTACTATTCACGAGTTACTATTCACGGGGTTCTATTCACCCGTAAGATATATTTCCTTTCGGTATAAATTATTTTTGGGTACAATATTATTCCATGAGGAGATGTGCTAATTTTTCAGACCGTTGGTTGAAGATATAATAGTAAATCAATATGGACCGCTAGTGTAAAGTTATAATAGTAAATCAATATGGATCGCTGGTTTAAAGTTTTAATAGTAAATCAGTATGGACCATTGCTTTAAGTTTTAATAGTAAGCGAATATGGACCGTCCGTTTAAAAGTAAATCAATCTGGACCGTTCATGAATTAGTTACTATTCAGTCCATTCTCCTATAAATAGAAGCTCATTCCTTTATTATTTCTTACGAATTCACTGAAACTCTAGAGAGAGAAACTATAGAGAGAAAGAAGAAAAGTATTCTGCTACTTCACTACTTCAGTATTCAGTTTTTCTAAGGTAGGGAATAATATTTGTTGTACTCATAAGGGGTATTCATTCTTTCGTATTCATGAAGAGAACTTTTGTTATTCCATTCTTATTATTCTGTTGGAATAACCTGTTTATGTGAAGTACCGCATACATGGTGAAATTCTTCTAATATTCCGTTCTTTATTATTCTCGCTTTTAATATCCTCGTCTGCGTGCGTTCTGTGGGACACGGTTCCATTATTTATTATTCTCGTCGAATATCCCGTCTGTCGCGTTACTGTTGGACCCGGTTCCATTATTTATTATTCATTTGGGAATAACACATGCATGCGAGTCTATCTCACGCATGGTGAATCCTTCCATTATTCCATTCTTATTATTATTACGTTGAATAACTCGCTCATGTGGATTACCACATGCATGGTGAATGATCCTTCGTATTCATTCCTTATTAAATTATGGAAATGATCTGCATCACGTGATTACCGCATGGCGCGCTAAAATCCATTTAGCTTTCATATATTCTATTATACTCAACTGGTTAAAGCTTTAGCTTCTATACTCCATGAAATTAGTGGAATATCCTTGATATTGCGCTTCATCCAAAGATATCTTTTCATGGAAATATTCTTCTCGAGCATTCTTGAATTTTACTTTACAAAATAGTATCAAGTTGACAATTTGACGCGTTATTGAGTTCGTGGATAAATTAACTTATAAATCGTTAAAATTTATTCTTGAACTGCTTTTTATTGAATTGTCATCATCCTCATGCTTATATTATGTTGAAAGTCATCTTTGGCTTACGTGCATGATGGACTTGGTATGATTATGACCGTGGATTATTCGGTATAATCATGGTAGTAATGTGACGAATGATGTGGTAAAAGTCCTCTTTGGCCTGGAGTTCATTGGTGGACAGTTGTTGGTATGATTATGACCAAGGATTATTCGGTATAGTCATGACCATTGATGATTACATGAATATCCTTGGCCGTGGAGCAGGGATGATTCGATTTTCTTTATTAAGTCGAGTCTCAAATGATAAAGTTGATGAAAAACTTTTAAATCATAGAAGGCGATGAGATTTTATACTTTACTTGACTCTTCTAATGGATTGCTTATTCTCATTGTAGTTTTGATCTAAAACTTGTTGTCAATTATATTATATCAGTTATTATACTATTGAAGGCTATTGATAATTTATTCTGCATTATCATAGTCATAATATTTCTTACTGGGCTAGTTGAGCTCACCCTTTCTTTCACTGTTCTCTTCAGGAAATGAGAACGTAGCTAGGACTAGTCGGGGAGCAAGAGGTGATGGTCCTAGATAGTGCATTAGTAGTCCTCACTATTCGTGAAATAGTGTGATAATAAATGTAATGAGGACTCAATTGAGTGTGGATATTATCTAGATGACAATATTTATATTAAAACTTCGTAACCTATGTTTTGTCGTATTTCACACTCTTGTTGTATAATTAAGTTGTATTTGTATTCGGTACCTTGTATCATGCGACTCAAGATGGGTGATGTATACATGCTTTGGGGTGTCACATATATACACTTATCCGTAAGATCTTTACTTGAATTAGTTGCAGATTTATCGTCTTAGTTACTTTTCATGCATTTTGTGTTCATTTTGTAGGTTATATGTTTGGGAGCGGTGTGAGCGACTATTAGTAAGGAAAAGCAAGGGAAATGCAAAGAAAAGCAATCTGGATATCATTTGGGCTATCGTGTTCATTTCATGTTCTTGGCTTGGAACATGGACTATGTTGTTGAGCTTCTTCTAAGCTTTTCGGAACATCTTGAGTCATTCCAATCGAAGTTCGGATGCAAGAGTTATGATCTTTGTACCAACGGACGTCGAACTTCATTGCTTTTAGTTAGCCGCCATAATAGTCACTTCCAGACAACTTTCAGCCTTCATCCGTCCAAAATTTATGAATCCTCGAAGAATGAAAGTTTTATAGCTCGTTGATAGCTTCGATTTGATAGGTGGAAGGCCCCGTAACTCTTCCCGGATCAAAAGTTATGGCCATTTTTCAGAGCGCACAGTAGCAGAAAAATCAACCTCGCAGGCGTGTGATTTCTTGCGTGGCCGCGTGACTTACAGTAGTAAAAAGACGCGATTTAATACTTGCGCGCGGCTGCGCCCAACTTTAGGCCAATTCTTACGCTTACCGCTGCGACTTTTTTGTTGTTGACCAAAGTTGACTTTTCATTAAACAGTGAAATTGAAGCGTAACGGAGAGGGGGATTCAATTAGAGCTTATATATTAGACGTATTTCCATTATGAAAAAGATTATTCCACCCCTTGGGGGCAAAAGCTACTATTGTTTTCTTTTCTTCTCTTTCTTTTTAGATTAGATTAGAACCCTAGATTAGCTAAGATTTGGGGATTGAAGCAATTGAAGAACATTGGAAGTTCAGAAGTGAAAGAAGAGAAGAAACTCAGATTTGCTATTCTTAATACATAACTCTCTTACTTATATTTGTATCTTTCATTGTATATTCAATTGTGGATCATGGATTTTAATTCAACTTTGAGTTAAATTCTATTTTGGGACTGCAATGGAATCTATTGCTTAGTTTAATCTGATATATTTTATTGTTAACATTATTGATTATTATGGGATTGTCTATTAAGATTTATGCTTATTTGCTTAGTTAATTGGCCATCAATTACTGTGATAACCCTTATGAACTTGAAAGACGGAGTATGGGTTTAGATTTGATCTTGATAGCTTGTGTTTGTATGTTCTACATGGTGATGGAATATATGATTCGTGCTTAGGATAGACATATACCGAAGCATCGCTCGTAGTCAATTAAGAATTTGGGCTTAAACCCTAATTATTTGTAAATCACATAGACATATAGTGGTTTAGGTAATGTGGGTGTTCATGTGTATTCTATCAATTATGGATTATATGTGATATGGGTATGGTATATTGAAAGATGGCTATACTTTACTTTAGTGTTCTCGACTAACAAACTGGTACAATTAGTTTGGTTTAGCATGAAGTGTATGGATTTGAATGAGTCAATAGATGAAATTGTAATCTCAGGTCCTCATTATCTAGTCTCACTCTAGAAATAATTAGGTTTATTTAATTTAATAGTGTAAATATAAAATATAATATCATTCGTTTAATTAAGACTGAGATGGTTATGGGTTAATGCTTGGTGAACTTTATTAGTTAATTCTCCGTGGAGACGATACTTTACTTACTCTTTATTACTTGTTGACCACGTATACTTGCGTGTTGTGCGTAACTAGAATTTACCCAACAAGTTTTTGGCGCCGTTGCCGGGAAATTAGCTTAATAAATTTTTGCCAACATTAATTTCAATCAAATTGGTCTTAATTTAAACATTTGTTTTTGTTTTTATTATCTTCTTATATTTCTCTCTTTTTAGGTACCATGGTTGACTTTGCTTATCAATGGCCTTATGCGAATAGGATTCAACTAAGGGACACAAAAACTAAAGGACTCAATGTATTTTCTAAATTGTCAGCACAAATTGCAACACTTTCGGAGAGGTTGGATGTTCTTGTAGCCCAACATACTCGAGATATAGCAGTTACATGTGAATACTGTGCTGTCGAGCATGCGAGTTATCAGTGCAACAAGTGCAGTTTGGGGGTGATTAATTCAACAATGATGTTTATCCTGATTATCAACAAGGTTAGGGGTATCACCCAGATTATGAATGGAGTTATAACCATCCAAACCAATACTGCATCCCAAGTCCAACACATCCATCAGATTTCTCATATCCACCTTCAACGCAACAAGAGGAAAATTCAAGGTTGAAGGAATTCATGTCAAAAAGCATAGCAGACCATGACGAGATGATGATGAGTCAGAAGTTATCAAGCCAAAATCTTAACAAACAGATGGAACAACTCATTAACTCCTCAATGGATGGTCCTCGATATATGGATTTTGAAACTGAACAAGATAATTCAAGAGTGGAGGATTTGTGGTTCAAGTTTGTAGCATCAACTGAGGAGAAGATGATTGAGCAAGGGATGTCAATTCGGAATCTACAGAGTCAAATGGCAAATACTCGAAGCCTTGAACAATCGCCCTCAAAATAATTGGTGTTCTGACATGGATGATGAAATTGATGGAGAGCGAGAGGTGTTCATGCCAATCGAATGACTCGAAGGAGAGTGGACATTGAGGAGACAATTGGGGTATTGAAAATGAAGATCATGAGTGACTTATATAATACCCCAAGTGCCTTCTCGCTTAGAGTTGAAAAATTCAAAGAAAATTTGCACACCCATGTCCCCTTGGTAGTCACATCCAAAGCAAGAATTTCTTCGATTACGAGGCCTCTTACAAACCATGGTGGGCTGAGGAAGAGATAATAGAAGAAGAGGATCATGTTGTATCTGTCATGCCTCAAAGAAAAAATCTATTCACAGATACAATGGGAGAAGCACCTGGTGATGCAATAGAAATGGAGACATCATGGACAGGAAATACGCTAGGTTGCTTCAATTCATAGACAAGGATGATGGGGAACCTACCAAGGCACATAGCGGTTCTAATGGATGGAGGGTTCTTAGCTTATCGTAGAGGAATTGGATAGCGGTGTCAGAAACAGAGTCCAGCTAATGGACTATAAATAGAGCGCTAGATGGGAGGCACCCCATCCAATCTTTCTCCCTCCTTGTTTAATTCTTATTTACATTTCCATATTTAGTAGATGTTAGATAGTGGTAAATCTTAATAATAGTTTTATTGTTTCTCCTCTCAGGTTCAATCCAATTGCTATAAGCATTCAGGATCAAACAAAAGTGAAAAACTGAAGCTGCCATATTACAGGGTCGCGCGGCCGTGCCCAACTACAAGCCAAACAATGCGCGGTCGCGCCATAGCTCAGTCACAGAAAAAAAAGAGCTAAAATTTTGGAATTTCTGACTCAAGCATTCAGACAGTTAGAAGCCCACACTTAGTCTCCAACTATAGAATATCTCAAACTTAGCCATCGCATGATATACCATCAGATCATAAGGAGGCGAACGGAGATGACATTGCCACTTAGGGGAGTATTCTTTCACTTTTTATTACAATGAGGGCATTGTTTATTTTAAGTTTTGGGGTATTGGGTTTAGTCAGTAGTTTAGAGCATGTAGTGTAATTGCATCATATAGAGTAATTTCATGTTATATATAGCATGTTAGTAGTTATTAGTTTAATTTTGTAGTAAATTTTTTCTTTTTGTTTGCTTAATATCTGTTTTAGTTGCATAACATTGCATAATCCCAGGTTTTTAGTTAGTTGAATACTAATTTGGCCAATGATGAAATAGAAATTTGATAGATTTTTGAACTCTGTTGATAACTTAAACTTAGTTATAATTTCATACATGATGGAATCTATGCCTGTTGTTTAGATGTTACTGGGTAGCACGACAATGTTCCTATTTGCTTGTTGGTTAAGATTAGCAGGCTTGTCTACTGAGAGGAAAATGTTGTTTTAATGATAAAATTTGTGTAGGAAGTGAGTAATGACTTTGAAGACACAGATACTCAAACTTTGGGAACACATGGGTATGGTTGCTATTGAGACGAGATGGAGCGTAAAACACACTCGTTTAAATAGAAATGGAAAGTGAGATGGAGCGTAAAACGCACTCGCTTCGCTATATAAATATAAAAATATATATATAAAGAAAGAAAAAAATCAATAAACACCGCTGAGAAAGTACGAAAAATCGCCTCATGAGTAAAAAATAAAAGTTTGAATAAACCCATTGTTGAACATTAGTTTGTATTGATGTGTTGGAGTAGTTGATGTCTCATTAGTATATGCGCTTCTTGATTTAAACTTCAATTTTCTGCCTTAAGCAATAAAGCATGTGGTATCTTCACCTTTGTCAAGCTTATCTGTGAACACATCACACACACACAACATCTTTATAGCAGGTTAGGACTATCTGATTGTATGTCATTATGCCTTTAGCTTAGTTTGATGCTTTGTTCTTGAATCTTGATATTTCTCTGAGGAATGTCTCACTGGAATTCATAACATGACTGAAAATCTAGGGAATCATTGTCATAGTAGCGTAGCTTACATAGCATGTAGATTGCATTATATTGCGTTGCTTGCGGACAAGCAACGGTTTAAGTTTGGGGGTATTTTATAAGTGGATTTTATATTATGAGACCCCGAATTTTATGAATAAGATTTAATTTTTCTTGAAATATTTTTTTAATATTATGGTGTGGTTTTGATATAATGTTATAGTTGTGGGTAATATTTATAAATTTTGCAAAGTATGCAAGTTGTCATAAAATATTTGTTTGGTCAGGGAATATTAATTTTAACAAGGAATATTGTTCGACGACACAATCATTGGTGGACCCCACAATGGAAGTATTGTCGTAGTTAGAAAACGACAAAATTATTTTTCTATAAAAATAACAACAGAGAGGTGTTATCTTTAAAACCGCTGAACTACCCTAGTAAAGAAAAATACATGTCTGCTGTTAGTTACATAAGTAGCACACTAAGATTGATTATTGATGCTTACGTGATAAGTCACCAATTATACTAAATTATTGCCACGATAATTCTTGCATCATATCTCTCATATTATTGATTCAATTATTGTTACAAAGATCATCATCGCATAATATGATATATTATTAAATCAATAATTGAGACGGCAAGAAAGTTATTCATATTATTATTTGCAATATCGACAATGTCTAGAAGTTACATCACGGAGAGGTTTGGTCACCTAATTGCTACGCCCGATAAGGAGAAATCCTTATCGGAAAACCCCCTCTTTCCTGGGAACGACCTGGTTGTTAAATATTGTGAATTATAATATTAATGATGAATAAGTTCGTGTTGATTAAAGATGAATTTTATAGTTCCATTGTGTTGGAATTATTTGTGTTAGTGGAAATCGACATTTGTTTCGATAATAATTGATGTCTGGAAGTTATATTGTTCAATCGGGTATTCGGGGCACTTTTCGTGTCGGAGTAATATTCACGAGTTACTATTCACGAGTTATTATTCATGAGTTACTATTCATGAGTTACTATTCATGAGTTACTATTCACGAGTTACTATTCACGAAGTTACTTATTCACGGGTTCTATTCACCAGAAGATATATTTCCTTTCGGTCTAAATTATTTTTGGGTACAATATTATTCCATGAGGAGATGTGCTAATTTTTCAGACCGTTGGTTGAAGATATAATAGTAAATCAATATGGACCGCTAGTGTAAAGTTATAATAGTAAATCAATATGGATCGCTGGTTTAAAGTTTTAATAGTAAATCAAGATGGACCATTGCTTTAAGTTTTAATAGTAGTTAATATGGACCGTCCGCTTAAAAGTAAATCAATCTGACCGTTCATGAATTAGTTACTATTCAGGTCCATTCTCCTATAAATAAAGCTCATTCCTTTATTATTTCTTACGAATTCAATCTTTGAAACTCTAGAGAGAAACTATAGAGAGAAAAGAAAAGTATTACGCTACTTCACTACTTCAAAGATTCAGTTTTTCTAAGGTAGGGAATATTATTTGTTGTACTCATAAGGGGTATTCATTCTTTCAGTATTCATGAAGAGAACTTTTGTTATTCCATTCTTATTATTCTCGTTGGAATAACTTTGTTTATGTGAAGTACCGCATACATGGTGAAATTCTTCTAATATTCCGTTCTTTTTATTATTCTCGTTTAATATCCCCGTCGTATGCGTTCTGGGGACTTCGGTTCCATTATTTATTATTCGTTTAATACCCTCGTCTGCGCGTTTACGCTGGACTGGGTTCCATTATTTATTATTCTGTTGGGAATAACTCATTCTGCATGCGATCTATCTCACGCATGGTGAATCCTACATTATTCCATTCTTTATTATTACATTGAATAACTCGCCTATGTGGATTACCACATGCATGGTGAATGATCCTTCCGTATTCATTCCTTATTAAATTATGGAAATGATCTGTCTACGTGGATTACCGCATGGCGGGCGAAAATCCATTTGCAGTTTCATATATTCTATTATACTCAGTTGGTTAAAGCTTTAGCTTCTATACTCCATGAAATTAGTGGAATATCCTTGATATTGCGCTTCATCCAGTATCTTTTCATGGAAATATTCTTCTGAGCATTCTTGAATTTTACTTTACAAAATAGTATCAAGTTGACAATTTGGACGTTATTGAGTTCAGGATAAATTAACTTATAAATCGTTAAAATTTATTCTTGAACCTGTTTTATTGAATTGTCATCATCCTCATGCTTATATTATGTTGAAAGTCATCTTTGGCTTACGTGCATAGATGGACTTGGTATGATTATGACCGAGGATTATTCTTGTATAATCATGGCCGTAATGTGACGAATGATGTGGTAAAAGTCCTCTTTGGCCTTGGAGTTCATTGGTGGACAAATTGTTGGTATGATTATGACCAAGGATTATTCGGTATAGTCATGACCATTGATGATTACATGAATATCCTTGGTAGTGGAGCGAGGATGATTCGATTTTCTTTATTAAAATTCGAGTCTCGGCCGATAAAGTTGATGAAAACTTTTTAAATCATAGAAGACAGTAGATTTTATACTTTACTTGACTCTTCTAATGGATTGCTTATTCTGCTGTAGTTTTTGATCTAAAACTTGTTGTCAATTATATTATATCAGTTATTATACTATTGAAGGCTATTGATAATTTATTCTGCATTATCATAGTCATAATATTTCTTACTGGGCTAGTTGAGCTCACCCTTTCTTTCACTGTTCTCTTCAGGAAATGAGAACGTAGCTAGGACTAGTCGGGGAGCAGAGTGATGGTCCTAGATAGTGCATTAGTAGTCCTCACTATTCTGTGAAATAGTGTGATAATAAATGTAATGAGGACTCAATTGAGTGTGGATATTGTCTAGATGACAATATTTATATTAAAACTCAGAACCTATGTTTTGTCGTATTTCACACTACTGTTGTATAATTAAGTTGTATTTGTATTCAGTACCTTGTATCTGGCGACTCAAGATGGGTGATGTATACCTGTTTTGGGGGTGTCACATATATACACTTATCCCAAGATCTTTACTTGAATTAGTTGCTTGTATTTATGCGTCTTAGTTACTTTTCATGCATTTTGTGTTCATTTTGTAGGTTATATGTTTGGGAGCGGTGTGAGCGACTATTGGTAAGGAAAAACAAGGGAAATGCAAAGAAAAGCAATCTGGATATCATTTGGGCTATCGTGTTCATTTCATGTTCTTGGCTTTGAACATGGACTATGTTGTTGAGCTTCTTCTAAGCTTTTCGGAACATCTTGAGTCATTCCAATCGGAGTTCGGATGTAAGAGTTATGATCTTTGTACCAACGGACGTCGAACTTCGCTGTTTTAGTTAGCCAGTTTCATAGTAGTCACTTCCAGACAACTTTCAGCCTTCATCCGTCCAAAATTTATGAATCCTCGAAGAATGAAAGTTTTATAGCTCGTTGATAGCTTCGATTTGATAGGTGGAAGGCCCCGTAACTCTTCCCGGATCAAAAGTTATGGCCATTTTTCGAGGCGCATGCGAAGAGCGTAAAAATCAACCTCGCAGGCGTGTGATTTCTTGCGTGGCCGCGTGACTTACAGTAGTAAAAAGACGCGATTTAATACTTGCGCGCGGCTGCGCCCAACTTTAGGCCAATTCTTACGCGGCCGCGCGACTTCGGTTGTTGACCAAAGTTGACTTTTCATTAAACAGTGAAATTGAAGCGTAACGGAGAGGGGGATTCAATTAGAGCTTATATATTAGACGTATTTCCATTTTGAAAAAGATTATTCCACCCCTTGGGGGCAAAAGCTACTATTGTTTTCTTTTCTTCTCTTTCTTTTTAGATTAGATTAGAACCCTAGATTAGCTAAGATTTGGGGATTGAAGCAATTGAAGAACATTGGAAGTTCAGAAGTGAAAGAAGAGAAGAAACTCAGATTTGCTATTCTTAATACATAACTCTCTTACTTATATTTGTATCTTTCATTGTATATTCAATTGTGGATCATGGATTTTAATTCAACTATGAGTTAAATTCTATTTTGGGACTGCAATCGAATCTATTGCTTAGTTTAATCTGATATATTTTATTATTAACATTATTGATTATTATGGGATTGTCTATTAAGATTTATGCTTATTTGCTTAGTTAATCGGCCATCAATTACCGTGATAACCCTTATGAACTTGAAAGGCGAAGTATGGGTTTAGATTTGATCTTGATAGCTTGTGTTTGTATGTTCTACATGGTGATGGAATATATGATTCGTGCTTAGGATAGACATATACCGAAGCATCGCTCGTAGTCAATTAAGAATTTGGGCTTAAACCCTAATTATTTGTAAATCACATAGACATATAGTGGTTTAGGTAATGTGGGTGTTCATGTGTATTCTATCAATTGTGGATTATATGTGATATGGGTATGGTATATTGAAAGATGGCTATACTTTACTTTAGTGTTCTCGACTAACAAACTGGTACAATTAGTTTGGTTTAGCATGAAGTGTATGGATTTAAATGAGTCAATAGATGAAATTGTAATCTCAGGTCCTCATTATCTAGTCTCACTCTAGAAATAATTAGGTTTATTTAATTTAATAGTGTAAATATAAAATATAATATCATTCGTTTAAATAAGACTGAGATGGTTATGGGTTAATGCTTGGTGAACTTTATTAGTTAATTCTCCGTGGAGACGATACTTTACTTACTCTTTATTACTTGTTGACCACGTATACTTGCGTGTTGTGCGTAACTTAGAATTTACCCAACAAGTTTTTTTGGCGCTGCTGTTGGAAATTAGCTTAATAAATTTTGCCAACATTAATTTCAATCAAATTGGTCTTAATTTAAACATTTGTTTTTGTTTTTATTATCTTCTTATATTTCTCTCTTTTTAGGTACCATGGTTGACTTTTGCTTATCAATGGCCTTATCGGAATAGGATTCAACCAAGGGACACAAAAACTAAAGGACTCAATGTATTTTCTAAATTGTCGGCTACAAATTGCAACACTTTCGGAGGTTGGATGTTCTTGTAGCCCAACATACTTTCGAGATATAAGCGATTACATGTGAATACTTGTCTTTGTCGAGCATGCGAGTTATCGCAACAACAAGTGCGCTTTAAGGTGATTAATTCAACAATGATGTTTATCCTGATTATCAACAAGGTTAGGGGTATCACCCAGATTATGAATGGAGTTATAACCATCCAAACCAATACTGCATCCCAAGTCCAACACATCCATCAGATTTCTCATATCCACCTTCAACGCAACAAGAGGAAAATTCAAGGTTGAAGGAATTCATGTCAAAAAGCATAGCCGAGACCATGACGAGATGATGATGAGTCGAAGTTATCAAGCCAAAATCTTAACAAATAGATGGAACAACTCATTAACTCCTCAATGGATGGTCCTCGATATATGGATTTTGAAACTGAACAAGATAATTCAAGAGTGGAGGATTTGTGGTTCAAGTTTGTAGCATCAACTGAGGAGAAGATGATTGAGCAAGGGATGTCAATTCTAATCTCTGAGTCGAATGGCAAATACTCAAGCCTTGAACAATCGCCTCAAAATAATTGGTGTTCGACATGGATGATGAAATTGATGGAGAGCCAGAGGTGTTCATGCCACTGAATGACCTGAAAGGAGTGGACATTGAGGAGACAATTGGGGGTATTGAAAATGAAGATCATGAGCTGACTTATATAATACCCCAAGTGCCTTCTCAGTTAGAGTTGAAAAATTCAGTGAAATTTGCACACCCATGTCCCCTTGGTAGTCACATCCAAAGCAAGAATTTCTTCGATTACGAGGCCTCTTACAAACCATGGTGGGGTGAGGAAGAGATAATAGAAGAAGAGGATCATGTTGTATCCGCTATGCCTCAATGCAAAAATCTATTCACAGATACAATGGGAGAAGCACTTGGTGATGCAATAGAAATGGAGACATCATGGACAGGAAATACGCTAGGTTGCTTCAATTCACAGACACGGATGATGGGGAACCTACCAAGGCACATAGCGGTTCTAATGGATGGAGGGTTCTTAACTTATCGTAGAGGAATTGGATAGCGGTGTCAAATGAGTCCAAATAATGGACTATAAATAGAGCGCTAGATGGGAGGCACCCCATCCAATCTTTCTCCCTCCTTGTTTAATTCTTATTTACATTTCCATATTTAGTAGATGTTAGATAGTGGTAAATCTTAATAATAGTTTTATTGTTTCTCCTCTCAGGTTCAATCCAATTGCTATAAGCATTCAGGATCAAACAAAAGTGAAAAACTGAAGCTGCCATATTACAGGTCATGCAACTTGCGCCTAACTACAAGCCAAACAATGCGCGGTCACGCCATAGCTCAGTCACAGAAAAAAAAGAGCTAAATTTTTGGAATTTCTGACTCAAGCATTCAGACAGTTAGAAGCCCACACTTAGTCTCCAACTATAGAATATCTCAAACTTAGCCATCGCATGATATACCATCAGATCATAAGGAGGCGAACGGAGATGACATTGCCACTTAGGGGAGTATTCTTTCACTTTTTATTACAATGAGGGCATTGTTTATTTTAAGTTTTGGGGTATTGGGTTTAGTCAGTAGTTTAGAGCATGTAGTGTAATTGCATCATATAGAGTAATTTCATGTTATATATAGCATGTTAGTAGTTATTAGTTTAATTTTGTAGTAAATTTTTTCTTTTTGTTTGCTTAATATCCTGCTTTTAGTTGCATAACATTGCATAATCCCGTGTTTTAGTTAGTTGAATACTAATTTGGCCAATGATGAAATAGAAATTTGATAGATTTTTGAACTCTGTTGATAACTTAAACTTAGTTATAATTTCATACGTGATGGAATCTATGCTCGTTGTTTAGATATTCTTGGGTAGCAAGACGACAATGTTCCTATTTGCTTGTTGGTTAAGATTAGCGTGCTTGTCTCATGAGAGAGGAAAATGTTGTTTTAATGATAAAATTTGTGTAGGAAGTGAGTAATGACTTTGAAGACACAGATACTCAAACTTTGGGAACACATGGGTATGGTTGCTATTGAGACGAGATGGAGCGTAAAACACACTCGTTTAAATAGAAATGGAAAGTGAGATGGAGCGTAAAACGCACTCGCTATATAAATATAAAAAATATATATATAAAGAAAGAAAAAAATCAATAAACACCGCGGAAAGTACGAAAATCGCCTCATGAAAGTAAAAATAAAGCTGAATAAACCCATTGTTGAACATTAGTTTGTATTGATGTGTTGGAGTAGTTGATGTCTCATTAGTATATGCAGTTCTTGATTTAAACTTCAATTTTCTGCCTTAAGCAATAAAGCATGTGGTATCTTCACCTTTGTCAAGCTTATCTCTGAACACATCACACACACACAACATCTTTATAGCAGGTTAGGACTATCTGATTGTATGTCATTATGCCTTTAGCTTAGTTTGATGCTTTGTTCTTGAATCTTGATATTTCTCTGAGGAATGTCTCACTGGAATTCATAACATGACTGAAAATCTAGGGAATCATTGTCATAGTAGCGTAGCTTACATAGCATGTAGATTGCATTATATTGCGTTGCTTTATGACAAGCAAATTCGTTTAAGTTTGGGGTATTTTATAAGTGGATTTTATATTATGAGACCCCGAATTTTATGAATAAGATTTAATTTTTCTTGAAATATTTTTTTAATATTATGGTGTGGTTTTGATATAATGTTATAGTTGTGGGTAATATTTATAAATTTTGCAAAGTATGCAAGTTGTCATAAAATATTTGTTTGGTCAGAATATTAATTTTAACAAGGAATATTATACGACGACACAATCATTAGTGGACCCCATTAATGGAAGTATTATTGTCGTAGTTAAAAACGACAAAATTATTTTTCTATAAAAATAACAACAGAGGTGGTATTCTTGTTAAAATGCTGAACGACCCTTAGTAAAAGTAAGTACAAGAATCTGCGCGTGGTTGCATAAGTAGCACACCAGATTGATTATTGATGCTTACGTGATAAGTCACTCAATTATACTAAATTATTGCCACGATAATTGTTTGCATCATATCTCTCATATTATTGATTCAATTATTGTTACGATCATCCGTGCATAATATGATATATTATTAAATCAATAATTGAGATCTAAGCAAAGTTATTCATATTATTATTTGCAATATCGATAATGTCTAGAAGTTCTCATAAATGAGAGGTTTGGTCACCTAATTGCGCGCCAATAAGGAGAAATCCTTATCGGAAAACCCCCTCTTTCCTGGGAACGACCTGGTTGTTAAATATTGTGAATTATAATATTAATGATGAATAAGTTCATGTTGATTAAAGATGAATTTTATAGTTCCATTGTGTTGGAATTATTTGTGTTAGTGGAAATCGACATTTGTTTCGATAATAATTGATGTCTGGAAGTTATATTGTTCAATCGGGTATTCGGGACACTTTTCGTGTCGAAGTAATATTCACGAGTTACTATTCACGAGTTATTATTCATGAGTTACTATTCATGAGTTACTATTCACGAGTTACTATTCACGAGTTACTATTCACGGGGTACTATTCACCCGTAAGATATATTTCCTTTCGGTCTAAATTATTTTTGGGTACAATATTATTCCATGAGGAGATGTGCTAATTTTTCAGACCGTTGGTTGAAGATATAATAGTAAATCAATATGGACCGCTGGTGTAAAGTTATAATAGTAAATCAATATGGATCGCTGGTTTAAAGTTTTAATAGTAAATCAGTATGGACCATTACTTTAAGTTTTAATAGTAAGCGAATATGGACCGTCCGTTTAAAAGTAAATCAATCTGGACCGTTCATGAATTAGTTACTATTCAGTCCATTCTCCTATAAATAGAAGCTCATTCCTTTATTATTTCTTACGAATTCACTGAAACTCTAGAGAGAGAAACTATAGAGAGAAAGAAGAAAAGTATTCTGCTACTTCACTACTTCAGTATTCAGTTTTTCTAAGGTAGGGAATATTATTTGTTGTACTCATAAGGGGTATTCATTCTTTCGTATTCATGAAGAGAACTTTTGTTATTCCATTCTTGTTATTCCGCTGGAATAACTTTGCTTATGTGAAGTACCGCATACATGGTGAAATTCTTCTAATATTCCGCTTCTTTATTATTCTCCGGAATATCCTCGCTCACATGCTTACTTTAACTCGGTTCCATTATTTATTATTCTCTTTTAATATCCCATGCAATGCGTTCTACTGGACTGATTCCATTATTTATTATTCTGTTGGGAATAACACATGCATGCGATCGCCTATCGCACGCACGGTGAATCCTTCATTATTCCATTCTTTATTATTCATTGCTGAATAACACATACATGTGGATTACCACATGCATGGTGAATGATCCTTCGTATTCATTCCTTATTAAATTATGGAAATGATCTGTCTACGTGGATTACCGCATGGCGGGCGAAAATCCATTTGCAGTTTCATATATTCTATTATACTCAGTTGGTTAAAGCTTTAGCTTCTATACTCCATGAAATTAGTGGAATATCCTTGATATTGCGCTTCATCCAGTATCTTTTCATGGAAATATTCTTCTGAGCATTCTTGAATTTTACTTCACAAAATAGTATCAAGTTGACAATTTGGACGTTATTGAGTTCAGGATAAATTAACTTATAAATCGTTAAAATTTATTCTTAAACCTGTTTTATTGAATTGTCATCATCCTCATGCTTATATTATGTTGAAAGTCATCTTTGGCTTACGTGCATAGATGGACTTGGTATGATTATGACCAGGGATTATTCGGTATAATCATGACCGTAATGTGACGAATGATGTGGTAAAAGTCCTCTTTGGCCTGGAGTTCATTGGTGGACAGTTGTTGGTATGATTATGACCAAGGATTATTCTAAGATAGTCGCACCATTGATGATTACATGAATATCCTTGGCCGTGGAGCGAGGATGATTCGATTTTCTTTATTAAGTCGAGTCTCGTTGATAAAGTTGATGAAAAACTTTTAAATCATAGAAGATGATGAGATTTTATACTTTACTTGACTCTTCTAATGGATTGCTTATTC
The DNA here is from genome assembly GCA_020205615.1 of Panax quinquefolius. Taxonomy (NCBI): domain Eukaryota; kingdom Viridiplantae; phylum Streptophyta; class Magnoliopsida; order Apiales; family Araliaceae; genus Panax; species Panax quinquefolius. The sequence continues at coordinate 77,108,282 of CM035169.1, read as the reverse complement.
TCATCAGTAGTTTTGATCTAAAACTTGTTGTCAATTATATTATATCGCTTATTATACTATTGAAGGCTATTGATAATTTATTCTCGCATTATCATAGTCATAATATTTCTTCTTGGGCTAGTTGAGCTCACCCTTTCTTTCACCGTTTCTCTTGAAATGAGAACGTAATGGGACTAGTCGGGGAGTAGAGTGATGGTCCTAGATAATGCATTAGTAGTCCTCACTATTCTGTGAAATAGTGTGATAATAAATGTAATGAGGACTCAATTGAGTGTGGATATTGTCTAGATGACAATATTTATATTAAAACTTCGTAACCTATGTTTTGTCGTATTTCACACTCTTTCGTTGTATAATTAAGTTGTATTTGTATTCGATTACCTTGTGTCTCCGGCGACTCAAGATGGGTGATGTATACCGCTTTGGGGGTGTCACATATATACACTTATCCCAAGATCTTTACTTGAATTAGTTGCTTGTATTTATGCGTCTTAGTTACTTTTCATGCATTTTTTGTTCATTTTGTAGGTTATATGTTTGGGAGCTGGTGTGGCGACTATTATTGGTAAGGAAAAGCAAGGAAATGCAAAGAAAAGCAACTGATATCATTTGGGCTATCGTGTTCATTTCATGTTCTTGGCTTGGAACATGGACTATGTTGTTGAGCTTCTTCTAAGCTTTTCTAACATCTTGAGTCATTCCAATCGGAGTTCGGATGCAAGAGTTATGATCTTTGTACCAACGGACGTCGAACTTCGCTGTTTTAGTTAGCCAGTTTCATAGTAGTCACTTCCAGACCACTTTCAGCCTTCATCCGTTCAGAATTTATAAATCCTCGAAGAATCAAAGTTTTATAGCTCGTTGATAGCTTCGATTTGATAGGTGGAAGTCCCCGTAACTCTTCCCGGATCAAAAGTTATGGCCATTTTTCAGAGCCTTACATGAGAGCGGAAAAATCAACCTCATGGGCGCAGTGATTTCTTGCGTGGCGCGTGACTTCTGATAGTAAAAAGACGCGATTTAATACTTGCGCGCGGCTGCGCCCAACTTTAGGCCAATTCTTACGCGGCCGCGCGACTTCGGTTGTTGACCAAAGCTGACTTTTCATTAAACAGTGAAATTGAAGCGTAACGGAGAGGGGGATTCAATTAGAGCTTATATATTAGACGTATTTCCATTATGAAAAAGATTATTCCACCCTTGGGGCAAAAAGCTACTATTGTTTTTTTTTCTTCTTTTCTTTTTAGATTAGATTAGAACCCTAGATTAGCTAAGATTTGGGGATTGAAGCAATTGAAGAACATTGGAAGTTCAGAAGTGAAAGAAGAGAAGAAACTCAGATTTGCTATTCTTAATACATAACTCTCTTACTTATATTTGTATCTTTCATTGTATATTCAATTGTGGATCATGGATTTTAATTCAACTATGAGTTAAATTCTATTTTGGGACTGCAATCGAATCTATTGCTTAGTTTAATCTGATATATTTTATTGTTAACATTATTGATTGTTATGGGATTGTCTATTAAGATTTATGCTTATTTGCTTAGTTAATTGGCCATCAATTACTGTGATAACCCTTATGAACTTGAAAGACTTGAATATGGGTTTAGATTTGATCTTGATAGCTTGTGTTTGTATGTTCTACATGGTGATGGAATATATGATTAAGTACTTAGGATAGACATATACCGGAAGCATCGCTCAGTAGTCAATTAAGAATTTGGGCTTAAACCCTAATTATTTGTAAATCACATAGACATATAGTGGTTTAGGTAATGTGGGTGTTCATGTGTATTCTATCAATTGTGGATTATATGTGATATGGGTATGGTACATTGAAAGATGGCTATACTTTACTTTAGTGTTCTCGATAACAAACCGGGTACAATTAGTTTGGTTTAGCATGAAGTGTATGGATTTGAATTAGTCAATAGATGAAATTGTAATCTCGTGTCCTCATTATCTAGTCTCACTCTAGAAATAATTAGGTTTATTTAATTTAATAGTGTAAATATAAAATATAATATCATTCGCTTAAATAAGACCGAGATGGTTATGGGTTAATGCTTGGTGAACTTTATTAGTTAATTCTCCGTGGAGACGATATTTTACTTACTCTTTATTACTTGTTGACCACGTATACTTGCGTGTTGTATAAGCGAACTAGAATTTACCCAACAAGTTTTTGGCGCTGTTTTAGGAAAATTAGCTTAATAAATTTTTGCCAACATTAATTTCAATCAAATTGGTCTTAATTTAAACATTTGTTTTTGTTTTATTATCTTCTTATATTTCTCTCTTTTTTTAGGTACCATGGTTGACTTTGCTTATCAATGGCCTTATGCGAATAGGATTCAACCAAGGGACACAAAAACTAAAGGACTCAATGTATTTTCTAAATTGTCAGCACAAATTGCAACACTTTCGGAGAGGTTGGATGTTCTTGTAGCCCAACATACTCGAGATATAGCAGTTACATGTGAATACTTGTCTTTGTCGAGCATCGCGAAAGTTATCGATCTAACATCAAGGTTGGACAAGTGCAGTTTGGGGGTGATTAATTCAACAATGATGTTTATCCTGATTATCAACAAGGTTGGGGGTATCACCCAGATTATGAATGGAGTTATAACCATCCAAACCAATACTGCATCCCAAGTCCAACACATCCATCAGATTTCTCATATCCACCTTCAACGCAATAAGAGGAAAATTCAAGGTTGAAGGAATTCATGTCAAAAAGCATAGCAGACCATGACGAGATGATGATGAGTCAGAAGTTATCAAGCCAAAATCTTAACAAACAGATGGAACAACTCAATAACTCCTTAATGGATGGTCCTTGATATATGGATTTTGAAACTGAACAAGATAATTCAAGAGTGGAGGATTTGTGGTTCAAGTTTGTAGCATCAACTGAGGAGAAGATGATTGAGCAAGGGATGTCAATTCGGAATCTACAGAGTCAAATGGCAAATACTCGAAGCCTTGAACAATCGCCCTCAAAATAATTGGTGTTCTGACATGGATGATGAAATTGATGGAGAGCCAGAGGTGTTCATGCCACTGAATGACCTGAAAGGAGTGGACATTGAGGAGACAATTGGGGGTATTGAAAATGAAGATCATGAGCTGACTTATATAATACCCCAAGTGCCTTCTCAGTTAGAGTTGAAAAATTCAGTGAAATTTGCACACCCATGTCCCCTTGGTAGTCACATCCAAAGCAAGAATTTCTTCGATTACGAGGCCTCTTACAAACCATGGTGGGCTGAGGAAGAGATAATAGAAGAAGAGGATCATGTTGTATCTGTCATGCCTCAATGCAAAAATCTATTCACAGATACAATGGGAGAAGCACCTGGTGATGCAATAGAAATGGAGACATCATGGACAGGAAATACGCTAGGTTGCTTCAATTCACAGACACGGATGATGGGGAACCTACCAAGGCACATAGCGGTTCTAATGGATGGAGGGTTCTTAGCTTATCGTAGAGGAATTGGATAAGCGGTGTGTAAACGAGAGTCCATTAATGGACTATAATAAATAGCGCTAGATGGGAGGCACCCCATCCAATCTTTCTCCTCCTTGTTTAATTCTTATTTACATTTCCATATTTAGTAGATGTTAGATAGTGGTAAATCTTAATAATAGTTTTATTGTTTCTCTCTCTCGGGTTCAATCCAATTGCTATAAGCATTCGTGATCAAACAAAAGTGAAAAAGCTGTCGCCATATTATTAGGTCATGGCCATGGTACTCAACTACAAGCCAAACAATGCGCTATCGCACACATGCATAGCTCATCTCACGAAAAAAAGAGCTAAATTTTTGAATTTCGACTCAAGCATTCGAGACGCTTTAGAAGCCCACACTTAGTCTCCAACTATAGAATATCTCAAACTTAGCCATCGCATGATATACCATCAGATCATAAGGAGGCGAACGGAGATGACATTGCCACTTAGGGGAGTATTCTTTCACTTTTTATTACAATGAGGGCATTGTTTATTTTAAGTTTTGGGGTATTGGGTTTAGTCAGTAGTTTAGAGCATGTAGTGTAATTGCATCATATAGAGTAATTTCATGTTATATATAGCATGTTAGTAGTTATTAGTTTAATTTTGTAGTAAATTTTTTCTTTTTGTTTGCTTAATATCTGTTTTAGTTGCATAACATTGCATAATCCCAGGTTTTTAGTTAGTTGAATACTAATTTGGCCAATGATGAAATAGAAATTTGATAGATTTTTGAACTCTGTTGATAACTTAAACTTAGTTATAATTTCATACATGATGGAATCTATGCCTGTTGTTTAGATGTTACCGAGTAGCACGACAATGTTCCTATTTGCTTGTTGGTTAAGATTAGCAGGCTTGTCTACTGAGAGGAAAATGTTGTTTTAATGATAGAATTTGTGTAGGAAGTGAGTAATGACTTTGAAGACACAGATACTCAAACTTTGGGAACACATGGGTATGGTTGCTATTGAGACGAGATGGAGCGTAAAACACACTCGTTTAAATAGAAATGGAAAGTGAGATGGAGCGTAAAACGCACTCGCTATATAAATATAAAAAATATATATATAAAGAAAGAAAAAAAATCAATAAACACCATGAAAAGTACGAAAATCGCCTCATGAGTAAGTAAAAAATAAAGTTTAATAAACCCATTGTTGAACATTAGTTTGTATTGATGTGTTGGAGTAGTTGATGTCTCATTAGTATATGCAGCTTCTTGATTTAAACTTCAATTTTCGCCTTTTAAGCAATAAAGCATGTGGTATCTTCACCTTTGTCGAGCTTATCTGTGAACACATCACACACACACAACATCTTTATAGCGAAGTTAGGACTATCTCGATTGTATGTCATTATGCCTTTAGCTTAGTTTGATGCTTTGTTCTTGAATCTTGATATTTCTCCTCGAGGAATGTCTCACCGAATTCATAACATGATTGAAAATCTAAGGAATCATTGTCATAAGAATAGCGTAGCTTACATAGCGTAGATCAGATATATCATTATATTGCGTTGCTAATGACAAGCAACGGTTTACGTTTGGGGGTATTTCATAAGTGGATTTTATATTATGAGACCCCGAATTTTATGAATAAGATTTAATTTTTCTTGAAATATTTTTTTAATATTATGGTGTGGTTTTGATATAATGTTATAGTTGTGGGTAATATTTATAAATTTTGCAAAGTATGCAAGTTGTCATAAAATATTTGTTTGGTCAGGGAATATTAATTTTAACAAGGAATATTGTACGACGACACAATCATTGGTGGACCCCACAATGGAAGTATTGTCGTAGTTAGAAAACGACAAAATTATTTTTCTATAAAAATAACAACAGAGGTGTTACTGTTAAAACTGTTGAACTACCCGGTAGTAAAAGTACAGTAATACGCGTGGTTACATAGTAGCACACGGTATTGATTATTGATGCTTACGTGATAAGTCACTCAATTATACTAAATTATTGCCACAGTAATTGCTGCATCATATCTCTCATATTATTGATTCAATTATTGTTACAGTATCATCTGCATAATATGATATATTATTAAATCAATAATTGAGACGGCAAAGTTATTCATATTATTATTTGCAATATTGACAATGTCTAGAAGTTCTGTCATGGAGAGGTTTGGTCACCTAATTGCGCGAGCCAATAAGGAGAAATCTTTATCGGAAAACCCCTCTTTCTCGGGAACGACACGGTTGTTAAATATTGTGAATTATAATATTAATGATGAATAAGTTCATGTTGATTAAAGATGAATTTTATAGTTCCATTGTGTTGGAATTATTTGTGTTAGTGGAAATCGACATTTGTTTCGATAATAATTGATGTCCGGAAGTTATATTGTTCAATCGGTATTCGGACACTTTTTTCGTGGTCGAAGTAATATTCACGAAGTTACTATTCACGAGTTATTATTCATGAGTTACTATTCATGAGTTACTATTCACGAAGTTACTATTCACGAAGTTACTATTCACGGGTACTATTCACCCGTAAGATATATTTCCTTTGATTCTAAATTATTTTTGGGTACAATATTATTCCATGAGGAGATGTGCTAATTTTTCGAATGGTTGGTTGAAGATATAATAGTAAATCAATATGGATCACCGGTGTAAAGTTATAATAGTAAATCAATATGGATCATTTGGTTTAAAGTTTTAATAGTAAATCAGTATGGACCATTACTTTAAGTTTTAATAGTAAGCGAATATGGACCGTCCGTTTAAAAGTAAATCAATCTGGACCGTTCATGAATTAGTTACTATTCAGGTCCATTCTCCTATAAATAAAGCTCATTCCTTTATTATTTCTTACGAATTCAATCAAACTCTGAGAGAGAAACTATAGAGAAAAAGAAGAAAAGTATTCTCGCTACTTCACTACTTCAAAGATTCGCTTTTCTAAGGTAGGGAATATTATTTGTTGTACTCATAAGGGTATTCATTCTTTCGTATTCATGAAGAGAACTTTTGTTATTCCATTCTTATTATTACTCCGTTGAATAACCTGTTTATGTGAAGTACCGCATACATGGTGAAATTCTTCTAATATTCCGTTCTTTATTATTCTCATTTTAATATCCATGCATGCGTTTGCTTACACGGGACTGTTCCATTATTTATTATTCGTTTAATATCCTCGCTCATGCGTGCTTTCTGCCGGACTCGGTTCCATTATTTATTATTCGGCTGGGAATAACTCGCGTGCATGTTACTATCTCGCATTACATGGTGAATCCTTCATTATTCCATTCTTTATTATTCTGTTGAATAACTCGTCATGTGGATTACCACATGCATGGTGAATGATCCTTCGTATTCATTCCTTATTAAATTATGGAAATGATCTCGTCTACGTGGATTACCGTGCATGGCGGCGAAAATCCATTTGCGGCTTCATATATTCTATTATACTCACAAGTTTAAAGCTTTAGCTTCTATACTCCATGAAATTAGTGGAATATCCTTGATATTGCGCTTCATCCAAAGATCTTTTCATGGAAATATTCTTCTCGAGCATTCTTGAATTTTACTTCACAAAATAGTATCAAGTTGACAATTTGATGTTATTGAGTTCGTGATAAATTAACTTATAAATCGTTAAAATTTATTCTTGAACCTGCTTTTATCAATTGTCATCATCCTCATGCTTATATTATGTTGAAAGTCATCTTTGGCTTACGTGCATAGATGGACTTGGTATGATTATGACCAGGGATTATTCGGTATAATCATGACCGTAATGTGACGAATGATGTGGTAAAAGTCCTCTTTGGCCTGGAGTTCATTGGTGGACAGTTGTTGGTATGATTATGACCAAGGATTATTCGGTATAGTCATGACCATTGATGATTACATGAATATCCTTGGCCGTGGAGCAGGGATGATTCGATTTTCTTTATTAAGCTGAGTCTCAGCGATAAAGTTGATGAAAAACTTTTTAAATCATAGAAGACAGTAGATTTTATACTTTACTTGACTCTTCTAATGGATTGCTTATCCTGCTGTAGTTTTTGATCTAAAACTTGTTGTCAATTATATTATATCAGTTGTTATACTATTGAAGGCTATTGATAATTTATTCTGCATTATCATAGTCATAATATTTCTTACTGGGCTAGTTGAGCTCACCCTTTCTTTCACTGTTCTCTTCAGGAAATGAGAACGTAGCTGGGACTAGTCGGGGAGCAGAGTGATGGTCCTAGATAGTGCATTAGTAGTCCTCACTATTCTGTGAAATAGTGTGATAATAAATGTAATGAGGACTCAATTGAGTGTGGATATTGTCTAGATGACAATATTTATATTAAAACTCAGAACCTATGTTTTGTCGTATTTCACACTACTATTGTATAATTAAGTTGTATTTGTATTCAGTACCTTGTATCTGGCGACTCAAGATGGGTGATGTATACCTGTTTTGGGGGTGTCACATATATACACTTATCCGGTATCTTTTACTTGAATTAGTTACTTGTATTTATGCGTCTTAGTTACTTTTCATGCATTTTGTGTTCATTTTGTAGGTTATATGTTTGGGAGCGGTGTGAGCGACTATTGGTAAGGAAAAGCAAAGGAAATGCAAAGAAAAGCAATCCGGATATCATTTGGGCTATCGTGTTCATTTCATGTTCTTGGCTTGGAACATGGACTATGTTGTTGAGCTTCTTCTAAGCTTTTCGGAACATCTTGAGTCATTCCAATCGGAGTTCAGATGCAAGAGTTATGATCTTTGTACCAACGGACGTCGAACTTCGCTGTTTTAGTTAGCCAGTTTCATAGCAGTCACTTCCAAACCACTTTCAGCCTTCATCCGTCCAGAATTTATGAATCCTAGAAGAATGAAAGTTTTATAGCTCGTTAATAGCTTCGATTTGATAGGTGGAAGGCCCCGTAACTCTTCCCGGATCAAAAGTTATGGCCATTTTTCAGAGCGCTTGTGCAAAAGAAAAATCAACCTCATGCAAGTGTGATTTCTTAAGTGGTACGCGTGACTTACAGTAGTAAAAAGACGCAATTTAATACTTGTGCGCGGCTGCGCCCAACTTTAGGCCAATTCTTACGCGGCCGCGCGACTTCGGTTGTTGACCAAAGCTGACTTTTCATTAAACAGTGAAATTGAAGCGCGTATCGGAGAGGGGATTCAATTAGAGCTTATATATTAGATTTATTTCCATTATGAAAAAGATTATTCCACCCCTTGGGGGCAAAAGCTACTATTGTTTTCTTTTCTTCTCTTTCTTTTTAGATTAGATTAGAACCCTAGATTAGCTAAGATTTGGGGATTGAAGCAATTGAAGAACATTGGAAGTTCAGAAGTGAAAGAAGAGAAGAAACTCAGATTTGCTATTCTTAATACATAACTCTCTTACTTATATTTGTATCTTTCATTGTATATTCAATTGTGGATCATGGATTTTAATTCAACTATGAGTTAAATTCTATTTTGGGACTGCAATCGAATCTATTGCTTAGTTTAATCTGATATATTTTATTGTTAACATTATTGATTGTTATGGGATTGTCTATTAAGATTTATGCTTATTTGCTTAGTTAATTGGCCATCAATTACTGTGATAACCCTTATGAACTTGAAAGACGGAGTATGGGTTTAGATTTGATCTTGATAGCTTGTGTTTGTATGTTCTACATGGTGATGGAATATATGATTCGTGCTTAGGATAGACATATACCGAAGCATCGCTCGTAGTCAATTGAGAATTTGGGCTTAAACCCCAATTATTTGTAAATCACATGTACATATAGTGGTTTAGGTAATGTGGGTGTTCATGTGTATTCTATCAATTGTGGATTATATGTGATATGGGTATGGTACATTGAAAGATGGCTATACTTTACTTTAGTGTTCTCATTAACAAACCTAAGACAATTAGTTTGGTTTAGCATGAAGTGTATGGATTTGAATGAGTCAATAGATGAAATTGTAATCTCAGGTCTTCATTATCTAGTCTCAGTCTAGAAATAGTTAGGCTTATTTAATTTAATAGTTTAAATATAAAATATAATATCATTCGTTTAAATAAGACTGAGATGGTTATGGGTTAATGCTTGGTGAACTTTATTAGTTAATTCTCCGTGGGAACGATACTTTACTTACTCTTTATTACTTGTTGACCACGTATACTTGCATGTTATGCGTTACTAGAATTTACCCAACAGCAGTCCACCAGGACTTTACCCTCGACAATTGGAGCAGCAGTTCTTGCATTGGTCGACAAGGGTAAAACGGGCAGAAACTCATTCTGCCTTGTTGATAGCAATAACTGCTTACTTTTCCTGTACAGTATTAGCAGTTACTTTTGTCATTACATGCTAACACATTGTGTGATTGAACAGTTTCATATATTAAGTGAGAGCATGTTGGTTCAGGACTCTAAAGTTAGATGCGCCTAGACTTGCTGATGAGGTGCGTATTCTCCACAAGGACTGTAACTTTGATGTAAAGTTGGACTCAGACTTGATGGAAATACGAGAGGACTATGAGATACCTAAGGAGATCAAAGAATAGGTCGAAGACAAATCCAATCCAAATCTTGATCAAACCACCTCTTTTAAACCTCGGAACCTTAGAAAACCTCAAACAAATCTAGATTGGTACATACCTCACTCCAAACCAAAGGAATGATATGGTTACTCTATTGACCCTATTCAAGGATGTGTTTGCATGGTCTCACGAAGACATGGTCGGTTTATCCATGAACATTGTCATTCATCGCCTTCCCATCAAAGGGGGATTCAAGCCAACAGTGAAGCTTCGGTGCATTAAAACCTGAGTGGAGGTTAAAAGTTAAAGAAGAAATTGTGAAACAATTTCCAGTCGGCATCATCATGGTGTCAACATAACCTGAATGGCTATCCAACATAGTCCCCATACCTAAACCTGGAGGAAAGGTGCGAGTTTGCGTGGATTACAGGGATCTGAATAAAGCTTGTCTTAAGGATGGCTTTCCCGTGCCATTTATCCACATTCTCATTGATAATACTGCTCAATACGACATGTACTCCTTTGCGGATTGCTTTGCAGGGTACCATCATATCATGGTTGCTGAAAAGGATCGTGAGAAAATTGTATTCATCACTCCTTGGGGAGCCCTTTGCTACAGACGATTGTCATTCGATGTCATCAATGCCGGAGCTACCTATCAGTGAGCCATATAGCTCTTTTTCACGATCTAATGCATAGAAATAAAAAAAAGAAAAAGAAAAAAAGAAAAAAAGATAAAAAGAATAAAAAAAGAAAAATAAAAAAGAGGAGAAGAAAAAAGAAAAAGCTCTTCAACAGGTTATACATTTGCTGCCTTACCATCTGCAGGTTCTACAGATGGCTTCAGAGATCGAAGAAATATCCTTCCTCCACATTTCGCGGAATAGGAATGATTTTGTAGATGCGTTAGCAACCTTGGCCTCCTTGATCAATATACATGACAAGGAAGATATGCCAACCCTCACATTTGCACAACAAAAGGCTCCAGCCTATGGGAATTACATTGAAGAAGTATCAGATGACCTATCTTCCATCCAACATCCTTGGTATCGGCACATCAAGGAGTACTTACGAGATGGATCTACACCCGCTGAGGCGAGCCCGACTGAGAAAAGGCGGATCCATCGACTTGCTATGAAATTCTACTTGAGCGGAGATGCACTCTACAAAAGAGATGTAGAACGAGGTCTCTTCAGATGTCTGGACGAGGACCAAGCTCAGAGGCTCATGGATGAAATCCATGGGGGCATATGTGGCCCACACATTAGCGGCCCTCTACTTGTAAAGAAGATTCTACAACATAAAAGTTCAACTACGGAAGTTCAAACAACATGACTTGATTTTGAAAAAGATCGTTGACAACCAAGCTCAGTCTAAAGGAAAATTCTCCCCAAACTGGGAAGGCCCATTTATTGTCAACGAGGTATTGACAGGAGGCGCATTCAGATTATAGGAAATGGATGACGATGAATTTCCGCAACTTATCAATTCAGACACCATGAAATGGTAATATGTCTGAGGTTACCATCAAGCGAACATCCTGGTTTTGGATCATCAGATCACCAGTTATTCCGGTTCTTTAACCCTTCATTACATACAACTTCGCTTCACACTCATCTGCCCATTAGGGACAAACACTTTTCTAACCAACAGCTTAGTTTCGGATCACCAGATCCTTCATTCCCCGCAGGTTTTTAAAACCTTTCACACTTTCAGTTTATCCCACCAGGGATTAAACCTTTCACACCTTCAATTTATTATGTACATGGGATTAAACTTTTCATCTACAATCCGCCCTAAACCTGAGGCGAACTTCATCGACCTGATCTCCCCAATACACGGGAGTACTTAGGCAGTCATGTTATATGGTCCGGTCTCACCATATAAAAAAAAAATAGACTCCCATCCATAACCACATACAGAAACCAGTCCCAAGACACCAAAGATGGTAGGGAATACACACAGATCGACGATCCATGCTGAAAATCCTGAGACATCTCATTGTCCATCCATCAAGGAGGAGTACATAATACATCCATATCACAAAGCCTTGGAGAAACAAACAAATATCAAGCAAGTAACAAGGCACAACTAAAAGGGAAGTGAATCAACATATATTTCCCTCCCATATATAATGTTGTTTGATATATACAATGTGTATTGTATATGACAAAATGGCTAAGCTACTCTGTGCAGGGAAATACAAGCCCATCTACAAATCAGTATATATGCGGGCTATCATGTACAACATGGATTCCCTCTCAGAAGAAGGAGGTAACGTTGTGACCTCCTGCCCAAGAGTTTCTACATGATCCAACAGATCCACCACCAACTACATGCGATATCTCGAGCAGATATAACGTCATCCAGCTCAACAACATCGGTACCCATATGAGTTAGAGCATCATCTCTCTCAACTAGAGCAACATCTCTAGCAGAAAAGCTGTCAACATCAAAACCCACATCCACTACCTTTTTCATCATATGGTACAGAAGTAAAAGTTTCTCACGATCTCGGCATCTTATTAGCCCATCTGTCAAAGCAACTACTTTAAACAACAAACAAGGCTGGGGAAATTTCAAAATTGGCGACAATCGGATATTGGATCCCTTACAACAAGATTGGGGGCAATCTCAGAAATAGCGACAACTCAATACTGGGGCATTTATCAACCATTCTAAAGTGGAAAATGCACTAGTCAACACCATCATCATGGTCCATCATCATCTCAATGGCGATTCAGATACTATTCAATTGCGACTTGGTCAACAAAGAGAGTTTCTCGTATAAATCCCCGACAACAACTTATGGAAGGACTGGGGCATTTTGCGATTCCAAGTAATGAAATGACTTTAAGGCGAGATAAGCCTCTCATCAAAAGAAGGGGGAGAACTCTTGAAAGAAATCATGGAGACATAAGAGTGCCCCTACAAAAGAAGGGGAAAATTCTCAAGAAGGTCCATAACTCAAAAGCAGAAGTCGTATGACAAAATGTCTAGCGAGATAAATCCTCATCATCAAATGTGCCAACTAACGTCAAGTCCTCACAAGTCGAGGCCTGTACATCAAGTTCAAATCTGGGCAGTGAAAGAACAAGCTGCAACCCCCAAGGATGTCAGCGAAATTCAGGTCATCAGTTCAACCGGATTGCGAATCAAGTGCTCAAAGAAATAGGGGACAAGCACCCAACAACGAAAGGAAAACTCCAAATCACCTCAAAGATGGGTGAGCGTAATATCAGGCAGAGTCTGGCAAAGTAAACCTTGGAATATTACTTCAGCGAAGGTGTCAGAAGATCCGGTATGCTAAACCATTGCCATCAATTTATCGCACCTTCAAGACATTTCAGTGATGAAAGCTTCGTATACCAACATTCGAGTGGGAACCAAAAAAGTTTGGCGATCAGCAGGGTAGGCACCGTTGCAAACTACCAGCGTATACATCGGGTAGGTCCGATGATTCTAGAACGTCATCCCCATCAGAGATGTGGAAAACATCTCAACTTATCTTCATCAAACAAGCATCAGCGATTAAATGCCAAACCATTGGAGTCAACACCAGCATAGGCATCAGCAATGATCGGTAAAAGGTAAAGCGGTTTGCGAAAACATTTTAAACATTAATCATAACATTCATTACATTGAAATTTGCAAAATGCGATATACGAAATGCGATGTATGAGTTACGATGTGCGAGTTGCGATGTACGAGTTGCGAAGTGCGATTTGGCCAAATGCAAAAAGCGAAGTACAAAATGCGATGTGCAATTTATGAACTGCGATTTGCGAAAATATTTTAACATTCATCATAACATTCATTACATTGCAATTTGCATCATTAAAAATACCTTGTCATATTTCAAGTGTCTAGAAATCTTTATCATGTCCATTCCATTTGCATTACATGAACATGATAAAGAGGGGCATCTGTAGACACTCAAAATTTCATTTTCCTATTACTAACTATGCAGGAGGACAAAAACATCTTTTTCACACTTTAGAGATAACCCTAGAGGACCACAACTTAATTCCAACCTCGGTGATAGCCCCAGGAGATCCAGTTTCCAACCCCGGAGATAACCCCGGGAAATCAACTTCCACCCCGGAGATAACCCTAAGAAAGTCAGATTCAACCTCGAAGATAACCCCGGGGAATCAAGTTCAAAGCCTGGAGATAACCCCAGGAGGTCAAACCAAACTCAGAGATAACGCTGAGGACAGTCAAAGTGAACATCAAGTAAACCTCAAAGATAACCCTGAGAAAAGACTGCTACAACTGTGTGAAAACCATAGATAAACCCGTGAGGGGTAAAATGGTCATTTTGCCAACTCAACTTCAAATCACATAAAATACACACATTTAAACTCAAAATGCTTCAATAGAAGTCTCACAAGAACCATATCTTAACTTTCGAGCGCAAACTACGCAAAACGGCTTAACTGACTTCCTGATGGAAACCCAGAAATGCCATTTTGGTCATGGACCCATCTCCCTGGAATCAAAAAAGGGAAAATCCTATGTCATCATGTAGCTCTCGGAAAGAGCTTTCCAGAATAGTATGGCACGCTTCCATCGGACTCCCGAATTGAAAGTTATGAAGGTTCGAGCGAATAACGCGTTGTTCGAGTGCACGAACGTCGAGACAACGGGACCCACATTGCCCGGGGAACCCCGGCAATCAGTAGTACATCTGTTATAGCGCAGCATGACACTGCATCCCCCTATACATAGAGGGCTTGGGGTGGCCATATTTGCAAGAGAAACGACGAGGAAGCTCTGTCCAATTTGTTCTATACACGCTATAAACTGAGTGCTTTCTAATTTTAAACACTTGTGAGCTTATATTATTTCATATTTGTACCGGTGGGAGCCAAGTGTTCATCTAGTTAAAGTTATAGTAGTCTTCTTTGGCAGCCCACTGTAAGCTTTCTTACACAATTTGAAGCATTTCTCTTCATCTTTGCACACACCTTTCTTCACGTTGAGAGTCGTGTTGCGTGTGTTTGCCCGAACTTCGGTCTGTGGTTTCATTTCAGTTTGTATATATATACTTATATATATATATATATATTTATATATATATAGACTAACATTATCAAGTTATGCCTTGATTGTTCTTAGACTTATGTTTGGAGCGTTTATTTGCTTTGGTATATATATATGAACTGTGTGTCGAACTCCATTCGATGAGCCCAGATTTTTATTCGAGCATTTACGACTTTTATATATATATATATATATATATATATATATATATATATATATATATATATATCAACTATGTGTCGACTTTGTTTGATGAGCCTGGATTTTATATCCCATATGCTTATCGCTTTATATATATATATATATATATATATATATATATATATATATATATATATATATTTAATCCCTCCTGGAGTTTCCTCCATGGCAGTTGATTGATTTTACAACTTTATTTACATTTCTGATCCCCCACGGAGGTGCTTCGTGGTGGCTGATCATGTCTGTATATATATATATATATATTTACAGCTTTTATATATATACCTACTTACCGCTTTCTTATCAATTGCGGCATTATGTCAGCCTAGGAATCATGTGATCATAGATTCAGTCTACTGGATCTAGATTCGGTTCCCGTGATGGACATTTTCAACTGTAAGTAGCTTGTAAAATTATTCATGGTGTTTGGATTTCCTCAGATGGTTTTCATGCCCACGAGGAATTCGACACTTCTTTGTATATTATTTTCCTGAAGATGCTTCGCATCTCAAAAATTAAAAGCAATTAAGCCGAACACTTAATAAAAAATGGAAGTGTAAAAGGTCTCAATTACTATTGAGCACAAGGGTTTGAAAAAACCTTTTTCTTATAAAACCTCACTGCTATATTTTGCTTAAAATTGATTTTTTATATAAATTCAAATCCTGTGTATATAGGTGCGAACGAGGCCTCACACTACTTCCATATAAATAACACATTAACCCCCACACACACACATTCATATAATAGTTTCTTGAAAAGTGGCAGTCACCATGGTAACACGGATGTCGGGGGGGGGGGGGTGCCTAACACCTTCCCTCTGCATAATCAAGCCCCCGAACCCTAATGAATCTCCGTTTCACAGACCCGTTTAGCAGTGTCACATCACCGGGTCAATGTGCAAACCTATTCTCGGTTGTGTTGGTACAACCATATAAAAAACCAACTAGCGACTCTCACAGTCCAATCGTCGACATATCAATGTCAGACCTTTTCACAACTTGTTTTTTTCAAACAAATATCACCTAACATAAGAACACCAAAGAAGAAGAACGGAAAGGGACAAATAAAAATCCCGACGTTGACAACATTATCATGTGAGCCTAGGAATCATGTGATCACAGATTCATTTCCTGAATCTAGATTCGGTTCCCGTGATGGACATTTTCAGCTGCAGCCAGCTTATAAATCATTCACAGTGTCTGGATTTCCTTAGATGGCTCTCATGCCCACAAGGAGTTCGGTGCTGCTATGTACCTTATTTTCTCGAAGATGCCTCACATCTCGAAAATAATAAAAGCAATCAAGCCGAACACATAATAAAATGGAAGTATCAAAGGCCTCAATTACTATTGAGCAGAAGGGTTTGAAAAACCTGTTTTACAAAACATCACTACCACATCTCGTTAAAATTGAACTTTTATACAAAATTCAAACCCTTTTTATATAGGTGCAAATGAGGCATATCACTACTTCCAGATAACTGTACATTGACCTACACACACACACATAACCGTGTCACCACGAAAGTCAGGGGGTGCCTAACACCTTCCCTCTGCTTAATCAAGCCCCCGAACCCTAACGAATCTCGGTTTCACAGACCAGTTAAATAGTGTCACATCACTAGGTCTTTGTGCAAAACTTTTCTCGGTTGAGTTGATGCAACCATTTAAAAAATGCCAACTGGAAACTCTTACAGTCCAATTGTCGACATATACATGTCGGACCTTTTCACAACTTTTTTTATTCAAACAAATCTCACCTAACATGAGAACACCAAAAAATAAGAACAGAAAGGGACAAATAAAAATCCCGACGTTGACAGGTGGAAACTCTGCTGGGATCTCCAGTAAGAGGGCTTAAGCCGCTATTAAAAGCTTTTTAAAACTTTTACCTACTTGTGTGTGGATGTTGCATTTACATTTGAATGAATGTGTACTAATGCATTTACTTACTACACTTAGTGCTTCACATTATATCTGCATGTGATATTAGTGCTTCACACATGTCATCATTTCCATACTGTGAGACACGATGTATGTGAATGTATGTTGTGTGCTCCCTACACCACGAGGCTATCCTGTCGGTGTTTGATTACTGGACTCATAGGGAGACTAATTCCAATGAGGCTCAGGAAAGGCACCACCCAGATTCGCTCCAGTTGAAAGACCGGATTAACTTCCTGTCGAGTAAATTGTGATGATCTAGGAACCTTCATGCCAAAAAACCGTGAGAGTAGCCTAAGATAGGCCAGCCTTTGATAAACCAAACGCGGAGGGAAGTCTCTTCATGCCTTCCCATTTCAATTACTTGTAATTTCATTTCCATGTCAATCTCAATGTAATGGAAAATATAATGGAATATGTGTACATGCATTCCCTTTTTATATCAAAACCTGTCATGCTATCCTATCATTAAAACAACAAACATCCATTTTGCAGGATAATACTCCTAAAAACGGACACATTACATAGCATTTAACATTCCTACATTCCCTCAAGACTAAACTACATAAGTCTTTTTGTAGGGAAACAATTGGTCTTGTTACCCGTTCAAAGTCCAAAAAGGCACTAAGCCTACAGCCAAGCATGGCTACATCTGACTAGTCTAATCCTACTCCTGTCTCTCGCGAGGAGTTCGAAGGATTAAGCAACAGAATTATAGAGTTGGCTGTTCTGCTCAAATAATTACACATGTCTACTCAGGGTCCACAAATACCAATCAACATAGAGTCCTCTGCACATGGAGGAACCCAAGGTCCGGACAAAGAAGTTCCAGCACCTAAGTCTCAGTCTGATAAAACCAACAAAACCCCTGAAATCACCCATCTTAAAGAAGATCAAGACACCGGTGATATTTGGAAGAAAGTTCTACAAATGTAAGAGACCATTCGGTCCATCAAAGGGATTAGAGCACATGGGAGTGTTTTATATTTAGACCTTTGTATCTTCCCCAAGGTTCATTATCTAGAAAAATTCAAGACTCCCGATTTTGAAAAATATGATGGATTGGGAGATCCTTACACTCACTTAAAGGTATTCATTGGAGAGCTCGGGTCTTATGCTGAGGATGAAAACCTTAGAATGCAGCTATTTTAGAAAAGCCTAATGGGAGAAGCCAGAGCATGGTACCCCAGATTAGACAAATCCAAAATACACAACTGGGAGGAGTTAGCCCATGCCTTCCTCAGTTAATACAACTTTCAAACTTAGATGGCTCCAGACCGGTATCAAATTACCAAGGTCAAGAACCAAGTTAATGAGTCTTTCAGAGAGTATGCCCAAAGATGGAGGCGCATGTCTGCTCAAGTTATTCCATCCATAACTAAGTCAGAAATGGTGATGACTTTTATAGACATTCAAGAAGCTCCCTTTTATGAGAGGGTCTTAGCTGGCATAGGCAAGTCATTCTTTGAAATGATCAAACACGGAGAAATGGCTAAAATGGGATTGAAATCAGGGAAGATTCAAGACCTTGCCGCTCTAAAAGCTGTAGCTGAGCACATCCAGTCTGGAAGTTATGGAAACAACCCCCAGAGGGTCCATAAGAAGAAAGAAGATGATGTTTCCTTGATACTACAAGGACAAAAAGGTAATCAAAACATGCCTATTTAAAGGAGAAACTATTCCCCATTCCAAGCACAGTCTTTAAACCCTCCATTGCCAAAAAATGGAGAAGTCAGACGTACCCGGGTGTTCACACCCTTAGGGGACTCACTCGAAAACATTCTTAAACTTCTAACAGCTTAGAAGAAAATTACTCATCTTCTTCCACCAGCCAACCCGAGTGGAAAAGGTTTTAATGCAAGCAAGACATGTGCTTACCATGCTGGAGCTCCAGGCTATGACACGCAGGATTGTTGGGCCCTTAAGCATAAGATCCAGGATTTAATTAACAATGGTGAGATCATGGTGACCAAACTTGAACAACCCCATGTTCAAGACAACCCTCTTCCTCAACACAAGGAAGATGAGGTTAATATGATCAACATAGGCAATGGAGAGACCTCCAAATACCTCAAGTATATGGGTGGATCATCCCAAACCAACAAGGATAATGCTGACAAAAGGGATTATGCGCAGTTCCAATTTATGATGGAACGAGAAATGAAGGCTCTTGGAGAGCAAGTCAATCAATTGGCAGAACTGGTGGTTCATCAACACCAAGGCACACGTCAATTATTCAGTCAGGAGCAAGCTAGCCTCCTTTCTCTTATTATAAGTATTCTACCACTTGCTCTAGAAAGTGAAATACTAGAGGATAAAATTGCAAAAAGATCCAAATCTAAAGCCCGTCGGGATTTCGCCAACAATAGGGAATTCACCTATTTAGGCCAATCGATGGAAGAGATATTGCAGATGCTGATTAATGAATGAAAAATCACAGCACTTCTACCTCTAGTCAACACACGTTCAAAGCGGGTTGATTCTAATGTAGTATGTCAATACCACTCCCACTCTCGCAGTCACATCACTGAAGAATGCTGGGAACTCCACCATCTTATTCAGAACATGATTGACAGCGGTGACCTACTAATGACAGACAATAACATTGT
The DNA here is from genome assembly GCA_020205615.1 of Panax quinquefolius. Taxonomy (NCBI): domain Eukaryota; kingdom Viridiplantae; phylum Streptophyta; class Magnoliopsida; order Apiales; family Araliaceae; genus Panax; species Panax quinquefolius. The sequence goes on along the minus strand of CM035169.1, from coordinate 77,088,429 downwards.
ATTACTTGAGAGTGGGGACACATTTCTTACACAATAGAAGGAAGTCGTAGCAGTTATATCCTCTGAGGGAGACTTGGCTGCCACACCACTTATACTTCAACCAATTCAGCTTAAAGGTTTTGAAAACCCTTTGAAAGTGGCTACACCAAAGGCAATTATATTGCCTTTTAGGCCATAGTATCCTATTGTCAGCCTACAATATGTGCCATGGAACTATGGAGAGGCTGAAGGATCTACATCTAATACAAGTGATGTAGTGTCGAAAATATGCATGAGTAATGAAGTTGTAGGGAGAACTAAGCCCTGGACACGACAAAATGTCAAATGGATCCTCGATCCCTGCCAGGAACACCGACCAAAAAGCAGTGTCTATACACTCCGTCGGCTGAAAGGAGTAAGACATGGCAATCTCATTGGAAAAACAATACCCATGGGTGTGAACCACACATACAGCAAGACTGAATTGCTTGTGAATACCCCTGCAGAATGGGTGTGGCAATACGTGGCTGACCTCAATGTCTCTGCCATAATCATCGGTACAATGGTATGTCCCTCTCAGAGAGCCCGCGTTGCCATAACCACGCCGATGTCTAAATGATCCATGTACAATGGCATGTACAGATAGGCCACTACACACATCAAGAGTATATCTACTCTGGCAACACGCCACTCATCCTCCGACGTGGTGAAATCCTTAGATTGCTATGCATAACTATCCAATGAGCCAAATCTGTCTATCAGAAAGCGCATGAATACTACATGCCCGAAGGTAAACTCATCCTGGGCTATTCCACGCCTTAACCTAGTGAGGGTCATAAACTGTCAGCTCATATCTCTGATAGCCATCTGAGCGCAAGGCCTGTCTAGTGGCAAAGCTATCAAACGCTCATACTCCTATAAAGTAGGGGCCAACTCCTAGGTCTCAAACTGGAACACCTGTTTATCGGATACCCAGAGCTCCAACATGCCCTCTACAAAAACCTACAGGAACCTGGAACATCACGAGGGTCATTGAGTGATGCAACAATTGATCTACGTTAACCCGATCTGGAGGTAACAAACTATCATACCATGATCTCAAACATGAGGCTACCAATACTGGTGGGGTGTGATCAATGTGGCTAACTGTCGAGGAAGAAATCTATATGGGTCGTATCATAAGACCATTCAGGGGTCAATGGTGAACATCTATGGACATACATATGCATAACATAATACATGCATGGTAAACAATAGATGACAATATGATGTATGGAATATAAAATAGTATATATACATTCCTAAGTACATCATCATCTAATACATCATCTCTATATACAGCTGGAAAATACAGGGAAATGGGGCACAGCTGCCCGACAACTAACAGAGGCCTATCCAAAGATATAACGAGAATGGGGCACAACCACCCAGTATCTAATAGAGGCCTATCAAAAGATATAGTGGGAAATACATCATAAGAAGTCAATGGTGTTGATGTCTACATCATCTATCCTATCCATCTGATGTAACTCCTTCTGAGTCACTGGATCTCCACCAAGAGGGATATCAGGCCTATACAATGGAGGATCTGCACCAAAAAAACCGTACATGCCACCTGAAAGGCCGGCCCCTGAGCTGGAAGGATCAAAAGTATCCGCCTTAGAAGGATCTCTGCCCAAATACAGGATGAAAAAATGTGTCAGGTCTAACTACCGGGTCAAGCTGTCAATCTACGTCAAATGAGTAGGATCTCGGATGCAGGCCATCCAATCCGTCATCATCACAGATCTAGGAACCATATCCCCCATGAACTGAGTGGCGCGGGTCTGGGCTCCGATGGTATGAGGGGACCACCAGCGGTATAATACCTCCTGAGTGAATGGACCCTCTGACAGAGTAATGCCGTCAACTCCCATCAACGAGATATCACTGACAAGCGACTGCGACATAGGACAATAACGTCTGGTAGGAGGACATATCGGTATATGGATCTTTCTTGTGGTGCTCTTGATAGAACGCTCTGCCAAATAGAGCTCCCATCCTCCATCTGTGAAGAAAGGAAACTGACGGGTGGACATCACATACTCAACACCAGTTGGGAACCCATCCTCAAAGCCAACTGTCAAATTATCCCCAGGATAGGGAACCCATGTAATAACATTGACTGTTAATAACTCCAACTGTAGGCGACAATGGGTGAAACCCTCAACTATAAGAACCTCCGCCAACGTGTAGTGATTCCATAGCCGTCCCCATGGGTAGGTGTCTAAACCTAACACGCTAATAGGATGCAAGCATGAAAGCCTCTCATAGGCCCAAAACATCCAATACAAGGGCAAACATCTGCGGTCAGTCAACACTCTTAACCTGTACATGGGAAATCAAAAGAGAAATACTCACCAGCAGAAATGGGTAAAATCCTAGCCAAGCCTCTGTCAAGCCCTGCGAACGCATGTGCATTCCCTTGAGGAAATATATAAAGGTATAGGAGGCCCAGTCATACTCTCCAATATGGTCCACCACTCGTGTGGTGCTAACCAAAGCGAATGACACCGTGGAAGAGTTATTCGCTATGAAACAACCCCGAAGAATGACCAGGAACAATCGTTGAAGAATGCGATCCCTGACTCTCACATAATCGGGCATGGGCTCACTCAATGCCCCACTCATAGCCTCTACACTCAAAGGACCAGTGCGAACTATCCTGCCTTTGAGCACCTCAGCCGGGACTCATAGCAACGATCTGATGGCAGTCGGGGTAATGTTTGCCGCACAAGGCACTGGCGCCCCTCCAAACTCCATATCGGTGATAAACCGCCAATCCATCGACGTCATCATCACCTCGTAGTCCAGCAAATGGAGAGACTGAGTCTGGTGAAACCAGCGCTCAAACAACGCCCTGAGGTAACCCCAGGGACAACGACAGGGGAGGATGGAAAAGAACGCCTCAAAGCCCCAACCATGCATAATCTCTCGATACTCTGGATAAAGAGTCTGATATAGAGAGTGTATGCTGAACTAGTTCCCTCGAGGCTGCACAAAGCCGGGAACCTACATTACAAAAACAAATCACATCAGAACCTTTGCTCCTCATCAATAGGAAAAAGGAAGATCAAACCTAGATTTTACCTCGTTCGCATGCAAGTAGACCGAGGGGTGGCGACTCAAATCATCCAGAAACTCTGGAATCATTACATTAATGCATGAAAAATCCCTGTGGGGAGTATGAGCAGTTGGAGCGGAGGCCGCAACTGGTACATCGTCCTCCTCATCCTCAACATCCAGTACCTCAACCCGGATATGACGGATCAATGCCTCCAACAAATGACGAGGCTATCAAACTATGCGAGGCTGAGGCACATCAGAAGCCCTCATCCTCACACCTGAAGTGATTCTGCGAGAACTACTCGGCTGATCCGAATCCATATATCTAGACACAAGTCTCCAAATCACCTCAAAAAGGGTGTGGTAAATTCTAACCTGGAGCTTTTCAAATGCATTTTATGACTATATGCATGCATGCATTACTTTAACATACGCCTACAATAGAGTTAAAAATGCATGTCTACTCAATGCTTAGGCTCATGGAAAAACTTCGCCAGAGTCTCCTTTGTAAACATGACTATCCACATGTACGTACGTATGACTAGGTGGCCATTCAGTAGCACACCAAACCACAGTCTTAAACATCCTATATGCATCAAAATATCAAAGTAATAATCTGTAAGGGTAGCCTATGTGACGGCCCCGAATTCGAGGTCCCGAATCACCGCGGATCCGGTTCGATCATTCTATACAACTATTACTATTTGTGGAAGATATAAACATAAATTGTTTATACATTAAACTTACACATAATCCCCAAGGTCGAGTAACCTTAACTTAATACACAATACATAACTTAATTGACTTACAATAACATTAATATACAATACTATTACAAATCTAATCACGCACATTAACTTTAATCTGGAACTGTCTTTAACCTTTACTTGTATCCGACACGTTCGTCTTAATCTGCAATGTTTATCATGATATAGCAAGGGTGAGCATAAGATTGCACAGCAAGTTTAAGTTCAATAATATAACGATATATCATGATTGAAAGAGTCTGAATGATAAGCTGGCTATAATTCATCAATATAATTGTGAACTAGCAGGAACAAATTTATGACTGAACAAGTATTATACATGAACAAATATATCTAAACCAACTGGTAATGAAGGTGATTAGCCTTTCATACTTGACTTATACATGCAATATGTACAGAGTACAATTCATGGCAACCAGCAATGATTAACCATAAGCTTATTCGAATGAAACACTCTTAGTAGAGTTAAGTAAAAACAAACTTGCCTGAACCATTGATTACCGCAACATAATTTATAACGCTTTATCCGAAGACCAAATATTAGTAATATATATCTTCAATATCAGAATAATATCATTACAATATAATACTATTATATATATACACATAACACATAACACATAACCCTATCAGTCTACAACACACATAGGACTCGGTATCAAGTCAAACTATTGCAGTCTGAGTTGAACCCGACACAATTATAACATCCCGACGCTCTAGTCGGAACAAATCTCGAGTTTAAGTTCAATTAAACTCTGTTTAAACAATTAACAATTAACTTAAATAATTTTATTATCAGTCGAAATATTTTTCGTAAGCTCGTAATAATTTTTAAATAATTATTACTATTTATCATGAATTTTCAATCATTAATATCGTATTTAAAAAATATAAATACCGTATAATTCTTTTATCATTAATATTTATTTATTATTAAATATTAATTAAATACATGCCATAATATTATAATATATTTATAATATCACAAATTATTTTAATACTTTAAAATCATATTTATATGATTTTTAAACACTTAAATCCATTATCCGATAATTGCTTTTAATATTAAAATATTAATATTTTCATGACAAAATATCATAAGTTATATTTTGTAACTTAAAATATTTTTATAACACTTAAATCATTTTATATGATTTTTAAATTATTTATTCTATTTTTCCATAATTTATTTAATATATTTATTAAATAAGTTAACTATCATTAATATTGGTTTATTAATGAAATTCATCCTAAAATATTAAAAGCCACTGAAAATAACTTAAAATATTTTATTATAACATAATATTATTTTTCATGATTTTTCATGTATTTAAATCATTTATTTAATATAAAAATTAAATAAATTAAATACCATTTATATTTTAAAAATATTAAATATTTATGGAATATACTCTAAATAATTAAAAACTATTTTTCGTAATTTAAAAATAATTTTTCGAATTTATTTAGTATTTTTCATAATTAAAACATTTTTATCTAATTTTAAATAATTTTCAAAAATCGTAAAATAAATTAAATAGAAAACCTGTCATAAAGGGGCCCTATAGCGACAGTAATCTGTCATATAGGTGTTCTTGAGCTGTTCTTGAACCTTCATGTCAGTAACTAAGAGGCTTGGTTTGACCAGTTGTTAATCTATGATCCTAATATTTTCTGGGCTGATAATGATATCCATAATGTATTATAAGTGTAATACTACAATCTTAAAGCATAAACTCGGTCATAGGATGTCAGAAATCTAGTTCTTCCGATTTTTTAGGTTTTGCAGAAATGCTAAAACAGTGCTAGTCGCCTACTTTGACCACCTATTAATTATAATCGATTGCTTGTTTACATGATATTAAGACACAAACATAAAGTACAAATGACAGGCGAGAAACCAGTTACAAACACAACATCAAATTATTTCACAACTGACAGATATGGGGATATCAAAACACCCGTCTGACCACAAGTAATAGCTTTACGGGTTACCTAGAAGGCTTCGATCAACGTCAGTCAACGACGTTTGACCGTTAATAACGCAAGATCTAGACATTCGATGACTATGATTTCACTTGCAGAACAAAGATCTAATACCAGACTACCGATCCCAAACATAAAACAAGAAAACTCAAAAACAGAAAGAGATCTACAGCCACTGACATTAGCTTGCCAGACGACATTTGTGTTCTTGGACAGTTTTTGAAAACATTGATTTTTCTACACTTTGATGCTATGGATCTATGATAGATCATGATAGATCATCATAAAACATCTTCTTGCCCTGATTTAAACATATAAACACAAACATGCACTTAGCATACAAGATCAAAAATCAAATTAGGGTTTATACCTTTTCTTGAATATGCTTTAATCTTGCCTTACCAATCTGATCTAGATGTTTTAGGGGGCTGAAATGTGACTAAAATACTTGATATTTTCGGAGGTTTAGAGAGAACAAGAGTTGGTGAGAGCTTAGATAGAAAATAAGACTAAATGCTAGACTTTCTCTCTCTCAAATCTATATATATTGTGATTGTAATGAGTTGGCTGGCAATTAAGGCTGATTGCTGTGATTTGTTTTAAAGTCAATGAGTTGCTATGGTTGTTCACTAACTCTCCCACATTGCAAAAATCTAATAATGCACTAAAGGGTATTTTAGTCATTTTGCATTTAATTTTAATGGCATTTTTGTCAATTAGTCAAACCCTTAGGGTTTGGGTTAGGGTTTAGGGTTTGAACCCTTTAAGGTTTAGGGTTTGGAAATCTTAGGGTTTTGCAATTTAATTTCTAAAATTTCCAATTTAGGTTTCCAAAAATAGAAAATTAATATTTCTAAATTATAATTAGAATTTTCTAATTATATTAAAATTTACTAATCATAATTTAATCTGGCTAATTAGGATTAATATATCCTAATTAAAATTGCTAATTAAGCAATTAGGGTCAAAATGGTCATTAGGGTTTATAAACCATAATTAGGGTTTATAAATAAAAAATAATTTTTCTAAATTAGAAATTAGGTTTCGTAAGTAGATTAGGGTTTTCTAATTACTCATAAATTGAAAATTTGGATTAATATTTCCTAATTAACATTAAAATTATTTAATTAACACTTAGGTTTTCCCGAATTACAAATTAGGGTTTCAAATCCATAAATTAGGGTTTTTTAAATTTGAAATTATGGTTTGCTAATTAATTAAGCTTTACCCTAATTAATATTATAATTAATAGCACTTAAGCAATATAATAATCATTTAATTTCCTATATTGGGGTTTCAACTTCCGAATTAGGGTTTTGGATTCCCGGAACTGACATTAGGGTTTCCAGAACCGGTTTCGAGGGTTTCTTATAATCGTAAAAATTTTCTAACCGAAAGTTGACGTTCTTAATATATACTTAGGGTTTGTTACAGATATCGTTTATCTGGTCAACCCTTGACCCTTAACCACATACTATACGCATATACACAGAACATATTCGCGTATTTCCTTAATCCTGAATAATTCACCTAAATCCTTCGCAGAATTTTGAAATCCTCAAAATTCCATCTTAAAAATATCAAACACATACACTTATTTTCTGTCTAGGTTCTAATTTTGAACCTTAAATCAATTAATAAAAATTTTAAAAATATTTAAAATTCTCGGGTTGTCACAACTTAATTACCAAGATTACTTTGCTTTACAACCTTTGCTCATTTGTCCTCAAATAGGCTAAAAAATAGCAGAAAAAGGTGCCAATTTGACTGTCTCAAAAGGAAATTTTTTTCACATCATTATGTTCAGCATGGTTAAATACTAACATTTACTGTGTTGATTTTTTTTTATCAAGTCATATGAGCATGCATATTCACTACTATGTGTTTAGAAGCATTTCATGTCATAACTCATTTTCCAACGGATAAAAACTGGAAAAGAAGACATGCATACGTTACCAGGACAGTGTGGAACACTTGTACGGTGATGGATTTTGCAGAAAGTAGCCCGAACTCAGTTGATCTGAAGAAGAACTCTCGGATTCTCTATGTGGTGAGACTTGAAAATGACTTGTGAAAGGGAAGTGACCAACAAATATACCCACGGATGGCCGCATGTGCATCTGCGGCTTCCGCAGGTGTACCTGTGACTGTCCTAGGTGGGCCCCACTTCTCCGACTCGGTCCAATTTGAGTTACAAAGGAGGTCTCATAAGCTGAAAAGTCAAAATCAGGAAAAAAGACGCTACACGATTAAGCGGAAAAGCCTAAAATCCTGATTTTCAAAGGCCAAACTACAGGTCTACATATCACTCATTGGTATTCGCCCAGACACAGGGTTCACAACACCGATGATCACAGCTGTTGCAAACTACACTCAGAAAAACCTTACAAAGGTCCGATGCCATCTAATAGGGGCTGTGATTCCAATTGCAACCTCTCCCCAGCGAAAACTTCATATAATATCAGTCGTTGAAGCACATTTTGTGACGCCCCCAAAATAGGTCCACACAACCCATTCTGAGTCGCCAAATACATGGTACAAAAACAACTACAAACTTCATTATTATAATTATCGTGCAAAATACGACAACATATATGTTGTGGGTTTAAATACAAGTATTGTCTTCTAGACAATATCCAAACTCAAATAAGTCCTCATTACAATTATTGATACACTATTTTACAAAATAGTGAGGACTGCTAAAACTACTGTCTGAACCCATCACTCCATACCCCGACTAGTTTTCGCTATATTCTCGCCTCCTGAGAAGAAAAATGGAACAAAAAGGAAAAGGGTGAGCTCAACTAGCCCAGTAAAGAATATAATGACTAAGATAATGTGGAACAAATTATCGTTAGCCTTCAATAAATCAGATAAAATATAATGGACAACAAGTTTTAGATCAATATTCGTAGTAGAAATAACAATTCATTAGAAGAGTTAAGTAGAGAATGAAGTCTACTATCTTCTATGATTTAAAAGTCCAATATCATCAAAATTTTATCACTGTAACATTAATCAATATACATCTTGAACCAAATATTTATCTTTGCACTACGGGCGAAAGATATTCATTTGTATCACCAGTTGGTTATGTTCATCTCAACACCTATCCATCTTTGCGCTACGGGCCAAAGATATTCAGCAGGTAATCATTTATCTTTGCAATACATGCCAAAGATATTCAGTTATATCACCATTTAGGACTGAGGATGATGAAAAATATCTTAAAAAAATGAATCCAGTGAGATAAAAGAACAAAGATTAGGGATTCGTACTTTAGTTTATCCAAGTTCAAAAATACTTCATAATAATCAATTGTGGAGCAAAATTCAAGAATGAAGATCAAAATATGGATATAATAAAAGATAGTAACCAAAATAGACAACTTGGACAAAGAAAATTTAATTTTTCTATGAATAATTCCGTATTCATGAAGAGTGCCATATACGTGAATAGTGCTGTATACGTGAATAGTAACCCCGACACGAAAAGATAGAAATTTCACAAGAAAAATCATACTTCGTGAATAGTACTCGTGAATAGTATGGTATTCGTGAATAGTGCCGTATACGTGAATAGTAACCTCAACATGAAAATGTAAAATTTTCATAATAAAATTCATACCAATATTTCGGTATAATGATATTGAAAGAAATAACATCATTTACGAAGAAAATAACATCCATTACCTCAAAAGAACAATACTTCTGACTAGAATATCAGATATAATGTTGAAGAAAACTTGCACTGAATAACAACTCTCAAAGCATCTAAATACTCACAAAATACACTAGATATTATAGACAGAGATAACTTCTGATTCTGGTGTATTTTCAATTCTAACTAAGCACCCTATTTATAGGAAAATGCCAGAACGCTAAAGTAGACTAAAATTTAATAAAATAATATTTTAATAAAAAAATTCACGTACACAACTTAACCAAACTCAGCACACCATAAGTGGGGCCCGCCAAATTCAGAAAATTCCACAACAACCAAAAGTGGGGCCCACCCATGTTTTTAATAAAAACATTTATTTCTAAAAGTTCAATAATTCATAATAAATAGCCCTTTTATCAGAAAAATATGAATTTTATGTCTATTCCATAGGAAATTTAATTCTCTACAACTTTGTAGAATAAAGTTTTTCTAAATTCCAAACAGAAAATGACCGAAATCCACATACGGATGATTTTGAATACCTCCATTTTGAAAAAATACTGATAAAACTCCTTAGCATTAATTTCTTCATTTATATCAACATAAAATAAATATTTCCTTATCATATAAATTAGTAATTAATTATTCACAAATAATATTACAGACTCATAATAATGATAACCAAGTCATTTCCAAGAAAGAGGGGGCTTTCCGATAAGGATTTCTCCTTACTGGCGCGCAATTAGGTGACCAAACCCCTTTCCTAGACAGAACTTCCTTAGACATTGCCAATAATGCTATCTAATAATATTATTTAATTAATATGTATCATTGATCTGATAATGGGAAATACTGTGCAATGACAATTATTGAAACAACATTAATATAAAATATCAACGTAGCAATTATTGAATCAATAAAACAAAATATTGAACAGTAATTACTGTAAAAATTATTGAGTAGTGCCTTCTTACATAAGAATCAATATTCCAAAAATATTGTGCAATCTGAAGTGTAACTCTTGTATCAGACAACCACGCCAGACATCGTACTTTAACCACCGGGTATTCCAACAGTGTTAACGGTAACAACTACGCCATTATTTATAAGAAAAACTCACACTTGTCATTTTTTTCATTCGACAGTTTTCTGTTATGGGGCCCACAAATGGTTGCGTCGTCGTATAAATATTCCCCGACAACAAGATTATTCCACGACCAAACGAATATTCCCCGACAACAATGAATATTTTATAACCACTTGCTTATTTCGTAAAATTTTCACATTTTACCAATAACTAACCACATTAATCAAATCCACCCCTTACTATTTCAAAATAATGAATAGAGGAAATTCAATTTTATTTATAAAAAGTTGGGGTCTTACAACCTCTCCTCTTTATCAAATTGCGTCATCGAAATTGATGTACGTACCTAGTCATTTTCATTTCCGATTCCAACTCCCAGGTCATTTCCTCAATAGCATGGTTTCTCCACAAGACTTGGACTTGTGGTATAACCTTTGTGCGTAGGACATGCTCCTTCCTATCTTAGATCTTGACAGGTACCTCGTCGTACGTTAAATCTTTGGCTATCTCGTCTGGTTCTAACTCAATAATGTGGTTTGGGTCTTTTACATATTTACGAAGCATAGATATGTGAAAAATATTATGAACATGAGACATGCTTGGAGGTAATGCGAGTCTATAGGCCACATTTCCTACTCGGTTAATAATCTCAAATGGACCAACATATCGTGGATTGAACTTTTCTCTCTTCCCGAATCTTGTAACTCCCTTCCATGGAGCAATACGTAACAATACATGATCCCCAATATTAAATTCCACGTCCTTTCGATGAAGATCCACATAACTCTTTTGTTGATCCTGTGTCATTTGTATACGTTGTCGGATCATTTGGATCTTTTCTGTAGTCACACGTACCAATTCTGGTCCAAATAACGTTGCTTCACCCACCTCATCCCAACATACTGGAGAGCCATGCCATGCCTATACTTGCTTGATAACTATTGTTGTGGGAGAATTCCACCAATGGCAAATACTTATCCTAACTGTCTTTGAAATCTAGGACACATAGTCTTAATAGATCTTCAAAAGTTTGAATAGTCCTTGTAACGCCCGAGAAAATCAGATCTTTATGTGAATTAAGTTTTATTTGATTATTTGAATTAAATGAATTTAATTGATTATTTATGTGATTAAGATGTTTGAAGGTTGTTTTATGACCTAGAATGTGTGGATGTGTTTAGTATCTTGTCTATGTGCTAGGATTAATTGTTTTGAATTTCCAAGATGAAAATAAAGGTATCTGAGAAATGTCCGTAAAAACACTATTCATCCGATTCTGTTCAGAGATTTAGTTTGAATTTCTGAGAAACGCGTAATGATAGAATACGAGGATGTGATGAAATATTTAATAATATTTCAGTTATGGAAAATGAAGTTTTTATCTGCGGACTTAAAACCTAAGGGTTAGGAAATTCGATTTCCAAGAATTTAAGGTTTACGTATAATGATTAGGGTTATTATACGTGAGAAATATGAGTATGATACTAATTAGTATACGAGTATAGTATGAAGATTATTACGACGTAGAATACGAATATCGTACGAATACTATACGAAGAGAATACGTGAGTTATACACGTAGATTATGATTAGCTCTTAATGGACTTTGAGTTTATGAACTTTGTAGAATCCAATTGGACTTGGATTATGTCAAGCCCAATGCAATGTGAAATCAAGCCCAAGATAGGCCCAATATGAATTAATTCTAAGGCCCAAACCAAGAAACCAAACCGCAGATCGAAGCGATGGGTCACCAGATGGGTAAAACCCATAGGACAACCCATGGGGGAACCCACAAGACCATGTGGACTGGCCACTTGGTGGCCAAGTAAAGTAACCCACTTAGAGGTCAATTAAAGTAGATTTGCTTGGTGAGGAAGAAAAGGAATAGTAAGAAGGTGGGTCACTTGACCATTTTACCATCCATTTGAATTCCCTATATAAGAAAGCTTAGCTTGGTCATTTGTTACTTTACAAACTTTAACCAACATATTTGAGAGAGAGAAAAGATCTAGAAACTAGTAATCATGCGAGCTTGAAGCAAATCATAAGAGTTTTTAGCAAGAATACAAAGAACGTAAAGGTAATATTTTGTAAACATTAGTCTTCGAGCTTTTTTGATTTCATTTTCATATAAAAGTATGATTTGGTTGGGCATGTCTCTTCCGGAGTCATAAGGATGGCTAATAGTTGATTAAGTCATTATAAGTCATGTGTGATTATTAATCATAAGCGTTAAGTAAGTTTTAAAATCAGAGAAAACCGTAAAGCGTTTATTTTGTTGTTAATGGACAAATTAAAAACCATCATAGGGTATGTGCATCTTATTTGGTTAGGATGTAGATGATGAATCAATGGAGTTGTTCCATTTGATTTGGCGTAGAAAACACGAGTAACGAAGTTATGGCAAAATTTACGAGATTAGGCGTTAAACGTTGAAATCGTAGAATTTTCAATTTAGTAATCAAAACTCGCCGTTTAGTTCGGGAACTTTATTTTTTGATGGCGTAATGTAGAGTAACGTATTTAAGAGTAATGGACTCAAGGTTGGTAGATTTCCGACTTAGAACGAAGGGAAACGAATTAGGAATGCTCACGTATGTAAAACGAACGTGTAAACTTGGCAAGGAAAGAAGCTTAAGGGTTTAACAGCAGGGACCCCAGCCGGGGCGGGGTATTTATAGGCCAAAACCCCCGTCGGGGAGGGGGTACTTAAATTTTTAACAGGAGCAAGGCAAGCCGGGGAGGGCCATTTTGAAGAACAAACCCCCGCCGGGGTGGGGGTACTGGAAAATGTTGACCAAGTATGTTTTTGAATCAAAGTGTTTGTAGAATAACTGCGGGGCATGTATATACTTAAAATACATGGTAAGATCACTCTTAAGTCACATTTATGGTGATGACTTTAAGGATTGAACGTTATCTGTTAATCGTTAAACGAAGAATGTAAAGTATGAAAGGTAAACCATATTCGATTATTATGGTACGTAACCATTGATGGTTGAGTATTAGTAACGACGTAATAGTGTTAATAAGCCGTAATGAAGGATAATAACTCGAATCGGGTTCTATTAATGAAATAATTTCAAGTAAGACATAGAAGAGAAAGAAGTTGGTTAAACACCTTAATCAACTAACTCACTATATCTCTATGTGAATTACAATTAAAGAAGGTTTAAGAACAAGTTCTCTATCCGATTACATGCGATGTCAAGCATATCTCTACCTTAACATTCATCAAGATTAAGCTATTCACAAAATTCATGAACACATGCTATATCAACTAGGTCTAGATTTGAATATCCTCTCTCGATTCCAAACAAATCCACAAAGAATTGTTGATCAAGCAATTTATAAGTTCATACTCGAATTAACATAGATAAACTAAAAATACTTTATTGAATTGGAAATCAAAGTTATAAAATCATCGTTTCACCCAAGGATCCATCACAAGTCTAATAAGCGAATTAGTTCATAACGAATGAATTAAAAACTAAATAATCTAATGAAACCATCCTTTCAATTACAACTAATGACTAAAGAGAAGAAGAATAATGAAAACCCATTCACGTAGCCTAGATTTGCAACCGTCACGATAATTTCTTTAAATTATTCCTCCAAAGCATGCACTTGAATCCTGGAATTTATCTCTGTAGTATGCTCCTTGTGTTGTATGATTGTTGTTTTCCACGTAATATTCAGCTCTCCCCTTATGTTGTGCCCGAAGTCTGCCTATTTAGAGTTCAGGCGCCACACAAAACATCAACAATCCAAGTAGCGAAGAAGTCTCCAAGCCAAAGAGACACTTCAGATTCGAGACCCACTTCCTGCGGGGTGCAATCTTAATCAGGCCCGCCCCGACGGGCTAGGGTACTGCTAAATAAATTTTTCGACTTCCTGCGTTTTTCAACTTTCGCTCCAAAACTCCGTCTTTCTTCACCACTCGCATCCATAACCACCCTACACATAAAATGACATGAAACGAGTGAAAACGAACATAAAACAAGAATATAACTACGAATTTAAACTTGAAATTAATATCGATTAGGGTATATTAAATCCACTAATCAGTACCCATCCTCGCATCAAAATGAGGACTCGTTTATGGATCTACTTCCAGTTCAGGTTTAAGAATTTGGAACACATCTTTTTTCTACTTGTTAATGTTCACCTGGATGGTTAAATAAAACATTAAAAGAAGCACCAAAAAGGTAGAGAAAGAAAATAAAAAAAGATTAAAACAGAATCATTTCGCATGATTCTTTATACTGACAATGCATAGGCTCTCAAGTCTCACCATCACACCATCATAAACAATAAAAAAAAAATAAACTAAATGTTAAAGAAGCTAACAAGCTGAATGTTTTCATGGTAGGTACATCTAGTAAATCATTGTTTAAAGGCATAGAGACATGGAAAAAAGAGTCATCGATGAAGGAGGTAAATTGGGCTTTCACTTACTATTTTTCTGAGCTCCCACTGGATTTCTTTATTTGTACTAGTGAAAAGTGTGATCTTGTATATGCTTTACTTTCGAGAAGCGACCAAGTCATTAGAATCGAGAGACACCAATTGGTGAGTGATTGACATAAACCTTAGTGATCTGCGAATATTTCAAAGGCTTGTGTAGTAGATAGTGGCCCTCATCTTTGTGTGTTTAGTTCAACTTGTATCATAGATATAATGTCACTGCATTATACAGAGTAGTACAAACATGACTCTTTAGTTCTTTTGTAATGTAAACAAAATTGCACCTTTAATTAGAACAAAGGAACATATCCATCTGAGAACAAATTATTCAATGAAGCAGACAACATTACCTGAATATTTCCTAAGGTACCGACCTTGACTTACCCACTTGTCATGAAAGTTGCAGCTATGTAAATGTTTGCCAGCACAAAACCATATCCCCACTCAATTGAAGGAAGTTGTTACTTGCACCAAATTTATGTCATGTTCTAACCTTGTTGTATGTGGTGAAAATCTCGTATGATAACTAACTAGTCATACAGTAGAATAATTGGTGAATGAGTTTGCAGAAAACCAAAAGTATAGTGGAGCAAAAAATAAAATTTCATTTATTATTGGAAAATGTATTCTTATATCTTGCTCAACAAAAGATCGAAAGAATTTCATTTTCCAAACTTTATAGTACTAAAGGTTTTTACTAACTTGCCAAACTGTGGTCTAGGAGAAGAGTACAAACCACTCCCAAGTGGTCCAGCTGCTTCAGAAGATATGGAGGTAACTTTCTGGAGTTGCACTTTTTCCATCCAAGATCTCTCGAGTATGTGCTACTTGCATATTTTGTGTTTAACATCGCGATCGCTGTGCAGGTTCCCTTGATGTACAACATCTGCTGGAAAGAGTTAACATTGCTTCCACAAGTTTAACAACGCAATCACTGTGCAGGTTCCCTTGGACTGTATCTAGGCTTCCACAAGTTGTTCTTTTGACATCCATATCTTCTTCATGTTTCTTTAACATAGCTATCTTCAGTAATGGTGGACAAGTAAATATAAACACAAAAAAGAGTTTTCTAATTAAAATTTAGTAAAAATAGTTCCTCAGAAAAGTGAAAGCCTTATATTTATTTATTCAATCATTAAATTTAGCTGAGCACAACTGCGCAAGATTCAATCCACATTAGAAAAACAAACATTGAATAATCAAACAAATTTCAGATTAGAAACTCAGCATTTGATTAAATACAATGCCATGAATAAAATAGTCCAACTACCTCAAATATAAGCATTTCAACTCAAGTGCATAGTCAGAACCCTAACTAACATAGTCATAAAATAGTTTTTTATCGTGGAAAACAAATTCATTTCTAAAACTACAGAAATTATGATCCCAAATTCCTAATCAGAACAAATCGAGCACAAATTCAAGACACTTAACCACTTGGAAGCAAAGGAATAATCATCTTATCCCAATAATTAGCAACAAAAGTAACTAAATCAATCAATACCTCAACAATTAACAATAAATTCAAGACAAATTTTGGGAAATTAACCTACATAAGAAGCTTGATTCTATCGAGTGGCGCCATAACAAATTTTGCAAATTGCTCCTTTGGCGGCAAAAAAGCGGCCTCTTTAGGCACCAAGCGCACGGCGAGAGGATGATTCAAGAGTTCTGGCGTAGTTGGCATGAATTCTCTTTCCCCTCTCTTGCCCGCCATATAAACACAAGCAAAACAACCACCAGAAGTGGCAGTAGCATTAAGATTTGTGAGGCATTTGTTTCGGCAGGCAAAGAGTGATACACTATTTGGGGTTTTGGGATAGGGCTGACAAAGACGCGATTTGGGGTTAGGCTTTTGGGTTATAGCCGAATGATTTGGCTGCCTCTGTTTTGTTTTAACTTTTAAAGCATCTGTATAAATTTTAACGTTTAAATTATTGTAAATTTATTTACATGATTTAAAGAAATAGTCGATATTGTAAATTATTTATAAAGTATTATTAAAAATAAGAAAGAACCTAAATGCCAATGTTTGTTTCTATGCACACACACTACTATACTCTTTTATTTATTGAAACAAGCAAAGTATTGTACTTCAAATAAATAAAGTTAAGTTTTTTGATTTTTTCTTACAGCTTTAGTACTAAAATAATTAAAAATAAAATTAAATAATTCAAAAGTCTTTCTTAATTAAAGTCCTCCCAAATTGTTATTTAACCTAATATTAAATACAATACCAAAAATAAAGTTACTTTAAATTAATCTCCAAAAGGCTTTTTTGGATTAATATTATATACTTAAAAATAAAATTTAAAGTCTTTTGGATTATTTAATTTTATTTTTATTTAAGTTTAACTTTATTTAATTATGATCATAAAAATAAACTTTTATAGAGAAATTTTAAAGTTTAACATAGTGTAAAGTTATTTACTTTATAGTTTATTAAAATAAATAGTTGATATTGTAAGTTACTTAAAAAGTGTTATTAAAATTAAATTTACTATTGTAAAAAATTGAAGGTATTTATATTCACCACAATTAATTCAAAAAAAAAATTATTTAGAACAAGATAGCGACCAATTTTATTCCTCGCAAAAAACTTCTGAATAATGATATACAATGAGTAATAATTCCTTCACTAAATAGTTTTTTTCCTCGCAAATTTTCATCATAAATTGGCTCCAAAAATCTTTCTATCGCCCCAATTTTGCGAGGAAAAAAATATAAATTATGAAGGATGTTTCTTTTGCTAATAACTATATTGTCACTATACTTTTTTCCTTCACTGTTCCTTCGCTAAACAACTCCTCATGCGAAGGAATAAATTCTTTCACAAAATTTCCTTCGCTAGAGGCCATTTTTGGTGTAGTGTTTTCTCTTTTTAATCAAGTTAATTCATTGTATCTTATTTCTAGGTGTCACCAAATATCAGATTTTTGCTGAGATATAGGGCACATGGAGACTGTAGTTGGTGACTTACCAATTGTATGGCAAGATTTGCACTCCACTTCAATAAAAAAATATATAAAAATGGTACTTTAGTCATTTAACTTTTAAATTTAATGGCATTTTAGACATTTGCTACAATCCTTAGGGTTTAGGGTTTAACCCTTAGGGTTTAGGATTTAACCATTAGGGTTTAGGGTTTAACCCTTAGGTTTTGGCAATTTGATTTCTAAAATTTCCAATTTAGGTTTAAAAAATAGAAATTTAATATTTCTAAATTATAATTAGGATTCTATAATTATAATAAGATTTCCTAATATAAATTTCAAGATTGCTAATTAGGATTTAATATTTCCTAATTAAAATTCATTAATTTAGCAATTATGGCGAAAATTGTACATTAGGGTTTATAACCCAAGAATTAGGGTTTTAAATAGAAAAATAATTTTTCTGATTTAGAAATTAGGTTTCCTAATTAAATTAGGTTTTTCTAATTACTTATAACTTGAAAATTAGGATTAATATTTCCTAATTAACATAAAATTATTAAATTAACAATTAGGTTTTCCCCTAATTATAAATTAGGGTTTTCTAAATCAATTAGGGTTATCCCTAATTAGGTTATTATTAATAACGTTTAAACCTTATACTATCATTTATATTCCAAAATTAGGGTTTCCTAATTCCGAATTAGGGTTTCGGATTCCGAGAACTGAAATTAGGGTTTCCAGAATCGGTTTCTAGGATTTCTTATAAATCGTAAGAATTTTCTAACTGAACGTTGACGTTTTTAGTATAATATTAAGGTTTACCATTGATATATATTATCTGATCAACCTTTGACCCTTAACCACATATTGTACACATATAATACCATATACACAAAACATATTCACGTATATCCTTAATCTTGAATAATTCATCACAGAAATTTTAAATTCATAGAATTCCTTCTCGGTTAAGAATCTCAAATGGTCCAACAAATTGTGGATTGAGCTTTTCTCTCTTCCTGAATCTTGTAACTCCCTTCCATGGAGCAATACGTAACAATACATGATCCCCAATATTAAATTCCACGTCATTTCGATGAAGATCCGCATAACTCTTTTGTCGATCCTGTGCCATTTGTATACGTTGTCGGATCATTTGGATCTTTTCTGTAGTCATACGTACCAATTCTGGTCCAAATAACGTTGCTTCACCCACCTCGTCCCAACATACTAGAGAGCGACACTCTCGTCCATACAACGCTTCGATCGAATGGAGTCATGCCTATACTTGCTTGATAACTATTGTTGTAGGAGAATTCCACCAATGACAAATACTTATCCTAACTGCCTTTGAAATCTAGGACACATAGTCTTAATAGATCTTCAAAAGTTTGAATAGTCCTTGTAACGCCCGAGAAAATTGGATCTTTATGTGAATTAAGTTTTATTTGATTATTTGAATTAAATGAATTTAATTGATTATTTATATGAGTAAGATGTTTAAAGGTTGTTCTATAACCTATAATGTGTGGATGTGGATAGTATCCTATCTATGTGCTAGGATTAATTGTTTTGAATTTCCAAGATGAAAATAAAGGTTTTCTGAGAGATGTCCATAAAAACACTATTCATCCGATTCTGTTCAGAGATTTGGTTTGAATTTCTGAGAAACGCGTAATGATAGAATACGAGGATGTGATGAAATATTTAATAATATTTCAGTTATGGCAAATGAAGTTTTTGCCTGCGGACTTAAAACCTAAGGGTTAGGAAATAAGATTTCCAAGAATTTAAGTTTTACGTATAATGATTAGGGTTATTATACGTGAGAAATATGAGTCTGATAATAATTAGTATATGAGTATAGTATGAAGATTATTATGACGTAGAATACGAATATCGTACGAATACTATACGAAGAGAATACGTGAGTTATACACGTAGATTACGATTAGCTCTTAATGGACTTTGAGTTTATGAACTTTGTAGAATCCAATTGGACTTGGATTATGTCAAGCCCAATGCAATGTGAAATCAAGCCCAAGATAGGCCCAATGTGAATTAATTCTAAGTCCCAAACCAAGAAACCAAACCGCAGATCGAAGCGATGGGTCACCAGATGGGTAAAACTTATAGGACAACCCATGGGGGAACCCAAAAGACC
The DNA here is from genome assembly GCA_020205615.1 of Panax quinquefolius. Taxonomy (NCBI): domain Eukaryota; kingdom Viridiplantae; phylum Streptophyta; class Magnoliopsida; order Apiales; family Araliaceae; genus Panax; species Panax quinquefolius. The sequence continues at coordinate 77,068,272 of CM035169.1, read as the reverse complement.
ATGTGGACCGGCCACTTGGTGGCCAAGTAAAGTAACCCACTTATAGGCCAAGTAAAGTTGATTTGCTTGGTGAGGAAGAAAAGGAATAGTAAGGAGGTGGGTCACTTGACCATTTTACCATCCATTTGAATTCCCTATATAAGAAAGCTTAGCTTGGTCATTTGTTACTTTACAAACTTTAACCAACATACTTGAGAGAGAGAAAAGAGCTAGAAACTAGTAATCAAGCGAGCTTGAAGCAAATCATAAGAGTTTTTAGCAAGAACGCGAAGAACGTAAAGGTAATATTTTATAAACGTTAGTCTTCGACCTTTTTTGATTTCATTTTCATAGAAAAGTATGATTTGGTGGAGCATGTCTCTTCCGGAGTCATAAGGATGGCTAATAGTAGATTAAGTCATTATAAGTCATTTATGATTATTAATCATAAGCGTTAAGTAAGTTTTAAAATTAAAGAAAACTGTAAAGGGTTTATTTTATTGTTGATGGACAAATTAAAAACCATCATAGGGTATGTGCATCTTGTTTGGTTAGGATGTAGATGATGAATCAATGGAGTTGTTCCATTTGATTTGGCGTAGAAAACACGAGTAACGAAGTTATGGCGAAATTTACGAGTTTAGGCGTTCAACGTTGAAATCGTAGAATTTCTGATTTAGTAATCAAAACTCGCCGTTTAGTTCGGGAACTTTAGTTTTTGATGGCGTAACGTAGAATAACGTATTTAAGAGTCACGGACTCAAGGTTGGTAGATTTCTGACTTAGAAGAAAGGGAAACGAATTAGGAATGCTCATATATATAAAATAAAGGTGTAAACTTGGCAAGGAAAGAAGCTTAAGGGTTTAATCAATGGACCCGATCTGGTGGGGTATGTATAGGCAAAAACCCTTCCGGTATGTAAGTACTTAATTTTTAACAGAGCAAGCAAAGCGGAGGCCATTTTGAAGAACAAAACCCCGCCGGGGCGGGGGGTACTGGAAAACGTTGACGAAGTTTGTTTTTGAATCAAAGTGTTTGTAGAATAACTACGGGGCATGTATATACTTAAAATACATGGTAAGATCACTCTTAAGTCACATTTATGGTGATGACTTTAGGGATTGAACGTTATCTGTTAATCGTTAAACGAAGAACGTAAAGTATGAAAAATAAACCATATTCAATTGTTATGGTACGTAACCATTGATGGTTGAGTATTAGTAATGACGTAAGAGCGTTAATAAGCCGTAATGAAGGATAGTAACTCAAATTGGGTTCTATTAATGAATTAATTTCAAGTAAGACATAGAAGAGAAAGAAGTTGGCTAAAATAATGAAGTTAGATTGTTTGGTAACTAATCTTTGTGTGCTATGTGAATATATTATGTAGATACTGTAAAGACCAAGAATTTTTGAATATTATATTCGAAGACGCTTGAAGGCAAGTTTTCTTAACGCTTTTCTAACCTTCGTGTTAGCCAAGTTTAATATGATTCATGCTATGAGATGCATGAAATATTTTAACGAAAGAGTCGATGCAATTTATACCTCGTCTAGACTAATCTTAAAGAGTTGATTGATTTATTTACAAATCTTTTAATATATAATTGTTAACGCTATCCTACACCAATTGTTAGGTACAGATTCAAGGTAAGCCCGAGTATGAATAAACAAATGTATTTTACATCGATTATTCGATGGGCACGCGAGGTTACCAAAACTTAAACGTGAATACATTTAACGGATGAATGCTGATCAACATAGATTACTATAGGCTAATCACCTAGAAGTGCACGTAAGATATATCGAACTTACGGTCTTAGTTCCGGGTTGTCCTTTTTCACGAATGAAATCAAAAGAGAATGTTCATGGTCTTTGACCTACTCAGAATTCCTAAGTTCCTATAAGTACTTAAGAATCGTTTTATGAGAAAGAAAAGTTCTATACAATGTTTCATAGTACTTGTTAGAGCCCCAAATCCGGGTCCCAAATCACCACGGATCTGGTACAATCATTCTATAACTATTGCGGAAGATATAAACATAAATTGTTTATACAATAAACTTTACACACTATTCCCCAAGGTCGAGTAACCTTAACTTATACACAATTTATAACTCGTCTAACACATAACATTATTATCATATAATACTATTACAAATCTAATCACACACATTAACTTTAAGCTGGAACCATCTTTAACCTTTCCTTGTATCCGACGCATTCGTCTTAATCTAAAATGTTTATCATGATATAGCAAGGGTGAGCATAAATTTGCCTAGCAAGTATAATTTATTTGAGGATATATCATGATTGAAAGAGTTTGAATAATAAGCTGGCTATAATTCAACAATATAGTTGTGAATTAGCATGAACAAACTTTTGACTGAACAAGTATTGAACATGAACAAATATATCTGGACCGAATGGTAATGAAGGTGACCAGCCTTTCATACCTGACTTATACATGCAATATGTACATAGTACAATTCTACAATTCTTAAACATGGAAATCAGCAACGATTAACCATAAGTATATCTGAATGAAACAACTCTAAGTAGAGTCAAGAAAAACTTGCCTATTTCGTTGATTATCGTTAGGCATTTTAATAATCTTTGTCTGAAGAACTAGTATATAAATAATATCGATATACAAATCAGAATAATATCATCACAGTATAATAACCTATACACATAACGCATAACCTTATCAGTCTATAACACATATAAGATTCGGTATCAAGTCAAATTATTGCAGTCTGAGTTGAACCCGACACAAATCTGACATCCCGACAGCTTAGTCGAATAAATATCGAGTTTAAGCTCAATTAAACTCTGTCTAACACTTCACAATTATCTTAGATAATTATATTATTAGTCAAAACATTTTTCAATAGCTCGTAATAATTTTTAAATAATTATTATCATTTATCTTAATTTTTCAATCATTAAAATCGTATTTATATAAATTAAATACCACATAATTCATTTATCATTAATATTTATTTATTATCAAATATTAATGAAATACATGTCATAATATTATAATATATTTATAATATCACAAAGTATTTTAATACTTTAAATCACCTTTATATGATTTTTAAACAATTAAATTCATTATTCGATAATTACTATTAATATTAAAATATTAATATTTTCATGAAAAAATATCAAAAGTTATATTTTATAACTTAAAATATTTCTTATAACACTTAAATCATTTTTATATGATTTTTAAATCATTAATTCTATTTTTCCATAATGTATTTAATATAGTTATTAAATAAATTAATTATCATTAATATTAATTAATTAATGAAATTCATCACAAAATATTAAAAGTCATTAAAAATAACTTAAAATATTTTCTTATACCATAATATAATTTTTCATGATTTTTCATGTATTAAAATCATTTTTAAATAATTTATTTAATATTATAAATAAATAAATTAAATACCATTTATATTCCAAAAATATTAAATATTTATGAAATATACTCAAAATAATAAAAAACTAATTTTCAGGCTTTGAAATAATTTTTAAGAATTTATTTTGTATTTTTAATAATTAAAAACCATTTTTATCTATTTATTAAATAAAATAAATAATTTTTGGAAAATAATTATTAATAAAGGGCCCTATAACGACAGAACCGTCGCTATAGGTGTTCTTGGCATGTTCTTGAGCATTTTTCCAGAATTCTTGTCAGTACTCGAGGTTCCTTGTTTGACCACAAATTAATCTACGATCCTTATGTTTTCTGGGCAGCTAATGATAACTAGCATGTAGTATAAGTGTAATACTACAATTAAAAATCAAGTTTCATGACCATTATATAACACATCAGAGAGATCCAAGCTCTCCAAATTGTTGTCAGACAAGTTCTTCAATTTCTGGGTTTTCCAGAAATTGAAGAACAATCGAGGTATCTATTTTGAAGCTTTAAATCTGAGCTCTCTGGGCTCGGTTTATGTGATTTAAGAGTTCTGCCCTGTAGTAGGGATGTCAGGGAAGAATTATATAACAACATATCATCATTTCATCATCACACCAAGAAGATCAAGGCTAGTCAAAGTTTGACAGAAAAATCATACATGAAAGTTTCTGGGTTTTCTAGAAATCTTCAAGAACAGCCGATCAACCCTACTTTAACCCTTACTATCTTTGATTCTATACATGATCTGGGAGTTCTATAAGCAAGATCATGAAGCCTAAATGTCAGTCTACAATTATATAACACAAACATGGCCAGATCGCTTAACAGAAGGAAGATCAGAGGCCATCAAAAGGTTGTCAAACGCTTCCTGGGTAATCTGGGTTACCCAGATTCACTCGGTCATGGTCGGTCAACGACCTTTGACTGCTTATAACATTCAATCTACTCATGATCTGGGCTTGATTCAAGTTCCAGATCATAGCCCTTACAACAAAGAACAGATCTATAACTTAAAACACACTAAACAACTAATAGATAAAGATCTAGAGGCCCTGACATTAGGCTGTCAGGCCTTATTTTTTTCACTTTTCTAGATTTTAGAAAACATTAAATTCGTGCATCTAGATGTTATGGATCCATGTTATTACAACCCAGATCACTCAATAACATCTTAATACACAATTTTAAACAATCAACAACAACAAATAACATTAGATAATATGATTTTTAAAAATTAGGGTTCTATACCATTTTGAGCCTTGATCCTTGAATCTATTATGGGAAATCTAAGAGATGAAATCGTCTTAACTTCTCTCTCATTCCCACTCTCATACCCGAAATCTTAGAGAGAGAAGGGACTTGGTTGGTTTGAGAAATAAAGTGATTTTTCTTACTTTCACTACACCAAAAATGGTCTCTAGTGAAGGACAAATCCTTCATTAGAGGCCCTATATCACTTACAAGTGATTTATTGCGAAGAAATATTTCCTCCACACGAGTTCTCGCATTAGACCTCCTCGCAATTGGGTATCCTTCGCTAAGTAGTAACTAAATGTTTTTTGTGAAGGATATATTGTGAATAACTTTTTTATTCACAAATTGTATTTAGTAATTGAATATTGTTATTTAGTGAAAGATTGGTTTCTTTCACAAATAATATTTTAAGAAGGACTATTTGAAATTAGTGAATAACTTTATTCCCTCACAAATATTATATTGTGAAGAACAAATTTATTTAATGAGAGAAAATTTTTCTTCACTAATTATAAATTGAGAATGTATTTTCAAATTAGTGAGGGAAATAATCCTTCACAAATTATAAATTTATAAATAAAAAATTAATTGCTAAATAATAAAAATTCATTTAAAATTATAATTGATTTTCAAATTAATTGCTAAATAATAAAAATTCATTTGAAATTATAATTGATTTTCATGTCTGTCTACACCTGAAACAACCCAATAAAAGCTGGGATTTACAAGCTAAACAACGGTTGCTAGATGCTAACGCTACAATACAAGAAGTACAAGAGAAAATGCATATAAGATCAATAGTTCAATATAATTCTAGCTGGAAGAAAAAGTCATGGTGTTTGTTCTTGATCTTCACAGGTTACAAGTTTTACAACAGAGCGGGAACCTGGTTAACCCAATCGTCCACTTTGCTGCTGTCACCTGATAAACAAGCAACCGTAAGAATTTGCTCCATCACTTTTGAATCAATCTCTAATGAACACTCTGAGCCAACAATCTTATGGAAGCACTGAGTGATTTCCTTAAGTTTTTTCTCTGCAACTGCATCAAAATCAAAAGGCTTGAAAATCATTGTTTCATCTAAGTGTCTGAGGAAATCTTCCAACCATGCCTTAGTTTTTAGAGATTGGATCGCTATCTGAATTCTCAACCTCACTTGTTTCACTGTCTTCAGCTAGAAGGTTCACATCTAAGGACATTTTTGATGCTGTGTGGGCTCGCTTTGCCACTTCCAAGGTTTGATGTTGTCTCAAAGTTCCATCAGTAGCAATTAGCTTTCTTTTGTTCATGAAGACCGGAGAAGAGCTACCATTTCTTATGATATTTAGCACCCTTGAGTTTTAGGTTATGACATTGTCCCCGATATCAAATCCCATTAGTAATTAGATTGGCCATCCCTTGGCGCCGAGTATATTTTCCTCTGAATAGTTGCTAGTTTCCTTTGTAGAAGAGAAATTTTTGTTTCTCTCTATAGATCTTGAAGTTGTGACAAAAGTCATGTTACCAATGCTAACTTGTCTTCCATGTGAATATGATAATCTACCAGTCCTCACAGCATATGAGAAGCTATTCTGAACCTGCGGATCACTTTTATCAATATTTTCAAGATAGACAATAGACAAGGGTTTCTTTCTCAATTCATCAAGAATATAATCAACAACATCATCCCTCCTAACTTTATATCATAATCATTCATTTCTCTTGCCGACCAAACATAGTGTCTGTAAAGTTCATACTATCTTCAAAAAAGAGATTTACACAGATAAAGCTTTCTGTCCCTCCATATAAAATCTCAACAAGAGCAACTGCAGTCAGCGTAGCCATTATGTATGATTTTATTGTAAACAGACAATCAATAGCTAAATAATAATCTTTCCTTGAAAAGAAAAATGACCAGCATAATACACCAATAGAAAAGTCGGTAGAGCTACATTATGTATGATTTTATTGTAAATGACAATCAATAGCTAACTAATAATCTATCCAGAAAAGAAAAATGACCAAAGATAATACACCAATAGAAAAAGTCAGCATCTTACCACCACTCGGCCAGAGAATTGGGTCCTTTGGCATATCTTTTATGATCACTCTTTCTGATACCTCAATCAGATTTGTATTTATATCCGACACTGCTTTCGCTTTCGCAAGCTATGCTTGCTTAGCTTTTAACTCTTTGGCTTGTGCTTCTCCAAATTGACTTTGCAAAAGCAATTAATAGATTATAAGCATAACATATTTAACTAGGAGCATATCAAGAGTAAAACAGTGGAACTAATACCTTTAACTTGATTATCTCTGCATCTTTTGACCATTTTCCTTCCTCTACAAACAAAAAATTAATCCTCTTAGGCCTCAAAAGCTTATTTTTATCAGTACCTATTGGCAAAAATCGATACGCGTAAAACACGCAAGTGTACGTGGTCAACAAGTAATAAAGTGATGAATAGAGTATCGTTCCCACAGAGACAATTTAGTAAGAAACTTAACTTCACAATTATCAATTTCCTATTAATCCTAATTTTATTAAACTATCAAATTCAATGATTAAAAATTATAGAACCTAAATTAAAAACAAATAAAATACCACAAACCAATCACCAATATCAAAAATCTAAAATTTCAAACAATTAATGGAGAATTAGACTTATGATTTCACCCTGAGCTTCACTTTGATTTTAACACCTTTATTCCAATTCAATTCACTATCTCAGTTAATTAATCAAGAACACGAACGTAATATTAACCACCTCTCGATGCACTAATACCGTATTAACGTCAATCCACAATTAAGATAGAAATTCGTTAAACACCTTAATCAACTAACTCACTATATCTCTATGCGAATTACAATTAAAGAAGGTTTAAGAACAAGTTCTCTATCCGACTACATTCGATGTCAAGCATATTTCTACCTTAACATTCATCAAGATTAAGCTATTCACAAAATTCATGAACACATGCTATATCAACTAGGTCTAGATTTGAATATCCTCTCTCGATTCCAAACAAATCCACAAAGAATTGTTGATCAAGTAATTCATGAGTTCACACTCGAATTAATATAGATAAACTAAAAATTCTTTATTGAATTGGAAATCAAAGTTATAAAATCATCACTTCACCCAAGGATCCATCACAAGTCTAATAAGCGAATTAGTTCATAACGAATGAATTAAAAACTGAATAATCTATTGAAACCATCCTTTCAATTACAACTAACGACTAAAGAGAAGAAGAATAATGAAAACCCCTTTACGTAGCCTAGATTTGCAACCGTCACGAAAATCTCTTCAAATTATTCCTCCAAAGCACGCACTTGAATCCTGGAATTTATCTCTGTAGTATGCTCCTTGTGTTGTATGATTGTTGTTTTCCACGTAATATTCAGCTCTCCCCTTATGTTGTGCCCGAAGTATGCCTATTTAGAGTCCAGGCGCCTCAGAAAACATCAACAATCCAAGTAGCAGCAGTCTCCACAAGCCAACAGGACACTTCAGGATTCGAGACCCCCGCCCCGGCGGGGGGTGCAAGGTTAATCAGGCTCGCTTCGACGGGCAAGGCTACTGCTAAATAAATTTTTCGACTTCCTGCGTTTTTCCACTTTCGCTCCAAAACTTTGTCTTTCTTCACCACTCGCATCCATAACCACCCTACACATAAAATGACATGAAACGAGTGAAAACGAATACAAAACAAGAAGATAACTACGGATTTAAACTTGAAATGAATATCGATTCATGTATATTAAATCCACTTATCAAAATCCCCCAAACTTAAACTATACTAGTCCTCGAGCACAAAACAAACTACATGATATGCAATGCAATGAAATAAACAAATCTAAATGCCTAAGAATCCAACCATATTGCAGAAACTAACTTATCTCGTCGGCCTCAGAGAAAACAAGAAACCTTACAATATGAATCACCAAAACTAATCCACAATTTCATATTAATTCGCAAATCTTGAAAAATTATCACTGGTATAGCGTGCGTGTGTGATCAACATCTATGATAACTAATAGGGACCCAAATTCAATATATAAGCAACTTCTAGAAGGAATCATATAGTGCAATCTTAAAAATTTCAAAGATATGCACAACCCAACTAATATTGAAAAATACCAAATTCAAGGGTTCATGCAGGATACTTATACTTTCTTCTTTTTCTTTTTTTTACACGGGGGCTTTTTGCTCTTTTCCCGTCATTAGTCCTCTTTTCTTTTAGATAGATGGTTGGTGAGTGCGTTTTACGCTCCATCTCACGCTTGTGTTTATGGGGAGTCTTTCTCCTCAACCCACCACAAGACTCAACATGTTTCATTTTTTTTCAAAGATTATATACCCCACATATACTCCCCCAAACTTAGGTTCTTGCCTAATTTTAGCCTTTACTGCCTATCCTTGTCGTTTTCTCATTTACCCTAGCATTATCCTTTAGAAACTATTTATGTATCAATTTGAAATGATCGGTCAACAAAGATGTTATTAGTGCTAACATTTTTATAACAGTTTCAAATAAGTCCAAGAATTAATTCATAACAGAAATTGTATCACAGTTCTAATAATCAATACTATATTGGTTAACTTGTTCACAATCTCATCATTGACCCACAAATAACATGAACTGCAGCACCGTTGGACATATGCAAACCCAATATTTAACTAAAAATTTATTATTATTATTATTATTATTATTATTATTATTAAAAATGATAATAACGGAAATGAAAGCAATGCAACAAAACAACCTAAACTACTATGCAAACACCTAATCTACTATACAAACTAGATTAACAAATGCATGCAAATAAACATTTAAATCCCCCAAACTTAAGTAAAACAATGCCCTCATTGGATAAAATGAAATTAAGTTCCTGAGGACTTCCCTGCAATCGCCTAAGTCTGGGGAGGTGGTTGGTGCTCTTCATCTGAATCACTTGGAGGAAATCGAGGCAGTGGTCCGGGTTGTTGATATGGATAATGAGTCGCCGGGTTGAAGATTTGGAGTGTTGTGTTGAGTGAGGAAAAAGATGCATTCATAGCATCAAACATGTGATCTTGTCGCATCGCCAATCACCGCATTTCTCGGTGTGCTGCCCTATTGTTTGCATTCATCTAATTTTAGAACTCAAGGAACTGAGGTCTGGATATTGCCTCGGTCTGCGGTACCTACTCGGTTCCTTGATCTCCCATAGCTTCATCCTCATCCCTCGAGGTATCTTCTGCATCGACTTCGTCTTCCAACGTCGATTGAAAAAAAACCCAAACCTCGTGGATGTGACTCGCCTCCTTCCTATACAGAATACCGTGCTATCATTCTAGAATCAAACAAAGCGAGCAGCATTTGAGTAGGCTCATCATCGGACCATCTCACCCTTGCATTGCGACACAACGCACAGATGAGTGAGGGGTGTGGCAAGCCGCCCGAAAAATTTCCACGTAAACACCGGCGGATGGAGAAACTGATAATTGCCCCGACGTCAATAATAAAATCTTGCACAATTGCATACAATAGTAACGCCTTCTCTTTGGTGATGTCTGAAGTGTGTTGGGACGGAAGAAATTTAGCATATAAGAAGGCGTACCATATTTTTCTATACCGGCTAAGGTCCTTGCTATGGAACACTGTACCTCCCTTTCGACCTTTGATCCAAGATGTTCCCGGCTTTGTCAAGTTCGTAATAACCTCCTCGTAGTCAGGGTCAAAATCCCTCAATTGTGCATACTGACACTGTCGTGGCACCCACAACTGATAATAGGCATTGATTGCATCGTCATTGAACGGGACCATGCGACCCCGCACAAACGCATTCAATGGGGCTTTGTCTTCAGCGTTTACATAAAATTCCTTGACGATGTTGACGACGGCCGGGACCGGATGCTCGGTGAGTTTGAGCCACCCCTTTTGATAAATTTGAGACATCATCTGCCCATCATTTCCCTCGGGGGCCAGTCCACGCTCCGGCATAAGGGCTTTGGTTAACATGTAGTCATACCTGTCGGCGGCGGTGGCACTCACAAATTTTCGTCGATCATATGCTCGTGTCGGTTGAGCGGATCTTGAACTCTCTCCCCTTTGGCGTTTGGATGTCGGTTGTGAAGCCATTGATCTCCGGATGTTAAAACTGCCTAGCACACACTTCCTTCCCCTTACACTTGGTTCACTCAATTTGTTTAACACTTGGTGTGCACAGTCCTTTCTTTCCCCAAAACTCGATTGTTTCTATGGTACCTCAGTAGAGAGAAGATAAAAACTCAAAATGAATGGTAACTTACTCTCAAGTGTGCTATGTGTTCCCCAATTTCTTGAAGAATTTGAAATTTGTAGTGATGAATCTGGGTGTATGTGTAGGGTTTATATAGAGGTGATGTAGGGTAGAGGAAGTGGCCCAATCTTGGTGATGGGAGTAATGGATATATGTTTTGTAAGACCCCAAATTTTATAAAATAAAAGTATTCAATTTTTTTTATAATTACTATTCAGTAAATGGTTAAATTGATAAAAGTTTAAAGTTATGGGTGAAATGTGCAAAATTTTAAAAATACGCAAGTGGCTATAAAATACTTATTGTTGTCGGGGAATATTCGTTTGGTCGTGGAATATTCTTGTTGTCGGGGAATATTTGTATGACGGCGCAGCCATTTGTGGGCCCCATAACAAAATAACTGTCAGATGAAGAAAACGACAAATTTGAGTTTTTATAAATAACGGCGTAATCGTCACCGTTAACACTATTGGAATACCCGGTGGGTAAAGTAAAGTAATACGCGTTGTTGCACAAAGAAGACTTTGATTGTTACATGATTTTTTGAATTATTGATTCTTACGTAAGAAGGCACTACTCAATAATTGTTATAGTAATTACTGTTCAATATTTTATTTTATTGATTCAATAATTGCTACGTTGATATTTTATATTACTGTTGTTTCAATAATTGTCACTATATAGTATTTTCCATTATTGAAGCAATAATTCATATTATCTGAATAATATTATTAGATAACATTAGTGACAATGTCTAGAAAGTTCTGTCTAAGGAGAGGTTTGGTCACCTAATTGCGCGCCAGTAAGGAGAAATCCTCATTGGAAAGCCCCTTCTTTCCTAGGGCCGCTCTGTTTGTCGATGATTGTGATTCTGTAATATTATTTGTGAATAATTAATTATTGATTTATATGATGAGGAAAATATTCATTTTATGTGGATATAGATGGAGAAAATTTTTTAAAGTGACAATTGTTGAAAATCGATATTTTATCTTTTCTAATAAAATAATATTTTATTATATTATTATAATATAATAATGACGATATTTTTACAATGAATGTGGGATATATGAGTATATGAGGAGAAAGAGTATTTTTGTTGCATTAAATGATTAACACATGTTTTGTGTGTCGGTGGACCCCATTTCTTGACTGAAATTTGATTATAGCCTGTAAAATCATCCGTTTGTGGATTTCGATCAATTTTTATTTGGAATTTGGAAAAACTTTCTTTTGTAAAGTTGTAGGTAATGAAATTTCCTATGGGAAAGTCATATTGTTTGAATTTTTCTGACAAAAGGGCTATTTATTATGAATTATTGAAGTTCTGAAGTTCCGAAATAATTAATTTTTGGAAGTTTAATTATTTTTTTTCAAGAAAAACGTGTTTGGTGAGTTAAGTGGGTCTAGCATGTGTTATTAATTGCTGAATTCAGATCTTCAAAAGTGGGCGTATGGAATTTTAACAAATAATAATAATATTATATTAAATTTTCTGCTTTGGTGTTCTAAGCATTTTCCTATAAATAGGGTGCTTAGGTTAGAATTGAAAATCACACCAGAAACTAAAGTTTTCTCTCTCTTTCTCTCTCTATATTATTGAGCGTATCCTTGTGAGTATTTTGATACTTTCAGTGTTGCTATACTGATCTGAAGTTCCTTCAAGACTATATCCATTATTCTAGTAAATCTTACTCTTTTTGAGGTAAGGGATTTTAAAGGATTGTAAGGGATGTTGTTTTCTTCTTAAATGATATTATTTTCTTCAATATCATTATGTCGAAAGATTGGTATGAACTTTTTATCAAATTTAGAACTTTTTGTGTCGGGGTTACTATTCACGTATACGACACTATTCACTTATACGGCACTATTCACGAATACGACACTATTCACTGAAAAAATAAAATTTTCTTCTTTTTGTCCAAGATGTCTATTATGGTTAATATCTTTGATTGTATCTATGTTTTGATCTTTATTTTTGAATTCTACTTCAAAATTGGTTATTATGGAGTATTATTGAACTTGGATAAAACTGTAATACGAATCCCTAATATTTGTTCTTTTGTTTCACTAGATTCGTTTTCTTTAAAATATTTGTCATCATCCTCAGTCCTAAATGATATTATTGAATATCTTTAGCTTAAGTCCAAAGGTGAATTGATCAACATGGTTATAATTATTGTTTATATAAATTCTGAAATAATTATAAATTTCTTTAAGATATTAATATCTTTGGCCTGTAGTGCAAAGATGACCTGTTGTTGAATATCTTTGGCCGGTAGTGCAAAGATGACCTGTTGTTGAATATCTCTGGCCTGTAGTGCAAAGATGACCTGTTGTTGAATATCTTTGGCATGTAGTGAAAAGATGAACTGTTGATGAATATCTTTGGCCCGTAGTGCAAAGATAAATTTATTAGTATGATTATGAACAAGAACTGTGAATTGGTATAACCATAAACTTTGATGTTTCAGGCAAAGAGAATGATGAAAATTATCTTCGTCCTGAATGCGAAAAGGAATTTAGAACTACAATTATGATTATGAGTTATTCACATGATTGTGGACAGGAACTGTTGATTGATGTTACAGGGTTAAAACATTATTGGTGGACTTTTAACATGGAGAAGATAATAGATCTTATGGTCTATTTGACTCTTCTAATGGATTGTTCGTTCCGCTGCAACTATAGTTGAAAAGTTTTATCATCTACCATGTGTTCTAAATCTCTGATTTATTATTGATGAAGGCTATTGAAAATTTAATTATCTTTAGTCATAATATTCTTTACTGAGCTTGTTGTGCTCACCCTTTTGCTTCACAGTTCCTTTCAGGTAATAAAAGTGTAGCTGGGTCGAGCGGGGGTTAACAGGGGAATAGAATGGTGGTCTCTAGTTGTCGAGGTTCTCCCTAAACAGTATAGAAAAGTGTGTTGTATTTTATACATCATTTAGTAGTTATATTTGGTGAACCAAATAGGGTGAGGCGAACCCAACGTTGGAAGGGTGTTTGCCACTATCATACAAGATGTCTAATGACATTCGACTTTGTGTTATCATAAGACAAGGTTGTGCACATCCACTTGCTGAGTATATCTACAAGCACTACCTATATGATCTTGGAGTTTGGTTGAAGTATAATTCTCAATTAGAGACGGTGGAGATAATGATATGTCAAGAGAAGACTCACCATTGGAAAGAATATGATAGTAATCTTCTGTTTTTTCTTTGGGGTTTATTAGGGTCAACCAAGGATAATTACATGGGCATATGATATCTATCATAACCTAGACGCATGACCTCCCATGTACGAAGGTTTCCTTGAGCACTTCCCAAAGATTTTAATTTCTAAAATAGTTATTAACTGTACCTTTATGTAAGGTGCCATTGTGACGTACTATCCAAGGTTGGGACATGAGTCACAGTTGGTATATATTTGTATCAAAACTCACAACATATGTGTTGTTGTATTTTGCACGACAATTGTAGTAATAAAGTTGTAGTTATTTTCTGTACCATATTTTTGACGACTCAAAATAGGTTGGTTGGATTGGACCTATTTTGGGGGCGTCACATGTTTGGTAATGGTGTGAGAGGGTGATAATGGGGTGAGATAATGAAGATGTGTGCTAAGTTGTGGGTGAGGATTTGTAGAAGGTGTCTTGAGTAGTTTAGCTGAGGAGTACGGCAAAGGACGTGGGCGTGTAGTGGGAAGAAAAGTGAACCAGAGTGTGTAACTGCCGAATTTAGTACCCAGAATTTAGGACCCATACTCGGTGAAGTGCATATTCATTTTAGCTTGCTTCAATGGCATTCCCAAATGTCTTGAATTTTGGCTTCCAAAAGTGCAGATCAAAATTACTCGTTTTTCCTTCTTTTCTTGCCCGTTATTGCTCTTACTCGCTTAGACCCCTCCTGCAACTATAAACACGCAAAATGTTAGACTATTGATGGCTTGGAGTATGATTAAGAGTTTTAACAAAACGTTTAGTCTATAATACCTACCTACTACTTAATAAAAGTTACATTTTAACAATTATAAATAAAACTACGAAAAATAACAAAATATTGGGTTCCCTCCCAATTAGCGCTTGATTTTAAGTTGTTCATCCTGACTACTCCCTGTTTTACTGTGTATCGGCTAGGGTGATGTTGACGACATCCCAGTTTGATTCGCCACCCCAGTAATGCTTTATCTGTTGACCATTGACCTTGAACGTCTCTAATGGATTATGACTGTAGAGTTCAACAGTGCCATGAGGGAATACTCGCTTTATAGTGATTGGTTCGGACCATCTCGACTTAAGCTTTCCTAGGAACAATCGCAGCCGTGAGTTGAACAAGAGGACTGATTGTCTCGGCTCGAATGTTCGATGCACAATCTTCTGGTCATGCCATCTTTTAACCTTTTCCTTGTTAAGCTTAGCGTTCTCGTATGCATGAAGTCGAAATTCGTCGAGCTCATTAAGTTGGAGTAGCCTCTTTTCTCCTACGGCGGATTGATCAAAATTCAATTTCTGTATTGCCCAATAGGCCTTGTGTTGTAGCTCCACCGGTAAGTGACATGCTTTTCCGTACAGGAGTTGATATGGTGACATCCCGATTGGTGTTTTGTATGCAGTCCGGTAAGCCCATAATGAGTCATCAAACCGAAGTGACCAATCTTTCCGACTCGGATTTACGACTTTTTCCAAAATCTTCTTAACTTCTCTATTTGATACCTCAACTTGTCCATTTATTTGAGGGTGATATGTTGTAGCCACCTTGTGGTTAACCCCATACTTAGCCAACAGTGCTGTAAAAGACTTATTGCAGAAGTGACTACCTTCATCACTGATTATTGCTCTTGGCGTGCCAAACCTCGTGAAAATGTTTTTTTGTAGGAATTTGAGGACCACCTTGGCATTGTTAGATGGTAGTGCTGCAGCTTCAACCCATTTCGAGACGTAATCCACCGCGAGTAAAATATACTGATTGCTCATGGACGAAGGGAATGGTCCCATGAAATCGATGCCCCATACATCAAAGATTTCCACTTCAAGAATTGTTTGTAGGGGCACCTCATTCCGTTTAGAGATTTTGCCCGCCCTTTGGCATCTATCACATGTTTTCACAAATAGGTGGGCGTCTTTGAACAATGTTGGCCAATAAAACCCGGCTTGAAGCACTTTTTCCGCGGTACGCTCACTCCCATAATGTCCCCCATATGCCGATGAGTGGCATTCCTGTAGTATGTTGTGCACTTCACTGTAGGGGATACATCGTCGAATCATCTTGTCGGCGCACTGTTTGAATAGATAAGGCTCATCCCACATGTACCACTTGACATCATGAAGAAACTTCTATTTCTGTTGTAGTGTAAGATCAGGGGGAAGCATGTTGCTCACCAGATAATTCGCGAAGTCTGCATACCAAGGAAATTCTGCATTTAACCTAAATAGTTGCTCATCCGGGAATGACTCATTAATTATGCATCTATCTTCATCCTTTTTCTCTAAATTTTCCAGCCTTGATAAATGGTTGGCCACTTGATTCTCCGTCCCCTTTCTATCTTTAATTTCTAAGTCAAACTCTTGAAGTAAGAGAATCCATCAGATAAGGTGTGGCTTAGCATCTTTTTTCACTATTAGGTACCGAATCTCCAAATGATCCATGTAGACTATCACCTTGGTCCTGATCAAGTATGCCCGAAATTTGTCAAACGCGTACACCACTGCAAGTAATTCCTTTTCCGTGGTAGTGTAATTTATTTGAGTCTCTGTGAGTGTTTTGCTTGCATAGTATATGGCGTGAAACACTTTGTCTCGTCTTTGTCCTAAAATTATTTTAATCAAGATAGTCGCATCATCACACATAAGCTCGAATGGCATATTTCAGTTCGATGCGACTATCACGGGGGCTGTAGTTAATTTCTTCTTTAACAATTCAAACGCTGACTTGCATTCCGCAGTAAAACTAAAAGTAACATCCTTCTCCAAAAGCATGCAAAGAGGTTTTGCAATCTTAGAGAAATCTTTTATGAACGTTCTATAGAACCCAGCATTCCCCAGAAAACTTCTAATACCCTTAACTGAGCTCAGTGGAGGCAGTTTCTCGATGGTATCCAGCTTTGCTTTGTCCACCTCCAATCCTTGAGCCGACACCCAATGGCCCAAAATTATGCCTTCTTCAACCATGAAGTGGCATTTTTCCCAATTGAGTATGAGGTTTATATCCTTACATTGCTGCAAAACCATGACTAGATTCCCTAGGCAAGTATCAAAGTTTTCTCCATAGACCGAGAAATCGTCCATGAAGACTTCAACATTCTTCTCCGCCATATCCAAAAAAATGGCCATCATACACCGTTGGAAAGTTGCAGGTGCATTGCATAACCCGAATGACATCCTCCTGAATGCAATTGTGACATAAGGGCATGCAAATGTTGTCTTCTCTTGATCCTCAGGAGCGATGGTGATCTGGTTATAGCCCGAGTATCCATCCAATAAACAGTTGTACTCATATCCAGCTAATCTGTCTAACATTTGATCAATAAAGGGCAGCAGGAAATGATCTTTTTTGGGTTGCCTTATTCAATCTCCTATAATCGATGCACACCCTCCATCCTGTAACTGTTCTTATTGGAATTAACTCGTTATCCTCATTCTGTACCACAGTCATTCCCCCCTTATTCGGCACACAATGATGAACCGGACTAACCCATTTATTTATCGAAAATTGGGTATATGATAATCTGAAGATCCAATAATTTCAGAATTTCCTTCTTTACCACTTCCTTCATAATTGGGTTTAGTCGACGTTGATGCTCCACCGACGTTCTTGCATCATCCTCCATCAGAATCTTGTGCATGTAGAATGACGGACTAATTCCCTTTATATCCGTAATCGTCCAACCAATCGCTGATTTGTGATCCCTAAGACCCTCAACAACTTTTCTTCTTGCATTTCGTTAAGTGCAGCAGAAACAATTACAGGTAAAGAATTTGAATTGCCTAAGTACGCATACCTGAGATGTTTAGGACGTGGCTTAAGCTCCAATGTTGGTGGTTCCTCCAATGATGGTTTCAATTTTTTAGCAACTTTTTCCTCAGTGTGCAAAGGTTCAAACAGTGCTCTGAATCTGCTAACTCGTGGCAATGAGTCTAGCATCTGTAAGAAGTCCACAAATTCTGGGTCGTCCTTTTCCTCATCCCCTAGTAAGGTTGTTTCTAATGGATCATTAACCAAACTCTTTCTCATATCTTCACTGATGATTTGCTCAATTAAATCCATCCGAAAACATTCTTCCTCATCCGTAGGGAATTTCATGGCCTTGAACACATTAAATTTGATTTCTTGATCTTGGACTCTCATAGTAAGTTCTCCTTTTTGCACGTCTATGAGTGTCCTTCCCGTAGCCAAGAAAGGTCTCCCTAAGATAATCAGTATGTTCTTATCCTCCTCGAAATCCAGAATGATAAAGTCCACAGGGAATATAAACTTATCCACCTTCACTAAAATGTCCTATACTATGCCTCTCGGATATGTGACTGACCTATCTCATAATTTGTAATGAAATGTTAAATCGGCCTTGGTGCGGGTAAACCCAATTCTAAGTATCTCGACAATGGTATCGAGTTTACACTTGTCCCCAAATCACATAAACACTTGTCAAATGCATATTCCGATTGTGCATGGAATAGTGAAGCTCCCTGGTCCTTGAGTTTTGGTGGTAATTTACATTTGTAATCTTCTTGTACACTCCTCTGTTAGTGCCACAGTCTCAAAATCTTCCCATTTCTTCTTCCTTGACAGAATCCCTTTCATAAATTTTGTGTAGCTCGACATTTGTTCTAGGGCCTCCGTGAATGGGATGTTAATCTAGAGTTTCTTGAACACGTCTAAAAACCTGGCGAACTGCTTATCTGATTTCTATTTTTGGACCCTCTACTAAAACGGTGGTGGAGGATAAACAATTGGCTTATTGTTTAACTGTGTTTCCTCACCTTTGTTACCTTCCACGACGTTACTGTCATCAACTTTTTCCCTCGGTGTCGCTGAATTTTCTGCATTATTACCGCCGAGATGTTTTCCACTTCTCAACATAACTGCTTGGCATTGCTCATGACTACCCTTCAGATTTCTCCCAGTGTCGTTAGGTAATGTTCCTTGTGGTCTATTATTCAATGCCAACGCAATTTGACCTATCTGATTCTCTATATTTTTTATAGCCATAGCTTGATTTTTAATAGCCAAATCGTTGCTAGTCATGTATTTTGACAACACTTCCTCCAGATCGGATTTCCTTTCTTGATATTAAGTTGGTTGTTGCTGGTTCTGAAATCTTGGTGGATATGATTGTCGTGAAGCTTGATTTTACTGGTTGTTGCTCCATGAGAAATTCGGATGATTCATATTTCCTTGATTGTATGTGTTCTGATATGTGTTTTGCAGATTTCTGTTGTAGTTGCCAATGAACTGCACAACTGCTGGATTAATCACACATTGCTCCGTTGGGTGCTCTCCCGCGCACAACTTGCATATTATTGCCACTTGTTGTACTTGCTGTGTTTGTTGTGCTTGTGCTGCTGTTACTGACTCCAACATCTTTAAAAGTGCAGATATCTGTGCTTGCATCACTGTCATACTATCTACTTCTAACACCCCAGCTGCCTTCGCTTGTGTCATTCTTATTATGGGCCACTGGTAGTTATTAGCCGCCATGGTTTCAATTAACTCGTATGCTTCCTCGTAACTCTTAGCCATGAATGCTCCTCCCGACGCTGCATCAATACTTGTCCTGAGATTCCCATTTAACCCGTTGTAAAAAGTGTTCATCTGCAGCCACTTGGGCAATCCATGATGTCGGCATTTTCTGAGCAATTCTTTGTATCTTTCCCAAGCCTCATATAACGTCTCCCCATGTTCCTGTTCAAACATCGTCATCTCGTTTTTTATCTTTGTAGTTTTCGCCAGTGGAAAGAATTTTGCGAGGAATTTCTGAGCTTAATCCTCCCATGTAGTTATCAAACCGGATGGTAAAGAATGTAACCAGCTCTTCGCCTCGTCCCGTAAAGAGAATGGGAACAATCGAAGTTTCACAGCTTCATCCGACACCCCATTGAACCTAAAGGTGTCGCATAATTCCAAAAAACTGACTAGATGCTCGTTCGGATTGTCATTTGCCAATCCTCCAAACTGAACTAAATTCTGAATCATTTGTATCATCCCTGGCTTAATTTCAAATGTATTCATTTGCTATCATGAACTTTGGTGATGCTTGATTGCAGTTCAGTCACCTTGGGCGTGGCGTAGTCACTTAATGCTTTCTGATCTTCGGCTGCCATTTCCTCTTCTTCCTCAGGTGTTTCAAATTCTTGCCTCGTTTCCTTTATCCACTTGCTAAACCTCTGAAACCTTTTATCAATGTCGTCATCAAAAGGCAGTAAATCTGGAATTTTGGACCGAGTTTGCATAAACTGCTTCCACACCTGAAATAGAAGAAACAAAACAAAAATATAAATGTCTAAGTAAAACTAGATTAATTAAACTGATATTATAAAACTATTAAGATTTATACTAAATAGTCCCCGGCAACGGCGCCAAAAACTTGTTGGCGAAAATTGATACGCATAAAACACGTAAGTGTACGTGGTCAACAAGTAATAAAGTGATGAATAGAGTATCATTCCCACAGAGACAATTTAGTAAGAAACTTAACTTCACAATTATCAATTTCTTATTAATCCTAATTTTATTAAACTATCCAATTCAATGATTAAAAATTATAGAACCTAAATTAAAAACAAATTAAATACCACAAACCAATCACCAATATCAAAAATCTAAAATTTCAAACAATTAATGGAGAATTAGACTTATGATTTCACTCTGAGCTTCACTCTAATTTGAACACCTTTATTCCAATTCAATTCACTATCTCAGTTAATTAATCAAGAACACGAACGTAATATTAACCACCTCTCGATGCACTAATACCGTATTAACGTCAATCCACAATTAAGATAAAAATCCGTTAAACACCTTAATCAACTAACTCACTATATCTCTATGTGAATTACAATTAAAGAAGGTTTAAGAACAAGTTCTCTATCCGATTACATGCGATGTCAAGCATATCTCTACCTTAACATTCATCAAGATTAAGCTATTCACAAAATTCATGAACACATGCTATATCAACTAGGTCTAGATTTGAATATCCTCTCTCGATTCCAAACAAATCCACAAAGAATTGTTGATCAAGCAATTCATAAGTTCACACTCGAATTAACATAGATAAACTAAAAATACTTTATTGAATTGGAAATCAAAGTTATAAAATCATCGTTTCACCCAAGGATCCATCACAAGTCTAATAAGCAAATTAGTTCATAACGAATGAATTAAAAACTAAATAATCTAATGAAACCATCCTTTCAATTACAACTAATGACTAAAGAGAAGTAGAATAATGAAAACCCCTTCACGTAGCCTAGATTTGCAACCGTCACGATAATCTCTTCAAATTATTCCTCCAAAGCACGCATTTGAATCCTGGAATTTATCTTTGTAGTATGATCCTTGTGTTGTATGATTGTTGTTTTCCACGTAATATTCAGCTCTCCCCTTATGTTGTGCCCAAAGTCTACCTATTTAGAGTCCAGGCGCCACACAAAACATCAACAATCCAAGTAGCAGCAGTCTCCACAAGCCAGCAGGACACTTCAGGATTCGAGACCCCATTCCCCGTGAAGGTGCAACTTTCATCGAGCCCACCCGACCAGGCTAGGCTAGCTCTTCTTAAATAAATTTTTTGACTTCCTGCGTTTTTCCACTTTCGCTCCAAAACTCCATCTTTCTTCACCACTCGCATCCATAACCACCCTACACATAAAATGACATGAAACGAGTGAAAACGAACATAAAACAAGAATATAACTACGAATTTAAACTTGAAATTAATATCGATTCGGGTATATTAAATCCACTTATCAGTACCCATCCTCGCATCAAAATGAGGACTCGTTTATGGATCTACTTCCAGTTCAGGTTTAAGAATTTGGAACACATCTTTTTTCTACTTGTTAATGTTCACCTGGATGGTTAAATAAAACATTAAAAGAAGCACCAAAAAGGTAGAGAAAGAAAATAAAAAAAGATTAAAACAGAATCATTTCGC
Organism: Panax quinquefolius; assembly: GCA_020205615.1. Taxonomy (NCBI): domain Eukaryota; kingdom Viridiplantae; phylum Streptophyta; class Magnoliopsida; order Apiales; family Araliaceae; genus Panax; species Panax quinquefolius. The sequence continues at coordinate 77,046,166 of CM035169.1, read as the reverse complement.
ATGATTCTTTATACTGACAATGCATAGGCTCTCAAGTCTCACCATCACACCATCATAAACAATATAAAAAAAATTAACTGAATGTTAAAGAAGCTAACAAGCTGAATGTTTTCATGGTAGGTACATCTAGTAAATCATTGTTTAAAGGTATGGAGACATGGAAAAAAGAGTTGTCGATGAAGGAGGTAAATTAGTCTTTCACTTACTATTTTCTTGAGCTCCCACTGGATTTCTTTATTTGTACTAGTGAAAATTGTGATCTTGTATATGCTTTACTTTCAGGAATTAGCCAAGCTGTTAAAATCAGAGACACCAATTGGTGAGTGATTGACATAAACCTTAGTGATCTGCAGAATATTTCGAAAGGCTTGTGTAGTAGATAGTGGCCCTCATCTTTGTGTGTTTAGTTCAACTTGTATCATAGATATAATGTCACTGCATTATACAGAGTAGTACAAACATGACTCTTTAGTTCTTTTGTAATGTAAACAAAATTGCACCTTTAATTAGAACAAAGGAACATATCCATCTGGGAACAAATTATTCAATGAAGCAGACAACATTACCTGAATATTTCCTAAGGTACCGACCTTGACTTACCCACTTGTCATGAAAGTTGCAGCTATGTAAATGTTTGCCAGCACAAAACCATATCCCCACTCAATTGAAGGAAGTTGTTACTTGCACCAAATCTGTGTCATGTTCTAACCTTGTTGTATGTGGTGAAAATCTCGTATCATAACTAACTAGTCATACAGTAGAATAATTGGTGAATGTGTTTGCAGAAAACCAAAAGTATAGTGGAGCAAAAAATAAAATTTCATTTATTGTTGGAAAATGTATTCTTATATCTTGCTCAACAAAAGATCGAAAGAATTTCATTTTCCAAACTTTATAGTACTAAAGGTTTTTACTAACTTGCCAAACTGTGGTCTAGGAGAAGAGTACAAACCACTCCCAAGTGGTCCAAATTGCTTGTAAGATATGGAGGTAACTTTCTGGAGTTGCACTTTTTCCATCCAAAATCTCTCGAGTATGTGCTACTTGCATATTTTGTGTTTAACATCGCGATCGTTGTGCAGGTTCCCTTGATGTACAACATCTGCTGGAAAGAGTTAACATTGCTTCCACAAGTTTAATAACGCGATCACTGTGCAGGTTCCCTTGGACTGTATCTAGGCTTCCACAAGTTGTTCTTTGGACATCCATATCTTCTTCGTGTTTCTTTAACATAGCTATCTTCAGTAATGGTGGACAAGCAAATATAAACACAAAAAAGAGTTTTCTAATTAAAATTTAGTAAAAATAGTTCCTCAGAAAAGTGAAAGCCTTATATTTATTTATTCAATCATTAAATTTAGTGAGCACAATCATAAGATTCAATCCACATTAGAAACACAAACATTGAATAATCAAACAAATTTCAGATTAGAAACTCAAAGATTTGATTAAATACAATGCCATGAATAAAATAGTCCAACTACCTCAAATATAAGCATTTCAACTCAAGTGCATAGTCAGAACCCTAACTAACATAGTCATAAAATAGTTTTTTATCGTGGAAAACAAATTCATTTCTAAAACTACAGAAATTTTGATCCCAAATTCTTAATCAGAACAAATCGAGCACAAATTCAAGACACTTAACCACTTGGAAGCAAAGGAATAATCATCTTATCCCAATAATTAGCAACAAAAGTAACTAAATCAATCAATACCTCAACAATTAACAATAAATTCAAGACAAATTTTGGGAAATTAACCTACATAAGAAGCTTGATTCTATCGAGTGGCGCCATAACGAATTTTACAGCTGCTCACTGGCGGCAAAAAGCGCGGCCTCTTTAGGCACCAAGGCGACGAAAACGAGAGGATGATTCCAGAGTTCTGGCATAGTTGGCACGAATTCTCTTTCCCCTCTCTTGCCCGCCATATAAACACAAGCAAAACAACCACCAGAGGCGGCAGTAGCATTAAGATTTGTGAGGCATTTGTTTCGGCAGGCAAAGATTGATACACTATTTGGGGTTTTGGGATAGGGCAAACAAAGACGCGATTTGGGGTTTGGCTTTTGGGTTATAGCCGAATGATTTGGCTGCCTATGTTTTGTTTTAACTTTTTTAAAGCATCTGTGTAAATTTTAACGTTTAAATTATTGTAAATTTATTTACATGATTTAAAGAAATAGTCGATATTGTAAATTATTTATAAAGTATTATTAAAAATAAGAAAGAACCTAAATGTCAATGTTTGTTTCTATGCACACACACTACTATACTCTTTTATTTATTGAAACAAGCAAAGTACTGTACTTCAAATAAATAAAGTTAAGTTTTTTTGATTTTTTCTTACGGTTTAGTACTAAAATAATTAAAAATAAAATTAAATAATTCAAAAGTCTTTCTTAATTAAAGTCTTCCCAAATTGTTATTTAACTGAATATTAAATACAATACCAAAAAATAAATTTACTTTAAATTAATCTCCAAAAGGCTTTTTTGGATTAATATTATATACTTAAAAATAAAATTTAAAGTCTTTTGGATTATTTAATTTTATTTTATTTAAGTTTAAATTTATTTAATTATGATCATAAAAATAAACTTTTATAGAGAAATTTTAAAGTTTAACATAGTGTAAAGTTATTTACTTTATAGTTTATTAAAATAAATAGTTGATATTGTAAGTTACTTAAAAGTGTTATTAAAATTAAATTTACTATTGTAAAAATTGAAGGTATTTATATTCACCACAATTAATTCAAAAAAAAATTATTTAGAACAAGATAGCGACCAATTTTATTCCTCGCAAAAAACTTCTGAATAATAATATATAGTGAGTAATAATTCCTTCACTAAATAGATTTTTTCCTCGCAAATTTTCATCATAAATTGGCTCCAAAAATCTTTCTATCGCCCCAATTTTGCGAGGAAAAAAATATAAATTATGAAGGATGTTTCTTTTGCTAATAACTATATTGTCACTATACTTTTTTCCTTCACTGTTCCTTCGCTAAACAACTCCTCATGCGAAGGAATAAATTCCTTCACAAAATTTCCTTCGCTAGAGGCCATTTTTGGTGTAGTGTTTTCTCTTTTTAATCAAGTTAATTCATTGTATCTTATTTCTAGGTGTCACCAAATATCAGATTTTTGTTGAGATATAGGGCACATGGAGACTGTAGTTGGTGACTTACCAATTGTATGGCAAGATTTGAACTCCACTTCAATAAAAAAAATATATAAAAATGGTACTTTAGTCATTTAACTTTTAAATTTAATGACATTTTAGACATTTGCTACAATCCTTAGGGTTTAGGGTTTAACCCTTAGGGTTTAGGATTTAACCATTAGGGTTTAGGGTTTAACCCTTAGGTTTTGGTAATTTGATTTCTAAAATTTCCAATTTAGGTTTAAAAAATAGAAATTTAATATTTCTAAATTATAATTAGGATTCTATAATTATAATAAGATTTTCTAATATAAATTTCAAGATTGCTAATTAGGATTTAATATTTCCTAATTAAAATTCGTTAATTTAGCAATTAGGGCCAAAATTGTACATTAGGGTTTATAACCCAAGAATTAGGGTTTTAAATAGAAAAATAATTTTTCTGATTTGGAAATTAGGTTTCCTAATTAAATTAGGGTTTTCTAATTACTTATAACTTGAAAATTAGGATTAATATTTCCTAATTAACATAAAATTATTAAATTAACAATTAGGTTTTCCCCAATTATAAATTAGGGTTTTCTAAATCAATTAGGGTTATCCCTAATTAGGTTATTATTAATAACGTTTAAACCTTATACTATCATTTATATTCCAAAAATAGGGTTTCCTAATTCTGAATTAGGGTTTGATTCCGGGCCCCGAAATTAGGGTTTCGAACCTAGCTTTAGAATTTCTTATAAATCGTAAGAATTTTCTAACTGAACGTTGACGTTTTTAGTATAATATTAAGGTTTACCATTGATATATATTATCAGATCAACCTCTGACCCTTAACCACATACTGTACACATATAATACCATATACACAGAACATATTCACATATATTCTTAATCTTGAATAATTCATCACAGAAATTTTAAATTCATAGAATTCCTTCTCGGTTAAGAATCTCAAATGGACCAACAAATCGTGGATTGAGCTTTTCTCTCTTCCTGAATCTTGTAACTCCCTTCCATGGAGCAATACGTAACAATACATGATCCCCAATATTAAATTCCACGTCCTTTCGATGAAGATCCGCATAACTCTTTTGTCGATCCTATGCCATTTGTATACGTTGTAGGATCATTTGGATCTTTTCTGTAGTCATACGTACCAATTCTGGTCCAAATAACGTTGCTTCACCCACCTCGTCCCAACATACTAGAGAGCTACACTCTCGTCCATACAACGCTTCGATCGAATGGAGCCATGCCTATACTTGCTTGATAACTATTGTTGTAGGAGAATTCCACCAATGACAAATACTTATCCTAACTGACTTTGAAATCTAGGACACATAGTCTTAATAGATCTTCAAAAGTTTGAATAGTCCTTGTAACGCCCGAGAAAATCGGATCTTTATGTGAATTAAGTTTTATTTGATTATTTGAATTAAATGAATTTAATTGATTATTTATATGAGTAAGATGTTTGAAGGTTGTTCTATAACCTAGAATGTGTGGATGTGGATAGTATCCTATCTATGTGCTAGGATTAATTGTTTTAAATTTCCAAGATGAAAATAAAGGTTTTCTGAGAAATGTCCATAAAAACACTATTCATCCGATTCTGTTCAGAGATTTGGTTTGAATATCTGAGAAACGCGTAATGATAGAATACGAGGATGTGATGAAATATTTAATAATATTTCAGTTATGGCAAATGAAGTTTTTGTCTGCGGACTTAAAACCTAAGGGTTAGGAAATATGATTTCCAAGAATTTAAGATTTACGTATAATGATTAGGGTTATTATACGTGAGAAATATGAGTATGATAATAATTAGTATATGAGTATAGTATGAAGATTATTATGACGTAGAATACGAATATCGTACGAATACTATACGAAGAGAATATGTGAGTTATACGCGTAGAATACGATTAGCTCTTAATGGACTTTGAGTTTATGAACTTTGTAGAATCCAATTGGACTTGGATTATGTCAAGCCCAATGCAATGTGAAATCAAGCCCAAGATAGGCCCAATATGAATTAATTCTAAGGCCCAAACCAAGAAACCAAACCGCAGATCGAGCGATGGGTCACCAGATGGGTAAAACTCATAGGACAACCCATGGGGGAACCCACAAGACCATGTGGACCGGCCACTTGGTGGCCAAGTAAAGTAACCCACTTATAGGCCAAGTAAAGTAGATTTGCTTGGTGAGGAAGAAAAGGAATAGTAAGGAGGTGGGTCACTTGACCATTTTACCATCCATTTGAATTCCCTATATAAGAAAGCTTAGCTTGGTCATTTGTTACTTTACAAACTTTAACCAACATACTTGAGAGAGAGAAAAGAGCTAGAAACTAGTAATCAAGCGAGCTTGAAGCAAATCATAAGAGTTTTTAGCAAGAACGCGAAGAACGTAAAGGAAATATTTTATAAACGTTAGTCTTCGACCTTTTTTGATTTCATTTTCATAGAAAAGTATGATTTGGTGGAGTATGTCTCTTCCGGAGTCATAAGGATGGCTAATAGTGGATTAAGTCATTATAAGTCATTTATGATTATTAATCATAAGCGTTAAGTAAGTTTTAAAATTAAAGAAAACTGTAAAGGGTTTATTTTGTTATTAATGGACAAATTAAAAACCATCATAGGGTATGTGCATCTTGTTTGGTTAGGATGTAGATGATGAATCAATGGAGTTGTTCCATTTGATTTGGCGTGAAAAGCAGAGTGTTGAAGTTATGGCGAAATTCTGAGTTTAGGCGTTCAACGTTGAAATCGTAGAATTTCTGATTTAGTAATCAAAACTCGCCGTTTAGTTCGGGAACTTTAGTTTTTGATGGCGTAACGTAGAATAAAGTATTTAAGAGTCAGGGACTCAAGGTTGGCAGATTTCTGACTTAGAACGAAAGGAAACGAATTAGGAATGCTCATATATGTAAAACGAACGTGTAAACTTGGCAAGGAAAGAAGCTTAAGGGTTTAACGGCGGGACTTCCCAAATAGGGCAAGGGGGTATGTATAGGCAAAACCCTTCCGGTATGGGTACTTAAATTTTTAACAGGAGTAAGGCAAGCCGGGGAGGCCATTTGAAGAATAAAACCACGTAGGGTAAGTCTCTTTGAAAATGTTGACGAAGTTTGTTTTTGAATCAAAGTGTTTGTAGAATAACTACGGGGCATGTATATACTTAAAATACATGGTAAGATCACTCTTAAGTCACATTTATGGTGATGACTTTAGGGATTGAACGTTATCTGTTAATCGTTAAACGAAGAACGTAAAGTATGAAAAATAAACCATATTCAATTATTATGGTACATAACCATTGATGGTTGAGTATTAGTAATGACGTAAGAGCGTTAATAAGCCATAATGAAGGATAGTAACTCAAATCGGGTTCTATTAATGAATTAATTTCAAGTAAGACATAGAAGAGAAAGAAGTTGGTTAAAATAATGAAGTTAGATTGTTTAGTAACTAATCTTTGTGTGCTATGTGAATATATCATGTAGATATTGTAAAGACCAAGAATTGTTGAATATTATATTCGAAGACGCTTGAAGGCAAGTTTTCTTAACGCTTGTCTAACCTTCGTGTTAGCCAAGTTCAATGTGATTCATGCTATGAGATGCATGAAATATTTTAACGAAAGAGTCGATGCCATTTATACCTCGGCTAGACTAATCTTAAAGAGTTGATTGATTTATTTACAAATCTTTTAATATATAATTGTTAACGTTATCCTACACCAATTGTTAGGTAGAGATTTAAGGTAAGCCCGAGTATGAATAAACAAATGTATTTTTCATCGATTATTCGATGGGCACGCGAGGTTACCAAAACTTAAACGTGAATACATTTAACGGATGAATGTTGATCAACATAGATTACTATAGGCTAATCACCTAGAAGTGCTCGTAAGATATATCGAACTTACGGTCTTAGTTCCGGGTTGTCCTTTTTCACGAATAAAAACAAAAGAGAATGTTCATGGTCTTTGACCTACTCAGAATTCCTAAGTTCCTTTAAGTACTTAAGAATTGTTTTATGAGAAAGAAAAGTGCTATACAATGTTTCATAGTACTTGTTAGAGCCCCAAATTCGGGTCCCAAATCACCACGAATCTGGTACAATCATTCTATAACTATTGCAGAAGATATAAACATAAATTGTTTATACAATAAACTTTACACACTATTCCCCAAGGTCGAGTAACCTTAACTTATACACAATTCATAACTTGTCTAACACATAACATTATTATCATATAATACTATTACAAATCTAATCACACACATTAACTTTAAGCTGGAACTGTCTTTAACCTTTCCTTGTATCCGACGCATTCGTCTTAATCTAAAATGTTTATCATGATATAGCAAGGGTGAGCATAAATTTGCCCAGCAAGTATAATTTATTTGAGGATATATCATGATTGAAAGAGTTTGAATAATAAGCTGGCTATAATTCAACAATATAGTTGTGAATTAGCATGAACAAACTTTTGACTGAACAAGTATTGAACATGAACAAATATATCTGGACCGAATGGTAATGAAGGTGACCAGCCTTTCATACCTGACTTATACATGCAATATGTACATAGTACAATTCTACAATTCTTAAACATGGAAATCAACAACGATTAACCATAAGCATATCTAAATGAAACAACTCTAAGTAGAGTCAAGAAAAACTTGCCTATTTCGTTGATTATCATTAGGCATTTTAATAAGCTTTGTCTGAAGACCCAGTATATAAATAATATTGATATACAAATCAGAATAATATCATCACAGTATAATAACCTAAACACATAACGCATAACCTTATCAGTCTATAACACATATAAGACTCGGTATCAAGTCAAATTATTGCAGTCTGAGTTGAACCCGACACAAATCTGACATCCCGACAGCTTAGTCGAATAAATATCGAGTTTAAGCTCAATTAAACTCTGTCTAACACTTCACAATTATCTTAGATAATTATATTATTAGTCAAAACATTTTTCAATAGCTCGTAATAATTTTTAAATAATTATTATCATTTATCTTGATTTTTCAATCATTAAAATCGTATTTATATAAATTAAATACCACATAATTCATTTATCATTAATATTTATTTATTATCAAATATTAATGAAATACATGTCATAATATTATAATATATTTATAATATCACAAAGTATTTTTAATACTTTAAATCACCTTTATATGATTTTAAACAATTAAATTCATTATTCGATAATTACTATTAATATTAAAATATTAATATTTTCATTAAAAATATCAAAAGTTATATTTTATAACTTAAAATATTTCTTATAACACTTAAATCATTTTTATATGATTTTTAAATCATTAATTCTATTTTTCCATAATTTATTTAATATAGTTATTAAATAAATTAATTATCATTAATATTAATTAATTAATGAAATTCATCACAAAATATTAAAAGTCATTAAAAATAACTTAAAATATTTTCTTATACCATAATATAATTTTTCATGTATTAAAATCATTTTTAAATAATTTATTTAATATTATAAATAAATAAATTAAATACCATTTATATTCCAAAATATTAAATATTTATGAAATATACTCAAAATAATAAAAAACTAATTTTCATGCTTTAAAATAATTTTTAAGAATTTATTTTGTATTTTTAATAATTAAAAACTATTTTTATCTATTTATTAAATAAAATAAATAATTTTCAAAAAATAATTATTAATAAAGGGCCCTATAGCGACAGAACCGTCGCTATAGGTGTTCTTGGCATGTTCTTGAGCATATTCCAGAATTCTTGTCAGTACTCGAGGTTCCTTGTTTGACCACAAATTAATCTACGATCCTTATGTTTTCTGGGCAACTAATGATAACTAGCATGTAGTATAAGTGTAATACTACAATTAAAAATCAAGTTTCATGACCATTATACAACAGATCAGAGAGATCCAATCTCTCCAAATTGTTGTCAGACCTGTTCTTCAATTTATGGGTTTTCCAGAAATTGAAGAACAGTCGAGGTATCTATTTTGAAGCTTTAAATCTTAGCTTTCTGGGCTCGGTTTATGTGATTTAAGAGTTCAGACTTGTAGTAGGGATGTCAGGGAAGAATTATATAACAACATATCACTATTTCATCATCACACCAAGAAGATCAAGGCTAGTCAAAGTCTGACGGAAAAAATCATACATGAAGGTTTCTGGGTTTTCCAGAAATCTTCAAGAACAGCCGGTTAACCCTACTTTGACCCTTACTATCTTTGATTCTATACATGATCTGGGAGTTCTATAAGCAAGATCATGAAGCCTAAATGTCAGTCTACAATTATATAACACAAACATGGCTAGATCGCTTAACAGAAGGAAGATCAGAGACCATCAAAAGGTTGTCAAACGCTTCCTGGGTAATCTGGGTTACCCAGATTCGCTCGGTCATGGTCGGTCAATGACCTTTGACTGCTTATAACATTCAATCTACTCATGATCTGGGCTTGATTTAAGTTTCAGATCATAGCCCTTACAACAAAGAACATATCTATAACTTACAACACACTAAACAACTAACAGATAAAGATCTAGAGGCCCTGACATTAGGCTGTCAGGTCTTATTTTTTTCACTTTTCTAGATTTTAGAAAACATTAAATTCGTGCATTTAGATGTTATGGATCCAGGTTATTACAACCCAGATCACTCAATAACATCTTAATACACAATTTTAAACAATCAACAACAACAAATAACATGAGATCATATGATTTTTAAAAATTAGGGTTCTATACCATTTTGAGCCTTGATCCTTGAATCTGAACCTTGAATCTATTATGGGAAAGCTAAGAGATGATATTGTCTTAACTTCTCTCTCATTCCCACCCTCATACCCGAAATCTAAGAGAGAGAAGGGACTTCGTTGGTTTGAGAAATAAAGTAAGTGATTTTTCTTAGTTTTCTCTTTTTAATCTAGTTGATTCATTGTATCTTATTGCTATGTGTCACCAAATATCAGATTTTTGCTGAGATATAGGGCATATGGAGACTTTAGTTGGTGACTTACCAATTGTATGGAAAGTTTTGCACTCCACTTCAATAAAAAAAAATATACAAAAAGGGTACTTTAGTCATTTAACTTTTAAATTTAATGGCATTTTAGACATTGGCTACAACCCTTAGGGTTTAGGGTTTAACCCTTAGGGTTTGGCAATTTTATTTCTAAAATTTCCAATTTAGTTTTTAAAAATAGAAATTTAATATTTCTAAATTATAATTAGGATTCTATAATTATAATAAGATTTCCTAATCAAAATTTCAAGATTGCGAATTAGGATTTAATATTTCGTAATTAAAATTCGCTAATGTAGCAATTAGGGCCAAAATTGTACATTAGGGTTTATAACCCAAGAATGAGGGTTTTAAATAGAAAAATAATTTTTCTAATTTAGAAATTAGGTTTCCTAATTAGATTAGGGTTTTTTAATTTACTTATAACTTGAAAATTAGGATTAATATTTCCTAATTAACATAAAATTATTAAATTAACAATTAGGTTTTCCCCTAATTATAAATTAGGGTTTTCTATATCAATTAGGGTTATTCCTAATTAGGTTATTATTAATAACGTTTAAACCTTATACTATCAATTATATTCCCAAATTAGGGTTTCCTAATTCCGAATTAGGGTTTCAGATTCCCGGAACTGAAATTATGGTTTCTAGAATCGGTTTCTAGGGTTTCTTATAAATCGTAAGAATTTTCTAACTGAACATTGACGTTCTTAATATAATATTAGGGTTTACCATTGATATAGATTATCCGGTCAACCCTTAACCCTTAACCACATACTGCACACATATAATACCTTATACACAGAACATATTCACGTATATCCTTAATCCTTAATAATTCATCACAGAAATTTTAAATTCATAGAATTCCTTCTCGAAAATCTCAAATCCATTAACTTATTTTCTGTCTAGGTTTATTTTTTAACCTGAATTCAATATTTTAAAATTTTATAAATATTCAAATTCTCGGGTTGTCACAGTACTTCATAGCTATTTGTTTAGTTATTGAAGAATAATCATATGATTCTCGACGTGGTATTTATATTATACATTGCTAGACTTGCTGAGCTAGTTAGGCTCACTTCTTGCTTGAATTATATGATTGCAGCTAAGGCCGAACGAATGAACTGCGAGTTCTAAGAGAGATAAGGACAAGGCTAAGCTGGATAATTAGTTTATCCTTTAATAGAATAGTATGTTTGTATGTATTGTACTTATGAACACTAAAGAATGTATTCGGTTTCAGAACCTTGGAATTAATTTATTATGATTGTAATAAGAATGTAGTTAATACACTCATTTTGATGTTGTTTCAATGGAATGAATGTATAGTTAGTAGTACCGTATAACACCATCTGTCGGGTTGGAATATACCCAAATTTGGGGGCGTCACAGTCCTTTCTAATTGCCCGTCCGTTTGAGGATGGTATGCCTTACTGAATCATAAATCCGTGCCCATAGCTTTCTGCAAGTTAACCCAAAATCGTGAAGTAAATCTTGGGTCACGATCCAAAACTATGGATACTGGCATGCCATGCAATCTCACAATCTCATTCACATACATACGAGCAAGACGTTCAAGGGAATAAGTCTCCCGTATCGGCAAGAAATGAGCAAACTTGGTAAATCTATCTACAATAACCCAAATCACATCTATGCCTTGAGAAACCATGGGAAGACCCGTAACAAAATCCATTGTAATGTGTTCCCACTTCCATTTCGGAATCTCAAGTGGTTGAAATGGACCCTTTCGCACTTGATGCTCCGCCTTTACACATTGACAAGTTAAACACCTCGAGACAAACTCCATGATCTCTCTCTTCATATTGCTCCACCAAAATGTATGTCAAAGATCATGATACATTTTGGTACTCCTAGGATGGATTATAAACGGTGTGTTGTATGCCTCCATCATGATTCTATGTTTCAAGTCATAATCGTTTACAGCACAAAGTCTGGAGTTGACTCGAAGTATTCCTTCTTCATCAATTCTTACTTCTGGAATAGCACCTTCTTGCACTTTCTTCTTCATATGCATCATCTCCAGGTTCGTAGCTTGAGCAACTTAAACTTTATCGATTAAAGTCGGTTCTACTCGTATATTTGATATCATCACGTGGGTAGTTGGAGCCTTTAACTCTATCTCTATCCTTTGCAAGTCATACAAAATGGGCCTTTGCGTTAACAATATCGCACTCGTACCCGCATATGATCTTCTACTCAATACGTCAACTACTACGTTCGTTTCTCCAGGATGGTATTGGATGGTATGATCGTAATCTTTCAACAGATCGAGTCAATGTCGTTGCCGCATGTTGAGTTCCTTTTGGGTGAAGAAATATTTGAGGCTTTTATGATATGTATAGATCTCCACTTTCTCCACATACAAGTAGTGTCTCTAGATCTTCAACGCGAAAACGACTGCTGCCAACTCCAGATCATGAGTAGGATAATTCCTCTCATATTCTTTGAGTTGTCGTGTGATAACCCAGAATTTTGAATAATTCAAATTTTACGATTTAATTTTTTATTATTTAATATTGATATTGACTATCAATATTGTGCCGAGTATCTGTGATACTAGTCTAGAGAAGTGCTCAATTTTTTTATTGACTGAGAAATACGAGTAGAGTTGTGCTTAACAGAGAATAGAAATCCTAACCCTAGTTACAGATAGAGATTCGGTAGAAAAATACAATTATAATAATTTTATTGATGAGTATGTGTTTGTGCTATGTAGAATTTGTGATCAATGATTAATCGGATAGGGTATAAACTTAGTAAACCCTAATAAGAGATTAGAAAGCTTAATCTCAAATATAGAAACCCTAACGCACAATTGGGAACCCTAATCGAATGTCGGGAAACCCTAATTTTAAATTTGAGAACCCTAAACTCTAATTAGGAAACACTAATCCTAATTAGCAAGCCCTAATGTGATTAGGAAACCATAATATAATTAGGAAACCCTAATTATAATTTAAAAGTCTTAATTTCCTATTTTAAAACCCTAATTAGAAAATCCTAGAAATTAAATTTATAAAACCTTAGGGTTAAACCCTAAGGGTTGGATCAAATGACTAGAACACCATTAAAATTGTATGTTAAATGTCCAAAATACCCTTTTTGGCATTCTTCAATTGGCTGGAGTATAGATCTTGACATATTTTGAGTTGGTGAACAACTTTTGACTTGCCATGTGACTTAAATCTCAGCAACTCAGCCATTAATTGACAGCAACATCAGCTATATACATTATATCATAATATATATAGATTAAAGAGAGAGAACGTGTACAAAATTAGCTCATTTGTTATCTCAACCTCAACCAACTCTCTCTCTCTCTCTCCAAACCTCCGAAATACCTAAGTGTTTTAGTCCCTAAACCACCCCCTAGAACATTAAGATCAGTATATTCGAGCAAGGATCAAAGATTAAGCAAGAGAGGTATAAAACCTAACTCACCTTTTGATCTTGTATGCTAAGACCAAATTTATATTTATGTGTTTTAATATATGCTAGAAGATGTTTTATGATGATCTATTATAGATCCATAGCATCAAAGTGGGTAAAAATCAAAGTTTTCAAAAACTGCCATGAACCCTAAAAAGTAGCCTGACAAGCTAATGTCAGAGTCCATAGATCCTTCTCTGTTTTTGATTTGTGTTTTTTAAGTTATTGACTTGAAATTTGACATGAGGACTGTCATCTGGAAGTGAAATCACAGCTATTAGATGTCCATATTACAAGTTATTCTTGGTCAAACTCAGTTGACCGAACATGACCAAGAGTTTTTGGGCAACCCAGAAACTCATTTTCAGTGCTTGATAAAATTTTGGTAGCCCGAGATTTGTCAGGTGTTATGTTGTTTGATGATGTTGTTATAACTAGATTGTAGTCTGTTAGATGGACTCTAGATCCATGCCTCTAGATCCCTTAACAACAATCATGTTGGATGTAATGGATGGTCAAAGTAGGCCATCCAGTCACGATTCCTGTTTTCTGGAATTTCCAGAAAACGTAAGAACTAGCTTTCTGACAGGCTTTAACTGGACTAAATTTGGAGAGTGTGATGTACTTGGACTGATCTGTTGATGTATATGTGTTCCTTGACATTTGTACTACATTCTTGGACAATAAGAACAACAATTTAACGACCAAAACTTGGATAAAATTGAACCACAAATTGGCACCTTAGAACTGCCTGGGTTTCTGGGTTACCCAGAAAACCCAGAAATGTTCTGACAGTGAGTTTGAATGTCCAGATCTTCATGATATGATGTTGTAAGACCAAAATAATGGTTGGATCTTGAAGTGTTACATATATACTACAATATCAAAATCTAAGTTAGCCCAGAACAAGCATGAACAGAGAATTAAAGGCGGTTAAAGTAGACCCCTTGAACACTGACTCCCCAAGAACACCAACAACGATGATTACTGTCGCTATAGGCTATAACTACAGTTTTTATTAATTTTAGTTTCCTATTTTCTGGAAAATGCTTAAAAATAGAAATAATTTTCTGAAAATTACAAAAATAGTTTTAAAAATTATTTTCAGTTATGAAAAATAACTTTGATAATTTGGGATATTTTTCATTAATATTTATAATTATTTGAATATTAATGGTATTTAATTTATTTAATTAGTATATTAAATAAATTAGAGAAAATGATTTTAATATTATAATTTTTTTTAAATAAGAATAAAGTGTTTAAAAATATTTTGAGTTATAAAATGTAGCTTTTAATATTTTTGGAGAATTTTCATTAATAATATAATATTAGTGATATTATATTTATTTAATTATTATATTAAATAAATGAGTTAAAATGGTTTTATTGATTTAAAAATCATTTAAAAAATGAGAAAAGTGATTTAAAAATAATTTAAGTGATAATTAATGACTTTTAGTATTTTTATGAGAAATTCATTAATATTTAAATATTAATGGTAATTATTGAAAATGAATTTAACTATTTTAAAATTCATTTATGGAGAATATTGGTGAATTAAAATATTTTAAGTTATTATAAATAACTTTACTATTTTGACAAGTATGTAATTAATATTTTAATATTATTAAATATTAATGATGATGGAATGAATTAGTAATTAAATCATTTAAAAATGACTTCAGTATTTGAAAAATTATTATAAAATATAATAATTGTTTGAAAATTATTAAAAGCATCCAAAAAATATTATAAACGATATTTGACTTATCTAAAATAATATTGAAGCTTTGAGACCGAGTTTAATTGACAATAAATGTGTTAATTGTCAGATAGGGTTAGTAGGACACCGAGAACATACTGAAGTCCAACCAGACTAAACTAGTTAGACTTGAGAAGTGTTTATATAGGTTATAAACACTTATGCGACTATGTGGTAATGTGTATAGAATAACTATTGACTGTAAATTATAGTATCGCGTGCTATGAATTATTGTGCTAATTGTGAGACCGATATTGTGATTATAGGTCTTTCAAACGTAGATAAGTATTTTGTGTTGCAGTAATCAACGCGGAAGGCAAGTTTCCTCAACTCAACCTTGAGTTATATCTTTTCAAATATTTTAGTGGTAAATTATTGTTAATTAGACCACGTCTGAAAATTATTGTTGATTATTCGCAGTTTGTGCATGTTTATTAATTCAAATTGAATTACTGATTCTGAGAATATACTTGGAGAATAACTATTGTTGGATACTTACATCCGTATAAGCTAATATTGATAGTATAGATAATTCATGTCTATTATCGAATTGTGTTGAGAAATGTCTTAGCTAATTATTATGGCTAGACGAACATTTATTAGAACTTGATAGGTTCGAGAAGAGAATTCAATTATTATTGAGAAATCGATGCCAATTATTTTGGCTAGATCGAGAAAGTGATTAGTTATTGAAATCATTGTATTTCGTTGTTGTGAATTGAATTCTGGTTATAAGACTGAGAAGAACAACCTTTTATATAAAGGGAATATTTTGGTCGTATATTCAGCCGTTGTGTGCGTGTAAGTATAATACATAATATAGGGTACAAGGAGTTGGCCGCTCTAAGTACTTGATGAGGGGTATAATTTAATCTATATGGTTATTTGATACACCTGGGTATATCAAAGTCAAATCTTTGATTGTTACTCAAGAAGAGAAGTTCAAGATCCAATGGAGCGTTCATCATAATTCTGGAAAAAATTCCACTTTGTTATTGTGTAGAATTGATTCTTGATTATTCAATAGAATATCGTAAAAACTTTGAAAGCGTTGTACTCTTTCATTATCAGATTATTGGTTTGCATAATATGTGAGAAGACTTGTTAGTGATTAACGATTTGTTCAGCTATTTCAAAGTTCTTCGAACTTTGGTGTAATTCTATCGAATAGATAGTCTGTTGGCAAAAAGCACTTTTACCCCACTGTGGTTTTAGTGTTTTAAGCAATTAGCCACTGTGCTTTTAAAATATTCAATTAGCCCACTGTACTTTTTAAAAATGTTCAATCAACCCATTCCGTCCAATTTCTTGGACGGACGTTAAAACATTGCGCTAATTATCCGACGTGGATTTTAAAAAATAAAATAAAATAAGTTATTTCCTACGTGGCAAGCCAATCAGCCAAATTCTTAATACTATTAAGTCACTGAACTTTAAAAAAATGCATTTGGCCCACTGTAGTTTTAAAAATATTTTTATGTTTTATTTTCTTTCTTTTTCTTTACCTAAATATTTATAATATGTATAATATTAATAAAAGTTAATATTATAGTATTTATTTTATGTATGTTTTATTTTAAAAATAAAAAAAAATTACTTTTATGTTTTAAAATACTTATAAAATTTTTAAAAATAAAAATATTTTTATGTTTTATTTTCTCTTTTCTTTACCTAAATATTTATAATATGTATAATATTAATAAAAATTAATATTATAATATTCATAATATGTTTGTTTTATTTTAAAAATACTTTTGTGTTTTAAAATACTTATAAAATTTTAAAAATAAAAATATTTCTTTACCTAAATAGGCAAAAGCATCTCCAAATGTAGAATTAAAATCTTTTTATTTCATTTTTAATAATCTTTTCATTTCCTATTTTCTTTCTCCTTCAAAATAAATAAATAAGCCTAAAATAAAACAATAAATAAAAATACAATTTTTCCATGTACATGTAACTTTATATTTGACCGTATAAGATCAAAAAAAAATTTGAAATTTTTAGACAAAAAGAAATAATGCAAATTACAAACATAAATAAATAAAATATTATTTATCCTCATTTTTTTCATAACTAATTCAAACTCAAACCCTATCCTACTGTTCATCTTCTTCCTCACCAAAATTGAAACAAATAAACACACAAAGAAATAGAAATACATATACACACACATATGGAACACTTTCCAAGCTTCAATCTCATTTTTTCCACAGAAATACATACACACACACGATATGTTCTTCTAAGATACAAATTATAAAACCTAACCCTAGTAATTCACTTCAATCTCGTTTTCTCCAGATCCCAAATCCCATTGAAACCTAACCCTGGCGACGAGGACAATGGCGGGGGCGGTGGATATATCCTTCAGTGCGTCTGCGAATCTCGAGATCTTTCAGCTTGATGATTTATTTCCGACGATCACCAATTGCCGGTAGCCGGTGCCATGCCAAGTTTGGAGCTGTTTAACCGGCTGTCGTGGAGGAAGAATCCGGGAAAAAGTTTGATACTTTCCAAGCTTAATGATTTGTTTTTTTTTTAATTTGACGATCTGTTTGCTTTTTCGCAGCTTGATTTAGGAAAAAGTTTGATACGTTCATTAATTTAAAGTGATTTTATAAGTATTTTAAAACATAAAAATATTTTTATTTTTAAAATAAAACATATATATTATGAATATTATAATATTAATTTTTATTAAAATTATACATATTATAAATATTTAGGTAAAGAAAAAGAAAGAAAATAATGATTTTTATTAAGAATTTGGCTGACTGGCTTGCCACATCAGAAAATAATGATTTTTTGATTTTTTTTTAAATGCCACATGTGTAATTATTTAACATCCGTCCAATTTTGTGGATGGAATGGCTTGATTGTACATTTTTAAAAAGCATAGTGGGTCAATTGAATATTTTAAAAGCGCAATGGCTAATTGCTTAAAACATTACAACCACAGTGGGGTAAAAGTGCTTTTTACCATAGTCTGTTATTCTTGATTATTATACATTCATTGTATGTCTTAACTTGCGGGGCAGATATTTTTCTCACCCTTTCTAAATAAAATATTTTAGCTAGGAACGAAGAGGCCAGAGGAGCAAAGAAGAACAAAGGCAAAGGCATTGTGACACCCCCAAATCCTGGTACTTCATTTCCTCAAGATTTGGTGTTCACTTAATCAAAACATTCATTTCTAACTACCCAATCATCATAAAATTGAATAACAAAAATCTGCCCATACATGATTTAACTTAAATAAAAATATCTCAGGTTAACTAACCTTTAATTACAAACATTCAAATGCGAAAAATTAAATAAACTTCATTACAATCTTTAAATCAAAGTCTGATAATATAACTATCAAAACTATTACAAGTCTTCATCACTTGTACATTTTTCTCTTCCCTTTGCTAATAGTAGCTTCATTGACCTTCTCAACCTTAGCTGCAATAAGTATTTAATATGCAAGCGTGAGAAAACAAGGCCCACTTGAAATAAGAATGAATAACTTTACAACATTACGATCTTTGCCAGAAATAGGCTCCATAGAACTGAATGATAAGTTCTATTAACATTTTTAAACATACTACTGAGGGTCTAATGACCACGAATCATGTCCACAGTTATAAGTAATCTTTCAACTTTAACTTTAACCGTCATAAGACTATAAGGACTCCACGTACTTAGGGGGATCAACCATTCGTACATTGTATTGTGCACAACCATTTCAACGCTAAGCGTATACCTCTAATAAAAGAGTTGTTCATCTAAGTATTTAGAATATAAGTCCGCACCAAAGTAAGTTTGGTTTGGATACATTACAGGGTAGTTTAGAATTCAACGGTAATCAACTAAGGATTAGTTGATTACAAAAGAAATAACTGAATGCTATGGAATAATCATAACTGAGTTGATATTTGTAATTTAACATCATGATTTAGGAATAATCTAATAGCATAAGCAATTGAATAGTCATATCATAATTTTCTTTGAACAATATTAATTCAGAGTTATTGAAAATTTGATACCGAGCATGCATAATGAATAGTAATTTGAACGATAGAGTTGTTCAACACTAGAATATGAAATATAGCGATTACATGCTAAATAACAAGTTACATATTAAAGAAACTTGCTCAATACTAATTATACATTTTAGAATACTTGCATCCCTATAAACAATTAGATACAAGAGCTTTCTCAATAATAAACCATCTAGCTCTACGAAAGTGTAGAGTTAGGCATTTGTCTAATTGCGATTGAATTCAAAACAATAATGTACTCAACAAAATCAAACTCGTATAATGAAGTTTTAGAGTTAGAGAACTTGCCTTTAGCACAAGCTAACCCTTACCACTTGAATCAATACCCTATACATATGTCATCATGACATAATTAGTCATTACCAACATTTTATATTTATATAAACAAATATATACATAATGTAGGTTAAATTACCAATTCACATAACCAAACTATGTTAATACTAGTTAACCTTTGATAACATGCTCATTCATAGTTTAATACTACTGAAATCATCATTTAACGTTCCTATTATTAACACATATCATTTATTTTCAAAATTTGTGTAATAAACTAAAAGCTGTCGAAACCTTACGCTAACTTTCATTGCTGCCTTTCCACGATTTACTAACGTGGTTGGAGTCTGCATGGCTGAGTTCAAGGCCGTATGCCGAGATCACGAGCCATCGATTAATGACTGCGACGTGTCGCTTGCGGTCTTTGACACAAAACTTATCTTCTTTGGGCAGCGATTTGCTTGCCAGAGTCCATAACTCGACGACCAAGCTAGGCAACAGCATGAACAAAAAGCCAAATTGGCCTACAAGCTCCAATCTAATAGACTAATTAACATGTAATTCATACAGAGACTTCATGTAAACATACTGTGAAGACTTCTAACATGATTCTACCCATAAAATAACATAAACATCAAATTTACAACACCCAATTTCAATGTTTTTGGCAAAAACTCCATTTTTGATGTTTCAATGAAAATCAATACTGTGATTTTGTTTTTCAACCAAAACAGTTAATTCAAAATACCATGGTTATGATTATACATACTCTATCAAATTCAGTAGTCAATTTATATATATTAACAATTAATCAAACCTTAATTTCTTTTTAAACTAAGCCATACTCATATATATTTTCATATAAACAACGTAATATGCTTTTCTTCACAAATTGCATACATACATGACTTAATTTCTCTATAATCACATACAAATTTATGAAACAACCTTTTACAAACAACTATTATACTAAACTATATACATATCAACAATTCATCTTTTACAAATATTTTACAGAGACTTTTTGGGAAGAGGAAAACTAAATTTTTAAAGAAAAAGATTGAGCTCCTACCTTTGATTAAGAAGATGATATCCTAGAGTTAGATTATCCTTTTGATTATCAAGCTTCTTCTCCCCCAATTCCTTTCTCAATTTCTCTAGCCTTCCTTCCTCTCTTCTTTTCTCTCTCAGTAAACTTCAATTGAGTCTTCTTCTAACATACATGCGTTTAATAATATAACGATATAGTAATAATATATATTAATGATATAATATAAGTATAGATATAATTATATCAGTTATGTTTTATTTGAAAATCTAAAGCCATAAAGCTTGTTTGGCTAATCAAAATAAAATAACCCATTAACCCTTATACCTTATTTGGTAAACCTAATTAAAACAAATGGATTAATCCTTATACCTTGTTTGATAAAACATCATTAGATTAAAGACTAATTATGCATTAAGACATGTTTGGCAAAACTAAATTAAACTTTTTAATTTATTTTAATAACTCTTTAATAGCAAGGTTATTTGTCACACTTCATTAAATTAAATAATCAATTCAATCAATTCAAATACTAATCTATTAAATTACTTTAACACATAAATTATTATAACAAAACTATAATTTCTTTATAATTATAATTTTATTTAATCCAACTAACACCTTATTTTAATTACAAAATCTAATTAAAATATTATAATTTATTTAATCATTATTAGCTCTCTAACTTAATTATTAAATTAAATTAGTACATAACCTCATAACAATTAATTTTTTAGCTCCTTAATTATTTATTCAACAAATAATTAATTAAACCACATTAACTCAAATTGAACAATTATTTATTCAACAATAAACATATTCATTAAATACTTATATAAATCAATAAATATTTAATATTATAATTTAAACTCCTTAATTATTTATACAACAAATAATTAACTAAACCACATCAACTCAAATTGAACAGTTATTTATTCAACAATAAACATATTCATTAAATACTTATATAAATTAATAAATTTTTAATATTATAATTTAAAATTCTGGAATGTTACATCATTCCCTCCTTACAAGGATTCTGTCCTCAGAATCACAACTCAAACAAATTATTCGTTACATTCTTCACTACTTACAAAAATTCTGTCCCCGGAATCGAAGACACGCGTGACGCCCCCAAAATTAGGTATACGTCACTCATCTTGGGTCGCCACTTACATGGTACAAAATTCAAATACAACTTAATAATACAAGCGCTATATACAATCGACAAAACATAAACTGTGAGTTTGAATACAAATATTGTATACTAGAGATTATACAAACTCAAAAGGTGTCCTTATTACAATTATTATTACACTATTTCATAGAATAGTGAGGACCACTAATGCTATCATCTGGTCCATCACTCCGTTCCCCGACTAGTCCCTGCTACGTTCTCATTTCACGAAGAGAACAATAAAAGTAAAAGGGGTGAGCTCAACTAGCCCGATGGGAAATATTATGACTAAGATAATGCGAATAATATATTATCGTTAGCCTTGACGATGTTAAAGCGATACAATATAACAACCATCAAGTTTAATCAGCGGAACAAGCAATCCATTAAAAGAGTCAGTAGAGAATAAAATCTACTATCTTTTATGATTTAGAAGGTTTTCATCACTTTTATCATTGGGACTCGACAATAAATAATCCACATCATCGAATCACCCACACTTTCTGACGAGGATGTTCTTTAGTATCCGACCACAATTATCCATGCACTACGGGCGAGAATATTTGTGTATTCATTAATGGTCATGATCATGCCAACAATCGTCCATCAATGCACTCTTACGGGCGATGAGGACTTTTACCACATCATTTGTAACATTACGGTCATGATTACACAATAATAATCCTGTCATAATCATACCAAGTCCATCTATATGCACTATAGGCCACGAGATGACTTTCAACAAAATATATACATGAGGATGATGACAATGATATAAGAATTCAATAAAACAAGTTCAAAATTATTTTATCCGAGGAACTAATAATGTCCAAATTGTCAACATGATCTTTTGCTTTGTAGAGTAAAATTCAAGAATGCTCGAAAGAATATTTCCACGAAAAGATCTTTGGATGAAGCGCAAATATCGAGGATATTCCACTAATTTTATGGAGTATAGAAGTCAAAACTTTAACCAACGAGTATAATAAGGAATGGAATAACAAAAGAAATCACCGGGCATCACGATTGACCCATGCAGCGAGTTATTCCAACGAGAATAATAAATACCAAAATCGGTCGGCGTAAAAAATGCAGACGAGATATTCCAACAGAATAATAAAGAGCGGAATCGGTCCCATAAAAGCGCATGATGAGGATATTCCAAAGAATAATAAAAAGACGGAATCGAGTTCGGCGTAAAACGCATGACGAGGATATTTCAATGAGAATAATAAAAAGCGGAATCAGAATCCGGCGTAGAACGCGTAGTCAGGATATTCCAACAGAATAATAAAGACGGAACCAGGTCCGGCGTAGAATGCACAGACATGATGTTCCAACAGAATGATAAAAGAATGGAACAACAGAAAAATTTCACCAAGTTTATGGTAGCCCGCGTATATAGGTTATTCCAACAGAATAATAAGAATGGAATAACAGAAGTTCTCTTCATAGATAAGAAAGAAATAATACTCCCTACCTTGGAAAAACTGGATACTGGAATAGTGAGTAGCAGATTTCTCTTCTTCTTTCTCTCGATAATTTCTCTCTATAATAATCGCTCTAAAGCTTTTGTGAATTGGTGAGAAATGAAGGAAGATTGAGCTTCTATTTATAGGAAAATATAGTTTTGATAATTGCACATTTTGGGGCTCAAAAATTACGATCTGATACCTCCACTTTTCTTTCATTTTTAATTTAGTCCTGCAAGTATTATCAATCTTGCACCAACTCCCCTAATAGTAAACAATATGAATCAATAGTTCAATCATGTGAATCAATAGTATAATCATGTGAAAAAAATACGAATTACAGTATAGTACCTTCATCTATACCTCAATTTTTAACTTAGTCATGGAAGTATTATCATTCTTGCACCAACTCCCCTAATAGTAAATAATGTGATTCAATAGTACACATATGTGAACAAATAGTTATATAAGCATGTGAATTAGTAGCAATTAATTGCTCATTATCTGATAAATTACCCGATTTATCAATATAACCACTAGACATCAATTATCATCGGAATAAATGTCGATTTTCACTAACACAAACAATTCCAACATAATGAAACTATTTTTATCAAAAATATAAATTTTGAAATTTCAAAGTTTGACTTTTCCCAAAAAAAGTCAATTGTTGACTTTGACCAAATAGTGAATCCCAAAAAAATTTTGTGTTTATAGATTATTTTTACTAATTTAAATCGTTTAGGACTCAAATATCACGTCCGCGTCTCCAAATTCAACTCAACGAACAACATTCATCATTAATATTATAACTCACGATATTTATCAACGAGTTCGTTCCCGGAAAGGGGGCTTTCGATAAGGATTTATCCTATTGGCGCTTGATTAGGTGACCAAACCTCTCCTTGTGAACTTCTAGACATTGTAAATATTGCGGTTTATAATATGAATAACTTTGTCATCTCTCAAGTATTGATTTAATAAAAAAACATTTTATGTAGATGATCTTGACCATAATTGAATCCATAATATGATAGATATGATCACGAATTCTTTGTAGCAATAATTGAGTATAAGCGAGTGACTTCTCACGTAAGCATCAATAATCAATATCGTGTGCTACTATGCAACCACAGCGTATTCTTTGTACTTTTAACACCGGATTGTTTCAACGATTAACGGTAAAACTTCATAGTTATTTTCATAAAAATATTTTTATCATTTTCTCAATCAAATGATAATTTAGTTGTGGGGGTCCACCAATGATTGTCTTGGTTATCTGAATATTCCTGTTAAAACGAATATTCCCAGATAATCGAATATTATATAACAACTTCTTGCGTACTTTGCAAAATTTATAAATATTACCCACAACTAAAACATTATATCAAATCCACACCATAATATTCAAAAATATGTTTTGAGAAAATTTAATCTTTATTCAAAAAGTTGGGGTCTTACAACCTCCCCTTCTTATGAAATTTCGTCCTCGAAATTAGGGTGCGTACCTAGTATGTCGAAGAGGTGAGGATACCTTGATTTCATTTCAGATTCTAATTCCCAAGTCATTTCCTCAACATCGTGGTTTCTCCCCAAAACTTTGACTTGAGGTATAACCTTGGAGCATAGAATATGTTCCTTCTTATCCAAGATTTTAACAGGAACCTCTTCATACATTAAATCTTCCTCTATTTCGTCCGGTTCTAACTCAATAATGTGGTTCGGGTCTTTCACATATTAACATAACATGGATATGTGAAAAACGTTATGAACATGAGACATACTTGGTGGTAACGCAAGTCTATAGGCCACAGTTCCTACTCGATCGAGGATTAAAAATGGGCCAATGAATCGAGGATTGAGCTTTCCTCTTTTTCCAAATCTTGTAACTCCTTTCCATGGAGCAACATGTAACAACACATGATCTCCAATATCGAATTCTACGTCCTTTCGATGAAGATCGACATAACTCTTTTGTCAATCTTGTGAGGTTTTTATACGTTGTCAGATCATTTGAACCTTTTCTATAGTCATACGTACCAACTCTGGTCCCAACAACGTTGCTTCACCCACCTCATCCCAGCATACTGGAGAACGACACTTTATTCCATATAACGCCTCGAATGGAGCCATGCCAATACTTGCTTGATAACTGTTGTTGTAGGAAAACTCCACCAATGGTAAGAACTTGTCCCAACTTCCCTTGAAGTCAAGGACACAGAGTCTTAATAGATCTTTAAGAGTTTGAATCGTCCTCTCCATTTGCCCGTCCGTCCGTCGAGGGATGATATCTTAGAAACTAAATCGTAAATCCGTTCCCATAGCTTTTCATGCAAACTAACCCAAAATCTTGAAGTGAATCTTGGGTCTCGATCGAAACTATGGATACTGGCATACCATGCAATCTTACAACCTCGTTTATGTACATACAAGCAAGACGTTCAAGTGTATAAGTTTCTCGTATCGGTAAAAATGAAGCGGACTTGGTCAATCTATCAAAAATGACCCAAATCGCATCTATGCCTTGAGAAGCTTTGGGAAGGCCGTGTGAAATCCATGGTAATGTGCTCCCACTTCCATTCGGAAAATCAAGTGGTTGCAATGGACCTTTTGGTACTTGATGCTCTTGCCTTAACTTTCGTTGACAAGTTAAACACCTTGAGATAAACTCTGCTATCTCTCTCTTCATATTGCACCACCAAAATGTATGGAAGATCACGATACATTTTGGTACTCCCCGAGATGGATTGCAAACGGTGTGTTGTGCGCCTCCATCATAATTTTATACTTTAAATCGGGGTTGTTAGGAACACAAAGTGCTGAGTTGACTCAAGTATTCCTTCCTCATCGATTCTTGCTTAGGCGTAGCACCTTCTTGCACTTTCTCTTCTTCATACGCATTAACTCCAGTGCAGTAGCTTTAGCGACTTTAACTTTATCGATTAAAATCGGTTCTACTCATATATTCGCCATCATCATATGGGTCCTGGAGTCTTTAACTCTATCTCCATCCTTTGCAAGTCACACAAAATGGGCTTTTGTGTTGTGAATATTACTTTTCGTGCCGCATATGATCTTCTACTCTCAATCGTTAGCTACCACGTTAAGCTTTTCGGGATGGTATTGGATGGTATGATCATAATCTTTCAATGATTCAAGCCAACGTCGTTGTCGCATGTTGAGTTCCTTTTGAGTGAAGAAATATTTGAGGCTTTTATGATCCGTAAAGATCTCCACTTTCTCTTCATACAAGTAATGCCTCCAAATTTTAAGTCTTGAAGACAACATCTTGACTCTCTAGATCATGAGTAGGATAATTCCTCTCATATTCTTTGAGTTATCTTGAGGCATAAATTGTGACTTTCCCATGTTGCATGAGAACACATCCTAACCCTTGGCCCAAGCATCACTTTGTAGATGACAAATCCTCACGAACCCGGATGGTATTGTCGAGCAGTCTTTGAAATGAGTTTCCTTTTGAGTTCTTGAAAACTCTTCTCACATTCCTCGCTCAATAGAACTTTGTATCTTTCCGAGTCAATTTGAGTTAATGGAGTAGCGATTAGAAAAATCCTTCCACGAATCTCCGATAATAACCAGCTAAACCGAGAAAGCTACGTACTTCGGTTATTGATTTGGGTTGCTCCCATCTTTGAATAGCTTCAATCTTTGCTAGGTAAACGGATATTCCATAACTTGATACTACGTGCCCAAGGAATGCTACTTCCTAAAGCCAGAACTCGCATTTCTTTAACTTAGCATAAAGCTTATATTCACGAAGCTTTTGGAGTATCAGCCTCAAGTGTTGCTCATGATCTTCACGGCTTTTGGAATAAATAAGGATGCCATCAATAAAGACGACCACAAAGTGATCCAAATATTCCTTGAATACTCGGTTCATCATATCCATGAAGGCAGCAGGAGCATTAGTCAATCCAAAAGATATGACTAAGAATTCATAATGCCCATCTTAGGAGGAGTTACGAAGGTAGTCTTTGGAATATCCTCGATTTTAACCTTCGGTGATGATATCCGAGCGAAGATCGATCTTTGAAAAAATTGTGCTCCTTATGGCGATTAAGCGACAGTCATCAATACGTGGCAATGGGTACCTATTTTTGATGGTGACATGATTCAACTCCGATAATCAATACAAAAATCGCATACTCCCATCTTTCTTCTTCACGAATAGAATAGGAGCACCCCGAGGAGGCGTCTTGGGGCGAATGAAACCAATGTCTAACAATTCCTGCAATTGGGTCTTTAACTCCTGAAGTTCAATAGGAGCCATTCGATATGGGGCTTTGGAAATGGGTTTTTCTCTGGGTTCAAGGTCGATACAAAATTAAACTTCACGCTTCGGGGGTAGGCCGAAGTTCTTGAGGATATCGTCGAAGAATTTATTAACAATAGAAATATCCTTCAAATTTGGCGTATTTTTGTTTAAATCCGTGACATGAGCTAAGAAAGCTTGACATCGTTTTTTCAATAAGCGAATAGGTTTATGGCTTGAGATGGCCGTGATTGATTTTAATGGTTTGGTCACTTGAATTCGCATAATAGGTTTATTAGGAATATGAAAGCTAACAACCTTACGAAAACAATCAATTTTAGCATGATGAGTAGTTAACCAATCAATCCCTAAAATTACGTTAAATGCAAGTATTTTTAAGGAGATAAGATCGACGGGTAATGTGTGCGATTCTGGAATTTGAATCAAACAAGACTTATAAGCGATGGATGTAATGAAGGTTTCTCTAATGGAGTTTCAACAGATAAGTCAAAGTCTAATTTCTCCGGTCAAATTTAATCGTTGGCGCAAAGTAGGAGAAATAAAAGAATGGGTATAACTGGTATCAAATAAGGTATAGACTTCGCTAGAGTTTATGATAAGCTTACCCGTGATGACCTCGTTCGGGTTCCTTGCTTTTTGGGAGGTCACAACAAACGCTCTCCCTTGCACTACCGACTTTGACTTTTCTGCGACGGCCTTTGGTACCTCCATCCTAGCTGAACTTGTCTTCAGTGAACGACAAAATCGGGGCTAGGTGACCTTCTCTTCCACAATTATAACACGCTTTGGATGGCATCGCACAATTTGGACTGATATGTCCCTCCCCTCTGCATTTGAAGCATATGATAGGTGGTCATTCTCCTTCCTTAACCACGGTTGCTGGTGCTGACGTCTTTCCATCATTGTTGAATCTCCTTTTCTTGAAATGTCCATTTTTACTGTCTTGGCCATGATTACCACCGAAGTGGTTACCATTTCTGGTATGTTGATTCCCTCCACGCTTGTTTTCACCGTTTCGATGACTGTTACCACTGGTATTTTCATGCTGCCGGTTGTTTTCCCTTGGTTGCGTTGACTCGTTACCGCGCTCCAATAACTGAGCCCTATTTATAACATCTGAGTAAAAACACAGTTTATGAGAAATAAGATATTGACGTATCTCCGGTTTCAAACCTCTTAAAAACATTCGTGTCATTCGCTCCTCATTATCGACCAAATGGGATGCAAACCGGGATAACTCTGCAAATTTAGCCTCGTATTGCGACACGATCATATTGTTTTGTTACAAATTGATAAACTCCACCTCTTTCATGTGACAAATACTTTCAGGAAATTACTTGTCTTTGAATAGCTCTTGGAACTTCTCCCAAGACATCTTGAGTGCGTCAGGCTGGGTACATTTTACAGATTCTCACCAGTAATCTGCCTCTTCACGAAATATGAAGGTGGTGAAGGGAACCTTTTGCTCCTCGGAGCATCCCAAGACATCAAATATCTTGGTGATCTGATTTATCCATGCTTTCGCCTTAAGTGGTTTAGGCTCTCCAATAAACTCGGGTGGTCCCAACTCCTTGAACTATATAGCGGTGACCGTCCGAGAGTTTCCTGTGTTTACACCTGTATTTTGAACAGGAGCCACTCTCGCCTGATGTTGCATGAATTGCATGAAGCCTCGGAACATTCCATCGTTCATCATTTGTTTAGTGTTGTTATTTGCATGAGGATTGTCGCCTTCCTGATTCACGTTGTCCTGGTTATTGATCTGTGGAGACTCAACGGTCTCCTGTGCTCTATTGATGTTCTCAACATTCTCGGATGCCATTTTCAAACACTGCCACAAAACAAGGGTTAATTGACATGCAAAATATTATCACTATACTCTGACCGACCAATCAAATACCAAATAAACTTAGGTAGGTCATACTAGCGAAGGAATTCCCCGTCTCTCCCCTCCTAGTTCTAGTCTCACATCTTAGCCAGGGATCATATCTCTAAGCTTTGATACCAACTGTGATGCCCCCAAAATTAGGTATACGTCACTCATCTTGGGTCGCCACTTATATGGTACAAAATTCAAATACAACTTAATAATACAACTGTCATGTACAATACGACAAAACATAAACTCTAGAGATTATACAAACTCAAAAGGAGTCCTTATTACAATTATTATTACACTATTTCACAGAATAGTGAGGACCACTAATCTTATCATCATGCGGTCCGTCACTCCGCTCCCCGACTAGTCCCCCTCGCTACGTTCTCATTTCCTAAAGAGAATAATAAAAGTAAAAGGTGAGCTCAACTAGCCCGATGGGAAATATTATGACTAAGATAATGCGAATATATTATCGTTAGCCTTCAACAATGATTAAACGATACAATATAACAACCATCAAGTTTAAGCTGCGGTGGAACAAACAATCCATTAAAAGAGTCAAGTAAAGAATAAAATCTACTATCTTTTATGATTTAGAAGGTTTTCATCACTTTTATTCTTTGGGACTCGACAATAAATAATCCACATCATCGAATCACCCCACACTACTGACCAAAGATATTCTTTAGTATCACGACCACAATTATCCATGCACTACGGGGCCAAGAATATTTGTGTATTCATTAATGGTCATGATCATGCCAACAATCGTCCATCAATGCACTACGGGCCAATGAGGACTTTTATCACATCATTTGTAACATTACGGTCATGATTACACATAGAATAATCCTCAATCATAATAATCATACAAGTCCATCTATGCACTATAGGCCACAGATGACTTTCAACAAAATATAAACATGAGGATTATGACAATGATATAAGAATTCAATAAAACAAGTTCGAGAATTATTTTATCCAAGAACTAATAATGTCCAAATTGTCAACATGATACTGCTTTGTAGAGGAAAATTCAAGAGTGCTCAGAAAAATATTTACACGAAAAGATACTGGATGAATCACAAATATCAAGGATATTCCACTAATTTCATGGAGTATAGAAGTCAAAACTTTAACAAACTGAGTATAATAAGGAATGGAATAACAAAAGAAATCACCAGACATGCGATAGACCACACATGCAGGGTATTCCAATAGAATAATAAATAACGGAATCAGGTCCGGCGTAAAACGCAGAGACATGATATTCCAACAGAATAATAAAGACGGAATCGAGTCCGTAAAATGCATGATACCACGATATTCCAACAAAATAATAAAGATTTAATCAGTGCGGCGTAAAACGCATGAGACGTGATATTCCAACGAATAATAAAGATGGAATCGGTCCCAAGAATGAATGCACGCATGATGGATGTGGCGCCCCAAAATAGGTATACATCACCCATTCTCGAGTTGTCAATACATGGTATGTAAACAACTACAACTTTATTATTACAACAATAAAAGCTGTGAGTTTGAATACAAATATTATCTTCTAGACAATATCTATACTCAAATAAATCCTCATCACATTTATTGATACATTATTTTACAAAATGGTGAGGACTACTAAACAACTCTCTCTAGAACCTTCATTCCATACCCCAGCTGCGTACTTGCTATATTCTCGCATCCTGAGAAGAAAAATGGAACAAAAAGGAAAAGGGTGAGCTCAACTAGCCCAATAAAGAATATTATGACTAAGATAATATACAACAAATTATCATTAGTCTTCAACAGGGAAAAATCTAATAAAATATAATAGACAACAAGTTTTTAAATCAATATTTGCAGCGGAAATAATAATTCATTAGAAGAGTTAAGTAGAGAATGCAAACTACTATCTTCTATGTATGAATTTAAAAGTTCATCGCTCTATCTTTTATCCTTGTAACATCAATCAATATACATACGGAATCAAATATTCATCTTTGCACTCTGAGCCAAAGATATTCATCGATTAGTCATGTTCATCTATACACTGTTCATCTTTGCACTACTGGGCCAAAGATATTCATCGAAATCATTCATCTTTGCACTCTGAGCCAAAGATATTCAATAATATCATCATTTAAGGCGAGGATGATGAAAAATATTTTTAAAGAAATGAATCCAAAGAAACAAAATGACAAGGATTAAGGATTAAGGATTAGTACTTTGTTTTATCCATGTCCAAAAATACCTCAAAATAATCATAGTGGTGTAAAATTCAAGAATGATCAAAACATGGATACAATCAAAGCTAGTATCCACGATAGATATTTTAGACGAAAAGAAAAATTTTCATTTTTCGATGAATAGTCTTGATGATAAATGAATAATCTTAGTAGAGCGTGAATAGTCTGATATCGTGAATAGTAACTCAGACACCAAAAGTTCCAAATTTGATAAAAACTTGGATCAAAATTTGACATAATGATATTGAAGAACTAATATCATTACAAAAAATAATAATATCCCTTACCTCGAAAGATCAGTACTTCTAGCTGAAACACCGGATAAAGGCTATGACTTAAACTTGCACCGTATAGCAATACTCAAAGTATACTCAAAATACTCACAAGAATATGCTCGATAATATGGAGAGAGAAAACTTCAATTTCTGGTGTGATTTTCAATTCTAAACTAAGCACCCTATTTATAGGAAATTGCTTAGAACACCAAAGCAGAAAATTTAATATAATATTAATAAATAAATAAATTTTCTTATGCCCACTTTGGAATCCTCTAGCTTCAGCACTTTGCACATGTTTCATGAGGCCCACAAGTGTAAAAAAACGTTTTTCCTATTTTAAATATTTTAAACTTCCAAAAATCAATTATTTCGGAGCTTCGAAACTTCAATAATTCATAATAAATAGCCCTTTTATCAGAAAATTCGAATCTTGCGCTTTTTTATAGGAAATTCAGTTCTCTACAACTTTGCAGAAGAAAGTTTTTCCGAATTCCAAACAAAAATTGACCGAAATCCACAAGCAGGCGATTTTACAAATTTATAATCAAATTTCGATCGATAGATGGGGTCCAATGACATGTTTAACATGTTTTAAACATTAATTGCAACAAAAATACTCTTCACCTTTCAGTATACTCATATATCCCACATTCGATGTAAAAATATCACCATTATTATTTTATTAATATATAATAATATATTTAAATGAATTATTTTATCGAAAAAAGATAAAATTTCAATTTTCAACAATTGTCACATTAAAAATTTTCTCCATCTATATCAATATTTTTCCTCATCATATGAATCAATAATTAATTATTCACAAATAATATTACGAGAATCATAATATTGACAACCGAGGTGGGTTCTAGGAAGAGGGGCTTTCCAATAAGAATTTCTCCTTCTTGGCGCCGCATTAGGTGACCAAACCTCTCCTTAGAGCGAACTTTCTAGATATTGCCAATAATGTTATCTAATAATATTATTCGGATAATATGAATTATTGCTTCGATAATGAAAAATCTTGTGTAATGACAATTATTGAAACAACAACAATATAAAATATCAACGCAGACAATTATTAAATCAATAAAATCTTTGAGCGATAATTACTATAACCATTATTGAGTAGTGCCTTCTTACGTAAGAATCAATAATTGGTGCAATACCGGTGTCTTACTTGTGTTTTAACCACAAGTATTTTAACGATGATAACGATAACAACTACGCCTAGTTATTTTTAAACAACTTATATTTGTCGTTTTCTTCATCCAATCGCTTTTACTTTTTGGGGCCCACAAAAGATTTGCTGCTGTCGTCATAAAATATTCCCAAACAATGAAGAATATTCCATGACCAAGCGAATATTCCCAAACAACAATGAATATTTTATAACCACTTTCTTATTTTGAAATATTTGCGTATTTTACCCATAACTATCCACATTAATCAAATCAACCCTTACTATTTCAAAATAATAAATAGAAAATCAAATTTCATTAATAATAAGTTGGGGTCTTACAACCTCCCTCCTTATGAAATTTCGTCCTCGAAATTGGCGTACGTACTGGTGTGTTTGAAAAGGTGAGGATACCTCGCTTTCATTTCCGTTTCCAATTCCCGTCATTTCCTCTATAGCATGATTCCTCCACGTAACTTTAACTTGTGGTATGACCTTTGTCGTAGGGACATGCTCCTTCCTATCCAAGATCTTGACAGGTACCTCCTCATACGTTAAGTCTTCGGCTATCTCGTCCGGTTCTAACTCTATAACGTGGTTTGGGTCTTTCACATATTTATGAAGTACAAATATGTGAAACACATTATGAACACGAGACATACTCTCGAGGTAACGAAGTCTATAGGCTACATTTCCTACTCGGTCAAGAATTTGAAATGGACCAATAAATCGTGGATTGAGTTTTCCTCTCTTCCCAAATCTTGTAACTCCCTTCCATGGAGCAACTTCATGACAATACATGATCCCCTATACTAAATTCCACATCCTTTCGATGAAGATCCGCATAACTCTTTTGTCGATCTTGTGCCGTTTGTATATCGTTGTCGAATCATTTGGATCTTTTCGGTGTCATCACGTACTAACTTCGGGTCCCAACAATGTTGCTTCACCCACCTCATCCCAACATATTGGAGAACGACATTTTCGTCCATATAATGCTTGAAATGGAGCCACACCTATACTTGCTCGATAATTTGTTGTTGTGGGAGAATTCCACCAATGGTAAATACTTATCCCAAGCGCCCTTGAAGTCTAGGACCACGAATCTTAATAGATCTTCAAGAGTTTGAATAGTCCTCTCGATTGTCCGTCTGTTTGGGGATGGTATGCTTAGAACTAAATCGCAAATCCGTGCCCATAGCTTTTTGCAAGCTAACCCAAAATCTTGAAGTGAATCTTGGGTCACAATCCAAACTATAGATCTTGGCATGCCATGCAACCTCACAATCTCATTCACGTACATATTAGCAAGACGTTCAAGGAATAAGTCTCCGTATCGGCAAGAAATGAGCGAGACTTGGTTAATCTATCAACAATAACCCAAATAGCATTGATGCCTTGAGAAACCGTAGGAAGACCCGTAACAAAATCCATGGTAAGGTGTTCCCACTTCCATTTTGGAATCTCAAGTGGTTGCAACGGACCCTTAGGTACTAGATGTTCCGCCTTTACACGTTGGCAAGTTAAACACATCGAGATAAACTTTGCAATATCTCTCTTCATATTGTTCCACCAAAATGTATGTCGAAGATCACGATACATTTTAGTACTTCCAGGATGGATTGCAAATAGTGTATTGTGTGCCTCCATCATAATCTTGTACTTCAAATTAGAGTCGTTAGGAACACAAAGTCTAGAGTGGACTCGAAGTATTCCTTTTTCATCAATTCTCGCTTCCGGAATAGCTCCTTCTTGTACTTTCTTCTTCATACGCATTAGCTCTGGG
Source organism: Panax quinquefolius (assembly GCA_020205615.1). Taxonomy (NCBI): domain Eukaryota; kingdom Viridiplantae; phylum Streptophyta; class Magnoliopsida; order Apiales; family Araliaceae; genus Panax; species Panax quinquefolius. The sequence continues at coordinate 77,011,018 of CM035169.1, read as the reverse complement.
TCGGTGGCTTGAGCAACCTTAACTTTTTCTATTAAAGTTGGCTCTATACGTATACTTGACATCATCATACTCGTTCCCGCATATGATCTTCTACTCAACGCGTCAGCTACCATGTTCACTTTTCCAGGATGGTATTGAATAGTGTGGTCGTAGTCTTTCAATAGCTCGAGCCAACGTCGCTGCCGCATGTTGAGTTCTTTTTGAGTGAAGAAATATTTAAGGCTTTTATGGTGCGAATATATCTCCACTTTCTCCCCATATAGATAGTGCCTCCATATCTTTAAGCGGCAAAGCATTGATTTGCCAACTCTAGATCATGAGTAGGATAATTCCTCTAATACTCTTTAAGTTGTCGCGAGGCATAAAGGCTATGACTTTCCCACGTTGCATGAGAACACATCCTAACCCTTTGCACGAAGCATCGGCAGTAGATAACAAATCCATCCGAACCGGATGGTATTGTTAGAAACAGTGCGAAAATAAGTCTCCTCTTAAGCTCTTGGAAACTCTTCTCGCATTCTTCGCTCCAAGCGAATTTTATATCATTACTTAAGTCACCGAGTTAATGGAGTAGCGATTAGAGAAAATCCTTCCACGAATCTCCAGATAATAACCCGCTAAGCCCAAAAAGCTACGTGCTTGATCCACCGACTTGGTTGCTCAAACTTTGTATTGCTTCAATCTTGGCCGGGTCCACGGATACTCCATGTTTCGACACCACATGCCCAAGGAATGCTACTTCCTCAAGCGAGCTCGCATTTCTTCAATTTGGCATATAGTTTGTTTTCACGAAGCCTTTGGAGTACCGACTTCAAATGGTGCTCATGATCTTCACGACTTTTGGAATATATGAGGATGTCATCAATAAAAACAACAACGAATCGATCCAAATATTCCTTGAATACTCGGTTCATCATATCCATGAAAGCATGAGGAGCATTAGTCGATCCGAAAGACATGACTAAGAATTCATAATGCCCGTCACCGAGTTCTAAAGGCGGTCTTTGGAATATCCTCGATTCTAATCTTGGTGATGATATCCGAATCGAAGATCGATTTTTGAAAAGAATTGTGCCTTGCAGAATTGGTCAAACAAGTCATCAATACGAGGTAGAGGATACTTATTCTTGATGGTGACATGGTTCAATTCCCAATAGTCAATACAAAATCGCATACTCCGTCTTTCTTACTTGCTGAATAAAACAGAGAGCACCCCGAGGAGATGTACTAGGGCGAGATGAAACCGATGTCCAACAATTCTGTAGTTGGACCTTTAACTCTGAAGTTCAATAGGAGCCATTCGATATGGGGTTTTAGAAATGGGCTTTACTGCAGGTTCAAGATCAATAAAGAATTCAACTTCACGTTACGGGAGTAGGCGGGAAGTTCTTGAGGAAAATCGTCGGAAAGTCGATAACAACAAGAATATTATTCAAATTTGGCGTGTCTTTATTCAAATCCATAACATGGGCTAAGAAAGCTTGACATCCGTTTTTCAATAAGCGAATAGCTTTATGATTAGATATGATAGTGATTGATTTTAATGGTTTAGTTGCTTGAATTAGTCAACAGGGTTGGTTAGGAATATGAAAACTAACAACCTTACGAAAACAATCAATTTTGACATGATGAGTAGTTAACCAATCAATCCCTAAAATCACATCAAAAGCAAGTATCTTTAAAGAGATAAGGTCAACGGTAAAGGTGATGGTGCCAACTTGAATCAAACAAGATTTATAAGCGATTGGATGTGATGAAAGTTTCTCTAACGGAGTTTCCACAGATAGGTCAAAGTCTAATTTTTCCGAGTCAAATTTAAGCGTTGAGCACAAGTAGGAGAGATAAATGAATGGGTATGCCGTATATCAAGTAAGGTATAAACTTACGCAAGAATTTATAAATAGCTTACCCGTGATCACCTCGTTTGGGTTCCTCGCATTTTGACCATCACAACAAATGCTCTTCCAGGGCACCGTTGACTTTGACTTTTAGGGGACGATCTTTTGAGTCACCGTCCCCATTGAACTAGGTTTCGCTTCTGCGTACAATCTCGGCGATATGTCCTTCCTTTCCACAATTATAGCATACCTTGAACTATTGTGGGCGGTTTGGACTTATATGTCCCTCTTTCCCGCATTTATAGCATATAATGGGTGGTCGTTCTCCTCCCTTAGAACTAGTTCTTCTTAAACCTTTGTCGTCTTCACATAGTCGTTGTTAAATCTCCTCTTTTAAAATCTCCTCCCGACTCGCTTCTTCTATTTTCATGGCCATGATTACCACCAGAGTGGTTACCATTTTGTCCGTCTTTTTCTTTCTCCATTTGTTATCGTTGTTTTGTTGACTACCATCTCCCAGTATGATCCTGGTTGTGGTTCCTAAGTTGACCAGTACTCGTTATCTCGCTCTAATAATTGAGCCATGTTTACAACATCTCTGAATAGAGAAAAAATTTATGAGAAATGAGATCTTGGCGTATGGCGGGTTTTCAAACCTCTAAGAAACATCCGCGTCATCGTTCCTCATTCTCCACCAAATGAGGTGCAAAACACGATAACTCTGCAAACTTTGCCTCGTCTTTGAGACACCGTCATGTTGTTTTTGCTCGATCCTAATAAACTCCACTTCCTTCATATAGCGAACACTTTCGGGAAAGTATTTGTCATTAAATAGTTTTGAAACGTCTCCCAAGACATCTTTGAGTGCTGGTGGATGGAGTGCGCTTCACGAGACTCCCACCGATGAGTCTGCTCTCTCACCACGGAACATAAAGGTGGCGAATGGAACCTTACATTCCTCTATGCATCCCAAGACATCGAATATCTTGGTAATTTGCTTGACCCATGTTTCCGCCATGATCGGATTGGCTTTCCCTTAAATTCTAGTGGTCCCAACTCTTTGAAGCTGCTGGTTTGTGACAACCCGTGAATTGCTATCATTTCTTCCTATATTTTGAACACGAGTCTCCTGATGCGATTTTGTATGAGCTGCAAAAAGCTTCTAAACATCCCCTCGTTCATCATCTCGCTTTCGGTGGTGTTGTTCACGGGAGGAACATTGCCAGCCTGTTGCATGTTCTCCTCGTTGGTGAGTACAGGCGTCTCCACGGTCTTATTTCCATTGTTAATATTCTCGGTCGATATTCTCAAATCTTTGTCGTAAAACAAGGGTTAATTAAAGAAATCAATATATCACATAATATCCTATATCTTGACCAACTAACAAATAAGCTTAGGTAGGTAGGACACACTAGCGAAGGATTTACTCGTCTCTCCACTCCTAGTTCTATTCCATGATCTCCTTGAGAGATCATATCCTAAGCTACGATACCAATTTGTGGCGCCCCCAAAATAGGTATACATCACCCATTCGAGAGTTGTCAATACATGATGCGAAATAACTACAACTTTATTATTACAACAAGATAGCTGCTGTGAGTTTGAATACAAATATTATCTTCTAGACAATATCTATACTCAAATAAATCCTCATCACATTTATTGATAACATTATTTTACAAAAATGGTGAGGACTACTAAACAACTCTCTCTAGAACCTTCATTCCATACCCCAGAGCTACATACTCGCTATATATTCTCACCTCCACGAGAAGAAAAAATGGAACAAAAAGGAAAAGGGTGAGCTCAACTAGCCCGATAAAGAATATTATGACTAAGATAATATACAACAAATTATCATTAGTCTTCAACGAGGGAAAAATCTAATAGAATACAATGAGACAACAAGTTTTTAAATCAATATTTGCGGTGAAATAATAATTCATTAGAAGAGTTAAGTAGAGAATGCAAACTACTATCTTACATGTATGAATTTAAAAGTTCATCGTCTATCTTTTATCCTTGTAACATCAATCAATATACATCTGGAATCAAATATTCATCTTTTACTTTCTGAGCCGAAAGATATTCATCGATTAATCATGTTCATCTAAACACTGTTCATCTTTTGCACTACGGGCCAAAGATATTCTTGAAAATCATTCATCTTTTGCACTACGAGGCCAAAGATATTCAATAATATCATCATTTAAGGCGAGGATGATGAAAAATATTTTTGAAAAAAGCGAATCTAGTGAAACAAAATGACAAGGATTAAGGATTAAGGATTAAGTACTTTGTTTTATCCATGTCCAAAAATACCTCAAAAATAATCATAGTGGTGTAAAATTCAAGAATGATCAAAACATGGATACAATCAAAGCTAGTATCCACAATAGATATTTTAGACGAAAAGAAAAAATTTTATTTTTCGATGAATAGTTCCGTAAATATTAAAGTGAATAGTACCTATATCGTGAATAGTCCGTATCGTGAATAGTAACTCAGACACCAAAAGTTCCAAATTTGATAAAAACTTGGATCAATATTTGACATAATGATATTGAAGAACTAATATCATTACGAAAAATAATAATATCCCTACCTCGAAAGATCGGTACTTAAAAATGAAACACGGATAAAGGCTATGACTTGAACTTGCCACCGTATAGCAATACTCAAAGTATACTCAAAATACTCACAAGAATACGCTCGATAATATAGAGAGAAAAACTTGAGTTTACGGTGTGATTTTCAATTCTAACCTAAGCACCCTATTTATAGGAATTTGCTTAGAACACCAAAGCGAAAATTTAATATAATATTAATATATAAATAAATTTTCTTACGCCCACTTTGGAATCCTCTAGCATCAACACTTTGCACATGTTTCATGAGGCCCACAAGTGTAAAAAAAAAACGTTTTCCTATTTTAAATATTTTAAACTTCCAAAATCAATTATTTGAACTTGAAACTTTAATAATTCATAATAAATAGCCCTTTTATCGGAAAATTTGAATCTTGCGCATTTTATAAGAAATTCAATTCTCTACAACTTTGCGAGAAGAAAGTTTTTCCAAATTCCAAATGAAATTGGTAAAAATCCACAAGCAGAAGCGATTTTACGGTATAATCAAATTTCGATCGATAAATGGGGTCCACCGAGCATGTTTAACATGTTTTAAACATTTATTGCAACAAAAATACTCTTCCTCCTCGTATACTCATATATCCCACATTAGTTGTAAAAATATCACCATTATTATATTATTAAAATATAATAATATATTTAAATGAATTATTTTATCAAAAAAAGATAAAATTTCAATTTTCAACAATTGTCACATTAAAAATTTTCTCCATCTATATCAATATTTTTTTCCTCATCATATGAATCAATAATTAATTATTCACAAATAATATTACGAGAATCACAATATTGACAACGAGTGCGGTTCGGGAAAGAGGGGCTTTCGAATAAGAATTTCCCACTTCTTGGCGGCGCAATTAGGTGACCAAACCTCTCCTTAGAGCGAAACTTTCTAGATATTGCCAATAATGTTATCTAATAATATTATTCGGATAATATGAATTATTAGCCGATAATGAAAAATCTTGTGTAATGACAATTATTGAAACAACAACAATATAAAATATCAACGCAGCAATTATTAAATCAATAAAATAATGAACAGTAATTACTATAACCATTATTGAGTAGTGCCTTCTTACGTAAGAATCAATAATTGGTGCAATACTGGTGTCTTTATTGTGTTTTAACCAATTTAGTATTTAACGATATTAGCGGTAACAACTACATCGTTATTTTTAAACAACTTATATCTGTCATTTTCTTCATCCAATCGCTTTCCGTTATGGGGCCCACAAAAGATGCGTAGTCGTATTTAATATTCCCAAGCAAAGCAAGAATATTCCACGACCAAACGAATATTCCCAAAACAACAATGAATATTTTATAACCACTTGCTTATTTTGAAATATTTGCGTATTTTACCCATAACTATCCACATTAATCAAATCAACCCTTACTATTTCAAAATAATAAATAGAGAAAATTAAATTTCATTAATAATAAGTTGGGGTCTTACACAGGATATTCCAACAGAATAATGAAAGATTTTAACCCGTCCGGCGTGAAACGCTTGATGATGTACGAGATGTTCCAATGAGAATGATAAAGAATGGAACAACGGAAGAATTTCACCAAGTATAGGGTAGCTTGGCGTATCTGAGTTATTCAAATGTAATAATAAGAATGGAATAACAAAAGTTCTCTTCATAGATAAGAAATAAATAATACTCCCTACCTTGGAAAAAGCTGGATCTTTGGAATAGTGAGTAGCGATTTCTCTTCTTCTTTCTCTCTATAATTTCTCTCTATAATAATCGCTCTAAAGCTTTTGTGAATTGGTGAGAAATGAAGGAAGAATGAGCTTCTATTTATAGGAAAATATAGTTTCGATAATTGCACGTTTTGGGGCTCGAAAATTACAGTACAATACCTCCAACTTTTCTTTCATTTTTAATTTATTCCTGCAAGTATTATCAATCTTGCCCCAACTCCCCTAATAGTAAATAATGTGAATCAATAGTTCAATCATGTGAATCAATAGTATAATCATGTGAAAAAAATATGAATTACAGTATAGTACCTCCATCTATACCTCAATTTTTAACTTAGTCATGCAAGTATTATCAATCTTGCACCAACTCCCCTAATAGTAAATAATGTGATTCAATAGTACACATATGTGAACAAATAGTTATATAAGCATGTGAATTAGTAGCAATTAATTTCTCATTTATCCGATAAATTACCCGATTTATCAATATAACCCCTAGACATCAATTATCATCGAAATAAATGTCGATTTTCACTAACACAAACAATTCCAACATAATGAAACTATTTTTATCAAAATATAAATTTTGAAATTTGAAGTTTGACTTTTCTGAAAAAGTCAATCATTGACTTTGACAAAAATAGTGAATCCTGAAAATTTTGTGTTTATAGACTATTTGTACTAATTTAAATCGTTTAGGACTCAAATATCACGCCCGCGTCTCCAAATTCAACTCCTAACAACATTCATCATTAATATTATAACTCACGATATTTATCAACCGGTCGTTTACGGAAAAGAGGGGCTTTCGAATAATGATTTCTCCTATTGGCGCGTTGAATTAGGTGACCAAACCTCTCCTTGTGAAACTTCTAGAAATTGTAAATATTGCGATTTATAATATGAATAACTTTTTCATCTCAAGTATTGATTTAATAAAAAACATTTTATCGCGATGATCTTGACCATAATTGAATCCATAATATGATAGATATGATGCAACAATTCTTTGTAGCAATAATTGAGTATAAGCGAGTGACTTCTCACGTAAGCATCAATAATCAATCTGAGTGTCTGCTACTATGCAACCACGTGTATTACTGTACTTTTAACACCGGGTGTTTCAACAGTTAACGATAAAACTTCCGCCGTTATTTTCATAAAGTATTTTTGTCGTTTTCTCAATCCGACAATAATTCCATTGTGGGGGTCCACCAATGATTGTGCCGTTGTACGAATATTCCCTGTTAAAACGAATATTTCCCGACCGATCGAATATTATATAACAATTTGTGTACTTTGCAAAATTTATAAATATTACCCACAACTATAACATTATATCAAATCCACACCATAATATTCAAAAATATATTTCGAGAAAATTTAATCTTTATTCAAAAAGTTGGGGTCTTACAACACGGATTAAACAAACAACTCAGGGTACTCTTTCAACATTTTCTTTTCGAGTTCCCACGTAGCTTCTTTAGCATTGTGGTTCCTCCATATCACCTTCACAGAAGGTATCACTTTATTCCTCAACACTTGTTCTTTCCTATCGACTATCTAGATAGGAACCTCTTCATAAGACAAATCTTTCTCGAACTGTAACGGTTCGTACTCGATCACGTGTTTGTAGTCGGGTTTATCTGGTCAGAATAATCAAAATGTGAAAAACATTATGAATATTTTCCAACTCGGAGGTAGAGCTACCTCGTAAGCCACTTCTCCCACTCTTCGCAGTACTTCAAAGGGTCAAATAAACCTCGGGCTTAGCTTTACCTTTTTACCGAAACGAATTTTCCCCTTCCAAGGAGAAACTTTTAGGAATACAAAAGTTCCTACGTCGAATGCACGATCTTGTCTGTGTTGATCAACATACTTTTTATGTTTGTCTTGAGCTGCTACCAATTTTTTCCTGATGAGTTTGACAACGTCAGCAGTTTGTTGTACTAGTTCTGGTCCTAACAGTTGGCGTTCACCAACTTCATCCCGGCGATAGTGGAGTTACGCACTTTTCTGCGACAATGCCTGCCTAAATGGTGGCATCTTGGATGCTCTCGTGGTAACTGTTGTTGTAAACAAATTCCACCAACGGTAAATGTTCTTCCCAACTTCCTTTATAGTCCATGACACACGCTCTCAGCATATCTTCCAATGTCTGAATTGTTCGTTCACTTTGGCCATCTGTTTGTGGATGATAAGCCGTACTCATTTGCAACTGTGTCCCCATGCATTCTTGTTGTCTCTTCCAGAAATTTGATGTGAATCGCGGATCTCTATCGAACACAATTGATACTGGCACTCCGTGTCTCGAAACGATCTCTTTAATGTACAATTTTGCCAACTGATCAAGATTGAATCTAATCTTTATTGGTAGAAAGTGTGCTGATTTCGTCAGTCTGTCCACTATCACCCAAATCTCATCACATCCTCTCTAAGTAGTTGGAAGACCCACCACAAAATCCATCGTGATGTGTTCCCACTTCCATTCCGGTATTTCCAACGGTTGAAGTAATCTACTGGGTCTTTGATGTTCGGCTTTTACTCTTTGACATGTCAAGCATTTCGCTACACATTCTACAACGTCCCTTTTCATATTCGGCCACCAAAAATGTCGGCGCAAATCTTGATACATTTTCTTGCTTCCTAGATGAATTGAATATTTTGTGTTGTGTGCTTCGGTCAGGATTTTGTCCTTAAGTTCTGGCACTACTGGAACCCAAATTCTTCCCTCGAACCATAGTAATCCTTCGGTATCGATCTTGTATTTTACATCACTATCCTCGATCAGATTCTCTTTGATTTTTCCACACTCTTCATCTTGTAGTTGAGCACCCTTCACTTTATCCACTAAAGTTGGACCAGCTTCTATCTGGAATAGTTTTTCGTCAGATTCTTTTGGAAATTTGATTTCAAACTCCAATTTTGTCATTACTGAAATGAGCTCCTCCTGAGTTGTTATCAGCATCAACTTTTACCAACCTTTCCTGCTTAAAGCATCTGCAACCACATTCGCTTTGCCCGGATGATAAAAGATCTCACAATCGTAATCCTTTATCAATTCCATCCACCTTCTTTGACGCATGTTCAAATCCTTACGAGTGAAAATATACTTACGAATTTTGTGGTGCGTATGTAGATCTCACATTTCTCTCTATAAAGATAGTGTCTCCATATCTTGAGCAAATACAATTGCGACCCAATTCCAAATCATGAGTCGGATACCCTTTCTCATAATCCTTCAGTTGTCTTGATGCATACGCAATAACTTTGTCGTTCTGCATAAGAACACAAACCAACCCATTGTGTGAGGCATCACTATACACCATAAAATTTCCTGTATTGTTTGGTAATGTCAACACAGGTGCCACACTTAGCTTCTTCTTCAAATCTTGAAAACTTTCTTCACATTTCTCCGTCCAAACGAATTTTACAGCTTTCCTTGTCAAATTTGTAAGCGGAGTGGCTATCTTAGAAAAATCTTCAATAAATCTTCTATAATAACCAACAAGTCCCAAGAAACTCCTCACTTCTGACGGTGTTCTTGGTTGTTACCAATTGATTACAACTTCCACTTTTGATGGATCCACTGAAATCCCATCCTTGTCAATAACATGACCCAAAAATTGTACACGGTCAAGCCAAAATTCGCACTTAGAGAATTTTGCGTACAACTTTTCCTTTCTTAGTGTCTCCAATGTCAAACGTAAGTGTTCCACGTGTTCTTGAGTCTTGGAATACACTAGAATGTTGTCGATGAATACCACTACAAACTTGTCTAAGAATGGTTTAAACACCCTGTTCATCAAATCCATGAATGCAGCAGGGGCATTAGTTAAACCAATAGACATCACCAGAAACTCGTAATGTCCGTCCCGAGTTCTGAATGCCGTTCTAGATATATCCTCCTTTCTTACCTTCAATTGGCGATACCCACTTCTCAAATCAATTTATGAGAAATATTTAGCACCCTTCAACTGATCAAACAAGTCATCTATTCTAGGCAACGGATACCTGTTCTTAATAGTGACATTGTTTAACTCCATATAATCAATGCAAAGACGCATTGATCCGTCCTTCTTCTTCACGAATAAAACAGGCGCTCCCCACAGCGATACGCTTGGTTGAATATATTTCTTGTCCAGAGCTCTTACAATTGTACCATCAGTTCCTTCATTTCTACCGAAGCCATTCTGTACGGGGCCTTTGATATCGGTGTTGTTCCCGGTGCCAAGTCGATCAGGAACTCTATTTCTCTGTCAGGCGGAAGTCCTGGAAAATCCTCTGGAAACACTTCTTCAAATTCTCTCACCACTGGTATTTCTTCCAGTTTCACATTCTTCTTCTCAGTATCGACTATGTAAGCTAAATAGTCCACACAACCTTGACTCAACAATTTCTTGGCCTGCATAGTCGTCAGACATTTCATTTGTCTAGGCGACTTGCTACCAGAAAATACTACCTTTGATGGAGTCATAAGGTTTACACACTTCTTGTGATAATCAATTATCGCTCCATATTTGAACAGCCAATCCATTCCTAAAATAACATCAAACTCTCCAAGTCTAATCGAAATCAAATCTACCAACAAATTATTCTCCTTAATGTTCACCCTACAGTTCTTAAATACGAATCTAACAGGGATTACTTCCTTATTCGCAATTTCTATGTTCAAAGGAAAATTCAGTTATTCTCTAGGCAATTCTAACCTCTTAACAAATTCATCAGATATAAACGAACAAGTAGCACTCGAATCAAATAATACATAAGCATTTATATCATTGATTGGGATAATACCTGACACCACATCTTTTGATTGCCTGACATCTTGCAGGTCGTGTTGAAGGTTACAGGCGTGGGTTTGTTTGATCTTCGCGTCCTCTACGATGGCCCATATACCTCCATTGTTACCTCCATTGCTTACGTTTGTCCTCCATCCTTCTTCTTAGGGCACTCACGAGCAAAGTGATCCTTGGATCCGCACAGGAAGCATACATTCTTCTTCGGTTGAGTGCAATTTGGGGCGATGTGACCCTCCTGGGCACAATTGAAGCATACTCGCTTCCCCATCAAGTACACACCCTTATAAAATTTCCCACATGTCGCACATGCTTCAAACTTTTTGTTTTGCTGGTTACCCTGCTAGTTTCCAGCACCCATGTTCCCATTCCACTTCCTCTTCAAGCTGTTGTTGTTTCCACCGCTACCACCTCCATTCTTAATCTCATTCTCATTCTTTTTCTTCTTCTGTTCCTGATTGAACTTTGTCATTGCCTCGCCTCCACCTTTAGCGAGTACTGCTTTCTCCATCACCGCTGCAAATGTCTTCAATTGGAGCAGAAACCCTCTTGTCTGACCAGTCTTGATCCTGTTCAAATCTCTTCGCCTTACGCTCATCTGTGCTGACCTGATATGGCGCAAACCTCGCCAATTCGTTGAATTTCGCGGCATACTCAGATACCGTCATCATTCCTTATTTTAGTTCCAGAAACTGCACTTCTAGCCGACTCTTCGAACTCTCCGAAAAATAGGTCTTAAAGAACAACTCCTTGAACCTATCCCAGGTCATCATTCTTGGCCCTTCACGAGTTTTATTGGCATGCAACCAATAACTATCTTCTGCTTTCAACATGAAAGTTGTGAAAGTAGTCTTCTGATCATCCCCTACCCTAGCGACATCGAATACCTTTTCGATCTCCATAATCAAGGTTTGTGCTTCGACTGGATTCATGGACCCACGGAATTCAGGTGGTCCAACCGCCTTGAAATCCTTAAACGTTGTATCATGGTTTTTTGTTTGATTCTGCAACGCTCCTGTCAGTAGCGTCACTAGTTGTTGAACGGGGTTACCATCAACATTTTCATTATTAGTTCCTTAAGTGGTTCTTTGTCGTGGTGGTTGACGTCTGGGAGGCATTTTCTGTTAAAATACATTCATTAGATTATTATTCAACTCTTTTAAGAAATTTCTACTTAACTTACCTCTAAAAGAAATAACCACATAACATATAACACTTTGAATAAAGTAACAACTTTTATTTATTCATAACCTTTTTGAAAACATAAAACAATAGCACCACTGCTATTTACATTACTTTCCTGAACTATAAAAGTTTCAGGACAACATCATAGTCATATCCCATAGATTGCATAACACTTGGGATTTACAATTTATTTAACCTTTCACTCATCGTACAACAACTACGATGTTCTATTAAGATACTTCTTAGCCCTATCACATTCTTCCTCCATGTGCCGAAATACTATTCTGTGATCTAATACATATGATGGCAGCGTCTCGAACTGAATCGGTTATCCCATGACCCGATCTTGAGCTCGATTAATTGCGGTGTCAAATACTTTATCCATCTCTTCCATCTTCATCCTCTTCGCCTGTGAGTTCCTTACTGCTCTTCTAGTTCGTTGATAAGCTTCCTCGTATGCATCTTCAGCTCTTGTCCTCTTAGCAGCTTCTTCTCTCAGCTTTTTCTTCAGTTCAGCGGCCACCTCGATAAAATGTTCTTTTTCTCCTTCGGTCTGTACTAGTTCTCCTCAGCGTTTGTCAGTCGTTCCTCACGATCCTGGATCTCGCCGTCTTTATGTGTCATTGCGGTCTGTTGTTCAGCTACTATCTCCTGCAACTCCTTAACTGTATCCTGAAATTCCACGTTACGATCGTAGACTTCATCGTACATACGAGCAGCCATCGAGGTTAGTGGAGTCTCCTCCTCCTCGTCCTCGTTATCCTCATCCTCCAGTGGTAACTCAATGGGATCCTCCTCATCCATTTCCACGTCATCATCCTCATCTTCAACTACTGTGACCAACGGGGCCAACTCCCGTGGCAGTAATTGTTCCCAAACTACATGAATGTCGCGAGGCTCCTCCTCTATAGGCACTTGAAGTCCCTCCTCCCTAGCCTGACTGGATTCTCCAACATTAGTCATCCTGACAACAAATTTTTAATTATTAATCATTACTACTCGACACTCACGAGTACATAAGTTATAAACACATAAACACATAAGTGTTTTATTACTTCTTCCTTAAAACTCGATAAGAGTTATCTCAACTATCTTTTCAAAGTTTACATCCTAAGGCTTTTTCCCCCCACCTAAGGTTCATATCCTAAAGCTTTGATACCAACCTGTGACACCCCCAAATCCTGGTACTTCATTTCCTCAAGATTTGATGTTCACTTAATCAAAACATTCATTTCTAACTACCCAATCATAATAAAATTAAATAACAAAAACCTGCCCATACAGGATTTAACTTAAATAAAAATATCCTAGGTTAACTAACCTTTAATTACAAACATTCAAATGCGGAAAATTAAATAAACTTCATTATAATCTTTAAATCAAAGTCTGATAATAAAACTATCAAAACTATTACAAGTCTTCATCACTTGTACATTTTTTCCTTCCCTTTGCTAGTAGTAGGTTCATTGACCTTCTCAACCTTAGCTGCAATAAGTATTTAATATGCAAGAGTGAGCAAACAAGGCCCACTTGAAATAAGAATGAATAACTTTACAACATTACGATCTTTGCCAGAAATAGGCTCCATAGAACTGAATGATATGTTCTATTAACATTTTTAAACATACTACTAAGGGTCTAATGACCACGAATCATGTCCATAGTTATAAGTAATCTTTAAACTTTAACTTTAAAAGTCATAAGACTATAAGGACTCCGTGTACTTAGGGGGATCAACCCTTCGTACAATGTATTGTGCACAACCATTTCAATGCTAAGCGTAAACCTCTAATAAAAGAGTTGTTCATCTAAGTATTTAGAATACAAGTTTGCACCGAAGTAAGTTTGGTTTGGATACATTACAGGGTAGTTTAAAATTCAACGGTAATCAACTAAGGATTAGTTGATTACAAAAGAAATAACTGAATGCTATGGAATAATCATAACTGAGTTGATATTTGTTATTTAACATCATGCTTTAGGAATAATCTAATAGCATAAGCAATTGAATAGTCATATCATAATTTGCTTTGAACAATATTAATTCAGAGTTATTGAAAATTGGATACCGAGCATGCATAATGAATAGTAATTTGAACGATAAACTTGTTCAACACTAGAATATGAAATATAGCAATTGCATGCTAAATAACAAGTTACATATTAAAGAAACTTGCTCAATACTAAGTATACATTTTAGAATACTTGCATCCTATGAACAATTAGATACAAGAGCTTTCTCAATAATAAACAATCTAGCTATACGAAAGTGTAGAGTTAGGCATTTGTCTAATTGCGATTGAATTCAAAACAATAATGTACTCAACAAAATCAAACTCGCATAATGAAGTTTTAGAGTTAGAGAACTTGCCTTTAGCACAAGCTAACCCTTACCACTTGAATCAATACCCTATACATATGTCATCATGACATAATTAGTCATTACCAACATTTTATATTTATATAAACAAATATATACATAATGTAGGTTAAATTACCAATTCACATAACCAAACTATGTTAATACTAGTTAACCCTTGATAACATGCTCATTCATAGTTTAATACTACTGAAATAATCATTTAACATTCCTATTATTAACACATATCATTTATTTTAAAAATTTGTGTAATAAACTAAAACTGCATCGAGAACCTTCGCTAACTTCATATTTCTTATTTCACGATTTACATGTGGTTGGTATGCTATGATCTTCTTCTGGCCATTGAGTTGGTATTTACATGCATGAAATCACATGCCATCGATTGGCGCTGTGGTGTGGCGCCAGCGCTGCAACGCGAAACTTGTACTGTTGGGCCACGTTGCGGCGTCAGAGTCCAGAACTCAGCGACCAAGCTCGGCAACAACATGAACAAAAAGCCAAATTGGCCTACAAGCTCCAATCTAATAGACTAATTAACATGTAATTCATATAGAGACTTCATGTAAACATATTGTGAAGACTTCTAACATGATTCTACCCATAAAATAACATAAACATCAAATTTACAACACCCAATTTCAATGTTTTGGCAAAAACTCCATTTTTGATGTTTTCAATGAAAATCAACACTGTGATTTTGTTTTTCAACCAAAATAGTTAATTCAAAATACCATGGTTATGATTATACATACTCTATCAAATTCAATAGTCAATTTATATATATTAACAATTAATTAAAACTTAATTTCATTTTAAACTAAGCCATATTCATATATATTTTCATATAAACACTTTAATATGGTTTTCTTCACAAATTGCATACATACATGACTTAATTTCTCTATAATCACATACAAATTCATGAAACAACCTTTTACAAACAACTATTATACTAAACTATATACATATCAACAATTCATCTTTTACAAATATTTTACAGAGACTTTTTGGGAAGAGGAAGACTAAACTTTTAAAGAAAAAGATTGAGCTCCTACCTTTGATTAAGAAGATGATATCCTAGAGTTAGATTATCCTTTTGATTATCAAGCTTCTTCTCCCCCAATTCCTTTCTCAATTTATCTAGCCTTCCTTCCTCTCTTCTTTTCTCTTTGTAAACTTCAACTGAGTCTTCTTCTCTAACATACGTACTAACAATATAACGTATATAGTAATAATATATATTAATGATATAATATAAGTATAGATGTAATTATATCAGTTATGTTTTATTTGAAAATCAAAAGCCATAAGACTTGTTTGGCTAATCAAAATAAAATAACCCATTAACCCTTATACCTTATTTGGTAAACCTAATTAAAACAAATGGATTAATCCTTATACCTTGTTTGATAAAACATCATTAGATTAAAGACTTATTATGCATTAAGACATGTTTGGCAAAACTAAATTAAACTATTTTAATTTATTTTAA
The DNA here is from genome assembly GCA_020205615.1 of Panax quinquefolius. Classification (NCBI taxonomy): domain Eukaryota; kingdom Viridiplantae; phylum Streptophyta; class Magnoliopsida; order Apiales; family Araliaceae; genus Panax; species Panax quinquefolius. Next base: position 76,994,956 of record CM035169.1, on the reverse strand, counting down.
TAACTCCTTTATAGCAAGGTTATTTGCCACACTTCTATTAAATTAAATAATCAATTCAATCAATTCAAATACTAATCTATTAAATTACTTTCACACATAAATCATTATCACAAAACTATAATTTCTTTATAATTATAATTTTTTTAATCCAACTAACACCTTATTTTAATTACAAAATCTAATTAAAATATTATAATTCATTTAATCATTATTAGCTCTCTAACTTAATTATTAAATTAAATTAGTACATAACCTCATAACAATTAATTTTTTAGCTCCTTAATTATTTATTCAACAAATAAATAACTAAACCACATCAACTCAAATTGAACAATTATTTATTCAACAATAAACATATTCATTAAATACTTATATAAATTAATAAATATTTAATATTATAATTTAAACTCCTTAATTATTTATACAACAACTAATTAACTAAACCACATCAACTCAAATTGAACAATTATTTATTCAATAATAAACATATTCATTAAATACTTATTTAATCAATAAATATTTAATATTATAATTTAAAATTTTGGAATGTTACAGGCATTTTGCTGGAATAATTATGTTGAACAATATTATTATGTTGTTTTGTAAACCCTTTTTGTATATCTAAGGGGTATGTTTGTAATGTTATGGTTAGATAACCTGGGACAATGTATTAACAATATCAGTTAATGAAGTATGTATTTCTATTCATAAATAAATGGGTAGTTAAATATTAATTATATTGTGGATCATGAGCACCAACTCGGGGGTTAGGTAACCCGGATTTGGGGACGTCACAGGTTGGTATTAAAGCTGTAGATTATAAACCTTAAGTGGGGTGGGGAAAATACTAAGATTATAACCATAAGCGAGATATAGAATACTCATTTAGAGTACTAAGTGAGGGATTACCGAAGTGTATCGATAGTGAGATATGTGGACACATAGTGTGAGAATTTTGTACTGGTGAAGTACTAATCAAGTTGTTTGAACTGACTGTAGGATGTCAGGAGAAGATGAAATGAGTACAGAAGTGCGAGCGGTTATTGCACCAGTGCCAGTAGCCGAGGTGTTAGCGCAAAGCGAGTCGGTTGAGGAAGTGGGAAAAGATGAACCTATGGCGAATCTGGGGAGTGATCATGAGGATATTATCCTAAGATGTATCTCAATAAAGACGAGGATGCCGATTCCGAAGAAGCTAATGTTGAGAAAGAGATTAAGACCAAAGTAGGAGAAAAAGATCAAGAATCTGCAGAAGTTCAAGAACTCCGAAGTAAAGTATTTCTCTTGGAGGTGTTGTCAAAGACAGAAAGGGTGTTACGCGAGATGACCGAAGAACGAAACGAGTTGAAGGCGCAGGTGGAAAGGATGAAGATTGAATGTGGTGTATCGTCTGAAGGAATAATCAAGCTGAAGGGCAAGAATAAGAGAAAGAGGGACAACGACATTGATGATAAATCTAAAAATTCAAACCTGAAGAAGAAGCAAGTTTGTGGCAAGTGTGGAAAGACTCACGTGGGAGAATGCATGATGTGGAAGAATGTGTGCTTCAATTATAAGCAAGAAGGACTTATTTCTTTACATTATCCTAAGCCGAATATGAGGAAGTGTTTTTCATGTTGAAGAACGGGTCACGAATTCAACAAGTGTCCCAACAAGAAGAAGACTGGTGAAGGGAGTGGATGGTAGACAACTTAGATATAAGCGGTAGTATCTTTTGGTAATAGGATGTGATATTAACTGTTGTAATATCGAGAAAGATGTGTAAGCATATGTAAATATATATATTTGTATGAATGTAATCCTTATTTTCAATATATGAATATAAGATTAAATTATGAGTTCTTAAAACTCATACTTATGGTAAGTTTGTGACTTATAATTATATGAAATGATTCTGAACCCCTCAACGAATGGAAGTCAATGGTCTGACTAGGATAAGTTCATAAACTCATATAATTGTGGCAATTTCCTGAACTCATAAGTGTGGCAAGTTTGACGAATTGGGAATAGCTATGTGTGAATGGAGAATTACAACTTTTTATTTAAAGTTGGAGAATTGCAACTTTTTGTGTAAAGTTGTGGGGGTTAGTCCTAATATTTATTTAAAAAGGGATAATAATATGTGTTAAGTACTAAATGTACTATGTGATATTTGAATAAATATGTGATTATATAAGAACATTGTGTTAAATTCTTATTGTGTTATTAATAAGAATTTATGTAGAGAAAGAGAATTAATGTGAGATTTTTATTTTAATCAGATAATACCGCCTAGATGACTTAATCAAAATCTAAGAGAAGAGCAATCCGTGAATAATGAAGGAGGTCAAGCGGACCCGATGCAGAATTTTGCGAATATGATAGCCCAAGCTATGGGAAATAGAGCTCTAGCAGCAGGAAAAAGAGAACATCCAGCTAATAGATTGGCAAATTTCAAGGACTTTAAAGCAGTAGGACCGCCAGAATTTAAGGGAACCACAGATCCCATTGAAGCCCAAACCTGGGTGAAGGAGATGTGTTAGTTCCCCGAGGCACAATAGTTATCTAGAAGGGGGGTTGAATAGATATTTAAAAATCTTTTCATTTTAGTTTGTTAGTTTGATAATGATTAAAACACAGCGAAATTATGATTTGTTTAATCTCCCTTTTAGATATAGTGAGTTAATGAGAATGAGACAATTATAACAGTTAAAGCAGTTATGGCAGTTATAGCAAGAATGTAAGAGACACAACAGTTTTAAGTGGTTCAGAGCACTTAAAGCTCTTAGTCCACTCTTCTACTCCTCGAGTAGAAAATCCACTAATGATATCTTTTACACTTTCTGAATCTCACAGATTCCTTCTAGACCAGCAGTCTAGGAACTTCTTAGTTCACACTTGAACTCTTCAAGTCCAGCAGACTTGGTTCTTCACAGTTCACTTAGAACTCTTCAAGTCCTTCTGACTTGGAACTCTTACTTCAGTTGATTGGTAGTTGTTGAGTTCTTGGTTGGTGCTACTCAGTTGCCGTTAAGCACTTGTTCAAAAGGACTGAGTAGCTGAGAAAGCTTTCTCTTTTTCTCAGATCATAGAGTTAAGCGTTCAGTGTTCTTCAGCGTTTTGTTCAATGCTTGTTTACTTTGATCATCTACAGATGTTTTGCATATATGTGGTCCTTGAAATCTATCTGTTGAAGCCATATGTTGAAGCATTAAATGCGTTTGATGTTTCTGAACTTTAATGGAGACTTTTCTGCACATCCTCTGTATTGTATACTGGCCCACTGACACATTAGACTTCTTTCTCACCTAACACCTGAAAATGTGTTTTCCTTTGACCCATGGTCCTTTCCTTAGCTTCTTTAATACGTTTCCTTCGATGAAGACTAAGGATATCTTTTGTGCCCTTGGGACTGGTGAGGACTTTATCGTTTATAACACATTCCACATTTGTTTAGATTTATCTTTAACCAAATGGTCAGGGCTCAGTGCTTCTGACATAGGCATATGATACTCTACGATTTAGATCGTGGTGTCTTGCCACCTTGGTGCCTGATCTGATGTTAATAAACGAGAACACTACGATTTCTCTTAAGGACTGGCACACTACGATCTTCACTTGCTTGTCTTGCAGACTCTACATTTTCGAGAGCACACTACGATCTTTGAGTTAGCTTCGATAAATGTCTAGACCACTCTACGATTGTTGTAGAGGCCCTTCAAGGCAGACACACTACGATCTTCAATGCTCTACGATTCTGCCTTGGCTTCTGTAATCTCTTAATCAGCTCGATAGACTGCGATCTGGTTGAAGCCTATCTATTACATTTCAAGACATAGATCAACCTAACATTTTTGATCTCTTTATCTATACATTCAATTACAGAATGATAACCATTTGAAGCTTAGATCAACGTAAAATTTTTTGATCTATCACTAAATCCTTGTACATATATTCCTAGAAGGACTTTACATATAATCACGGGGAAAAGGTCCAAAATTGCCCCTGAAGTTTACCGCGATATCTACCGAGCACCCTATATTTTTTTTTGTCCAAAAATACCCTTAACTTTACACTTTTTGGGTCATCCGTGCCCCTGCCGTTAAAAAAGACAAATGGGGTTAAAATTTCGCTGACGTGGCAGAAACATGGAGGCTTAAAGGGAGAATGTTCAAAAATGCTCCTGACACATGTAAATATGTCATTTAATCAAAACAAAAAATAAAAAAATTCAAAATAAAAAAACATAACATATTTACATCATTTAATCAAAATACTAAAATTCAAATTAATTTGTTAACTAATTAAATTAATTTTTTAAAAAAAACGTTAATTTTTTGATATTAAAAACATTAATATTTTTAATATTAAAAACGTTAATATTTTTTAATATTAATAAACGCGTTAATATTTTATTAATATTTTTGATATTAAAAAAGTTAATATTTTTAATATTAGTTGATATGTTAAAAAAACGTTAATATTTTTTGATGATGTAATTAGTTGAATTTTAAAAATATTCAAAAATATAACTAATTCAAAATAATTAACGTTATTTAGTAAAATAATATATAACGTTATTCAAAATAATTAATATTATTCAAAATAATTAACGTTATTTAGTAAAATAATACTATTTTGAATAATATTAATTATTTTGAATAACGTTATTTAATAAAATAATATTATTTAGTAAAAATATAACTAATTCAAAATAATTAATATTATTCAAAATAATTAATTATTTTATTTTTAGTAAAATAATATTACTTTCAACGCTTTTCACGTTAATTGCCAAGTAAAAATATTACTATTTTCTCGCATTCTAAAATGCAAAATTAAAAAAAATACTTCAAAATTATTTTAATGTCAAATTATTATGAATATACTTAATTAATTCTTAGTAATACGACAATACATATTATAAATTATATAAAAAGTATTAGTATTATTTACTAGGACATTTATTGTTCAAAAAATAATGATGTCGGTTTCTAATTTAAAATGTATGAAAATATTTTTTTTAAAAGTCTTTATTAATGCTTATATTTTGAAACGAAAATAATATATACATACCATATATATATATATATATATATATATATATATTGTGACAACCCCAATACATTGTAGAGAAAACAACTACAACTTTATTACAATAATTGTCGTGCAAAATACAACAACACTTAAACTGTGAGTTTAAATACAAATATATACCAACTGTGACTCATGTCCCAACCGTGGACAGCACCTCATAATGACACCTTACATAAAGGTATAGTCAAAAATTGTTTTAGAAATTAAAATCTTTGGGAAGTGCTCAAGGAAACCTTCGTACATGGGAGGCCATGCGTCTAGGTTATGATAGATATCATATGCCCACAAAATTATCCTTGGTTGACCCAATAGACCCCAAAGAAAAACGAGAAGATTACTATCATATTCTTCCTAATGGTGTGTTTTCTCTTGACATATCATTATCTCCACTGTCTCTAATTGAGAATTATACTTCAACCAAACTCCAAGATTATATAGGTAGTGCTCGTATATATACTCAGCAAGTGGATGAGCACAACCCTGTCTTATGATGACACGGGGTGGTATGTCATTAGACATCTTGTATGATAGTGGCAAAACACCCTTCTAACGTTGGGTTCGCCTCACCCTGGTTGATTCACCAAATATAACTACTAAATGATGACCACCGTTCTATTACCCTGTTATCCCCCGCTCGACCCAGCTACACTTTTATTACCTGAAAGGAATTATGAAGCAAAAGGGTGAGAACAACTAACTCAGTAAAGAATATCATGACTAAAGATAAATAAATTATCAATAGCCTTCAATAGTAATAAATCAGAGATTTAGAACATATGGTAGATGATAAAACTTTTCAACCATAGTTGCAGCGGAACGAGCAATCCATTAGAAGAGTCAAATAGACCATAAAGTCTATTATCTTCTCCATGTTAAAAGTCTACCAACAATGTTTTAATCCTGCAACATCAATCAACAGTTCCTGTCCACAATCATGTGAATAACTCATAATCATAATTGTAGTTCTAAATTCCTCTTCTCATCCAGGACGAAGATAATTTTCATCATATGTCTTTACCTGAAACATCAAAGATCATGGTTATGAAAGTAGTATGCACACAAGCCAATCATGTTTGATGATAAAGCATATACTTTGTAACAATCTTATTCATTTATTAATAAAAACTATTAATTTATTAAAGGCTTTTAATTATCTACATGATGTTGTTTTATAATATGTGATAAACCCATAGTTTTAAGCAATGCTTTTAGAATAATGATGATGATCATTCTAATGAGATCTAAATTCTTAGAAAGCTTAAAACTAAAATAGTTCCCAATCATTGGATTACTAAATTGGGGATTAGTGAATCCTGATAGATTGGTACATACGTTAACTTGCTCATTAGATGAGGATGATTGATCTCATGATCATTTGTGTGGAGACACTAAAGCAAGTATGTAGGTGCTTATTAGAGAATAAGTTCATCGAACGTTGGCTCGCTAAGGAATACCTATTGGAGTTTTACTTACACCGTCAATAGGAATTCTCTGTAGTGATAATAAGACAAGTGATCCTTGACTTGAGATCATCATAGTATCTTGTGTATGATGAGTTATACTTTGACTTATTCCTTAAGACCCTTAGGGTATATCAAAGGGTATGCTTGGGTATAATAAGTTGTACATGGAGATAATGTATGATCAATAAAGAATCTACCACTTCTATTAAAAGAAGAGAATGTCCTATGTGATTCGATAAATGACAACCCAAAGAGTCCTTGGTCAAGGCGTAATGAAATTAGAAAGGAGTTTCTAATTTGCATTATTTGGAGTTGTGCATTTAAGAATCGAAATACATATAATTAAATAAAATAAGACTTGACAAGAATTCCATGTCTTATATTTAATTGGGACATTGTATGGTGGAAGGATTGAATTATGCGGTAACTATTTACTCAAAGGTTCTTTTATGATTAATGTTGAAATCTATATTATCTGGAAAGTCGCTGATCGCTAGGGAGGCTTATCCCTATTGTAGAATAAATATTATTTATTTAAATAAATTAATTGTTTAATTTATTTATTTAAATAAGATTAGAATTGTTCTAATTGATTTATTCACAACCGGTTTAATATGGAGAACCTAAAGGGTCACACCATAAAAGGAAGAATAATTATTTAAGAAGTTAATGGCATAATCGTAATAATAAGTTAAGTATATTTAATTTAATCTATGGTGATAGAATAAATTAAATAGCTTAATATTTATTATTTAATATTTTGGAAATAATAAATATAAATTAATAAGAGGAGTCTTATTATTATTATTACTATTATTATTATTTAATTCCTAAAGGAGTTTGGGAATTAATTAATAAAAGTACTCTCAGTTATCCTAATATGATTAGGAGGTAAATTAATTAAATAAATCTCAATTCCTTAATTGTTAAGGTGGGTTGCCCACATCTATAAATAAGAGGAGTCTTATTATGGGTGAGGTGGTTGTTGACTTTTATAACATACGTAATTCCAATAGTTGGGAGAGTACGTTCTTTTCTATAGAGATAGAAAACTAGGGTTTGAGCCAAATACCCATCTTCTTAAATCCTTCTTCTTCCTTGGTGGATCACCTCTAGAGGCCAAACACTTGGGTGGCTAACGTTGATCAAAGGAAGGAACCAAACCCGGTGGATTCAAGTTGAATGCGAAAAGGATTGGAGGTGAACTTGTACCTGAGGAAGCTCGGATCTTCAAGGGTATGTTTCTTATTCATCTTTTTCGTTTAATTAATAATTATGCATAAAGGGTGATCCGTATATGGTTTGTAAAATTTTAAACTCGATTTTTACATCGCTTAGCACTTTTATGCAATTTGATTGCGGTTCTTGAATATTACAAACCTAACGAAGGCATCGAGCCAAACCTTTATGCGAATTATTAATTGTCAAATTTGATATGTATATTGATATGTGTTTAGAACAATTTAATTGGGCATAATTTTATTGTATAAAATTTAAAAAAAAAACGGAAGCTATTTTTTAAAATTAGTAATCCCATTTTTGGCGTCGCCTGTGAGATACGAACTCACGCGGGGAAACCCCACTTACTTAGCAGGCAAGTAAATATATATAAATATCTTATATTAACGTTAATATATATCTCCTAATTCCTAGAATCAAGCTTCACGGAAATTTTAAAGGGAACTGGAGCTTAAAGATGTCACGAAAATCAAGGTGATTCTTATTAAGGGAAAACCAGAACAGATTACAAAAGAATCCTGCAGGAGCTTCATGGTGTTACATGGATCATGGAAACTAGATTATATATATATTTATAATATTGATTATAATATATATATATATATATATATATATATATATATATATATATCTATATTACATATTCAAGGAGCTTGGATTCTTATTACACCAACTAGCACTATTATATATATATATATATATATATATATATATATAATATTTTAATAATTTTATAATTAAAATAAAAGTTTATTTTAACTTTAAAATAAAAGTTTATTTTAATCTTAAAATAAAAGGTTTTATTTTAATTTTAAAATTAGATTTCATGCTAACTAATTAGAGTTGAAATTGGATTCCATGATAACTAATTGGAGTTGAAATTGGATTTTATTTTTCCTAAAATAAAGGAGTTTATTTATGAATAGGGAAGTAAATCCATCTTTCCTTAAATAAAGGAGTTTGTTTAGATATGAAATAAGATTTCATATTATTCAAAATAAAAGAGTTTATTTGTGAATAGGAAAGAGAATCCTAATTTCGTTAAATAAAGGAGTTTATTTAGATATGAAATAAGATTTCATATTATTCAAAATAAAGGAGTTTATTTGTTAATAGGAAAAGAATTAAGTGTTTCCTTTAATAATTTTTTTTTACATGGAATTGGATTCCATAATTAATTAAAATTAAAGAGTTTATTTTGATTAAAGATTTTGATTAAAATAAAATAGTTTATCTTATTCAAAATTGGATAAATTAAAATAAAATAGTTTTATTTTGATTTAAATTTGGATTAAAATAAAGGAGTTTATTTTGATTCAAAATTGGATTTTATACTAACTAAATTTGCCCATTAAATGATATCAATATATATATTAAATGTTTATTATTCATGAGATGAATGTTATTTATTGATGCATATGGTGATGTGTATGATAATAAATGGGATTGATTATGTACAATTGACCAATGTGATTGGATTTTATTTTAGTTGGATGCATGAATGTATGGATTTTATTAAATGGGGTCTGCGCACCTCGCCTTCTCTAATTTTTCTTAATGTAAATTCTATCTCCTCCTACGTATTTCCCTCGATCACGATCAAGGTTTCTATTTATTTTAAATAATTTTGTAATAGGAATAGTTAGAATTAATTTTGAAGAATTGGAGATCAAGGAACAAGGAGCGTTTGAAGACCCGTTTGTAATGGAGCCCGGGTTTAAATGTAATAGTTATATTTAAATATTATTTCTTGCACCCCCAGGGTTTGACCTTTTGGTTCACTTGGTGGCTCTAGTGAACCAAACTAGAATAAAAGTCCATAATCAATCCGAGTAGAATATAGTATTCTATATGTGCATGCTTATACTTATATATTATATATTATACAAACATGCTTCGCATGTTCATTAATATATTGCGTATTTTATATATATATATATGCATGCTTAAACAAGATGAGACAAATTAATAACAAACCCTCAATTTTTATATTAAGTCCTAAGCGCTTCAAAGATATTTGGAATATCGAACGCGTAAGCCTAGCATGATAAAATTAATAGAGTATTAAATATTTAATATGAGTTTGTTGTGTCACCACAAGGCAAGTATTAAGTATTTAAGATGTTAATTTATCACATTTGATGCTTATAAAGAAAATTGAACAATATTGTTTTGTTGTGTCACCACAAGGATGATATTTTTCTTTTTTAAATATATGGAGTGCTAGGTCGGACTTAACTTATATAATTTTGATTCGGATGTGCCACCACTTGATCAAAATAATCTAAGAGGCAAAAGAAAAGGTGTTGCATAGTTGATGTAATTGACAAAAGTTGTCTACCTATTTATTTATATATAGTTTGTTGTGTCACCACAAGGCTATATACATTTGAAATGGGATCCTTATTCTCACTAGCAAATCTTTAATTAGATTTTGCCGAACTATATAAGTGAGGGTAATATAGTTTGAAGAAAATAGTGGGAGATACCACTTTAAAACAAGACCTAATTTATTTTGGTAATTAATAAAAGAATGTATGTTAAAATGTTGTTAATTACAAATTCATTTACAGAATTTTACAATGTCTAAAATTACTATCACTGCGAAGTATATTGGATGCTAAATTAACCAGACCTAATTAAATGGATTGGTTAAGGAATTTGAGAATAGTTCTCATAGCTGAAAAGCTATCTTATGTCCTTAATACGCCTATCCCTGCAATGGTTGCAGACAATGCCTCTGAGGAAGACATTGCTACTTTTAGAAAGTGGCAAGATGATGACGATTGGCTCAATGCATCATGCTCAGCATCTATGAGTAACGAGCTTCAGCGTCGGCATGAAACTATGGATGCTCCTACTATATTCCCCGCACATCAAGTAGTTGATGGTGAGGAAAGTAGGGCCGATAGATATCGATATCTAAGGAGCTCTTCCGATCTATAATGGCCAATGGCACTATAAATACATAAAAAAGTTCTTAACATAATCAATTTGATTGATCAATTAGGACAACTGGTTTTGTCATGGATGGAGAGTTGAGCCAAGATTTGATCTTGCACTCACTCCCCGGACTCCTTTCACAATTGTTGTGAATTTTCATATGAATAAGCTAGATATCGCCCTCACCATTGATTTGCTTAACATATTGAAAAATATTGAGAGTCACTTTCCAACCAAGAAAGATCAAGTCTTCTTCGGTAGAGGCCAAAGGATCTTCCGAAAAGAAGAACGATTCAAAGAAGATAAATAGAAAGGCGTAAACAAAGGATAATAAGAGCAAAACCGATACGGATAGCAAAAGAGTTTGCTTCCACCGCAATAAGCCCGGACAATCGGAAAGAAACAATGAGAAGCATCTTACGTAGGCTAACCAAAGAAGCTTAGTGAAGTTTCTTTACAATACGCTTTTGTTCATGATTAAAATAATTTTTCTTTAAGTCAAGGTTCTACTTGGGTATTGGATACCGACTTTGGTTATCATAAATATAGATTTATGAAGGACCAAATGTAAGTAGAAAGTTAAACAAAGATAAGTAATCCTATGTGTGGAAAATAAAGCAAAGGTTGTTTGCATTAGCTATAGAAACTTATAGTTTAAAGATCGCCTACGGGCAAATCTATTAAGTCAATAAGTTGTTATTGTATTCTAATTCTTGTTAGAAACATTATTTCCATTTTATTGTTGGACAATAAAATTTTTTGGTATTATAATTAAGAACAATTGTTGTTCTATTTATAATAATAATGTTTTGTATAGAACTAAAATATTACTTAATGGATTTTGTATACTTGATTTACATGAAAAATATATTTTGCAAATTGAACAAACTAGTATAAGAAAAGGAGATGATCATTCAAAGAGTTGAATGTGTGTATTTGTTGAAATACAAGTGTGGATTATTTGAAAGGTTCAAAGAATTCAAAAGTGAAACAAATTGGCAAAGTATTAGGATTCTTTGATCGGATCAAGGAAGGAATACTTGTGCAATAAGTTTCTAGATCATCTCAAATGGTTTTCTCATAATGGACGCCTCTCGATACATAATAATTGATTGATGTATCCGAATGAAAAATCGCACCTTGTTGGACATGGTGCGGTCCATAATGATTTTACCGACATTCCAAAGATCTTTCAGGATCATGTCCTAGAAATGGTCGCATATCTACTGAAAAGGTAACCTCAAAATCCAAATTTCAAGACTCCATAAAAGTTATGGATGGGGAGGATTCCTAATCTTAAGTATGTTAAGATAAGGGTTGTCCAACTTATGTGAAAAGGTTTCAAGGATAAGCTTGGGACAAGATTTGACATGTACTGATTTGTGGGACATCCTAAAGTAAGTTTAGGTATATGTTCTATAATTCTACTTAGCAAAAAAAGGTGTTTGTTACGAAACACGCTGCCTTCTAAGATAAAGGTGTTTAACATTGAAGGGCTAGTGGGAGGATTATAGATCTTGAAGAGTTCATGATCTACAAAACACTATAAGTCAAATAAGAGGAACCTGCAGATAGACATATTGTACCACAACCGAATCATAAATCTGGAATAGTACTGAAGATACCTAGGAGGTATGGATTCATCATGGATGATGATGATGAGGTACGCATCATAGAAGATGATGATCCAGAGTTATATACGATGAGGTAAGAGTTCTAGTGTGTAGAAAAGGGTCAGTGGGAGTGTCGTGAAATTTCTAGTATTACATGTTGATATACTATGAATGAGGAATAACATACCAATGCTACAATCAGTAAAGATAAAGTTGTCTAAACATTCCTCCATGAATGATTTGGGAAGAGTATCTTAATTGGGGATATAAATCTATATAAATAGATTTAAGAGGATGCTCGACTTAACCCAAGGAACGTATATTCATTTGATGCTAAAGTCGTTTAGCATAGCAAACTCCAAGAGATGTCTCATGTCGATGAGCTATGGAGTGTATCTCTCTTAATAGTCCCCACAGACTCCTGAAAAGAGAGGTCGCATAAGTGACAATCATGTATGCAATGAAATGTACGAGACCTGATGTTGATCAGTCATATTATGGAGAAGTTCACTATGAGTCAGTGAAAAACATCTTAAAGTGCTTAACCAAGACTAAGGATGTGATCATATTCATGGTGGGTCTTAATTAAAACTAGAGGGCTTAATGACTCAAGTTTTTCGAGATGCACTCAAGACGACGTAAAAATCCACTTTAAGGTAAAGCGTTATCTTGAACAAAGGTGCGATTGAATTGAAAGGTTCCAAACAAAGAAAGAGTTACTTGGTTTAGTGATAAAGACAAAGTATATAGCTATAAATGAAGTCGCAAGTTGATTGTTTGGATTAAAAGTTCATTACAAAACTAGGAATAGTTCCTAAGTCTCATCTTGGATCTAAACATGTGTTGTGGCACTTTCATTTGATTATTAGAATCATTGAAAGATGGGAAATCACTATAGAGATAGTGGACTCTCATGAACAACATTACATATCCATTAACTAAAGCTTATCCAACAAAGGGATAATCGCTCACTTAGAGAAGAAGAGTATGAGATACCATGACGATTGGCTTTAGTGCAAGTGGGGGATTGAAAGTAGTATGCACACAAGCCAATCATGTTTGATGATAAAGCATATACTTTGTAACAATCTTATTCATTTATTAATAAAAACTATTAATTTATTAAAGGCTTTTAATTATCTACATGATGTTGTTTTATAATATGTGATAAACCCATAGTTTTAAGCAATGCTTTTAGAATAATGATGATGATCATTCTAATGAGATCTAAATTCTTAGAAAGCTTAAAACTAAAATAGTTCCCAATCATTGGATTACTAAATTGGGGATTAGTGAATCCGGATAGATTGGTACATACGTTGCTTGCTCATTGGATGAGGATGATTGATCTCATGATCATTTGTGTGGAGACACTAAAGCAAGTATGTAGGTGCTTATTAGAGAATAAGTTCATTTGAACGTGGCTCGCTAAGGAATACCTAATGGAGTTTTACTTACCGTCAATAGGAATTCTCAGTAGTGATAGTAGTACAAGTGATCCTTGGACTTGAGATCATCATAGTATCTTGTGTATGATGAGTTATACTTTGACTTATTCCTTAAGACCCTTAGGGTATATCAAAGGGTATGCTTGGGTATAATAAGTTGTACATGGAGATAATGTATGATCAATAAAGAATCTACCACTTATTAAAAGAAGAGAATGTCTATGTGATTCGATAAATGACAACCCAAAGAGTCCTTGGTCAAGGCGTAATGAAATTAGAAAGGAGTTTCTAATTTGCATTATTTGAGTTGTGCATTTAAGAATCGAAATACATATAATTAAATAAAATAAGACTTGACAAAGAATTCCATGTCTTATATTTAATTGGGACATCAGATGGTGGAAGGATTGAATTGTACGGTAACTATTTACTCAAAGGTTCTTTAATGATTAATGTTGAAATATATATTATCCGGAAAGTCGTTGATCGCTAGGGGAGGCTTATCCTATTGTAGAATAAATATTATTTATTTAAATAAATTAATTGTTTAATTTATTTATTTAAATAAGATTAGAATTGTTCTAATTGATTTATTCATAATCGGTTTAATATGGAGAACCTAAAGGGTCACACCATAAAAGGAAGAATAATTATTTAAGAAGTTAATGGCATAATCGTAATAATATATATAGTGTATATTTAATTTAATCTATGGTGATAGAATAAATTAAATAGCTTAATATTTATTATTTAATATTTTAGAAATATTAAATATAAATTAATAAGAGGTGTCTTATTAATATTATTACGATTATTATTATTTTAATTTCTAAAAGAGTTTAGGAATTAATTTAATATAAGTACTCTCATTTATTCCTAATTGGATTAGGAAGGAAAATTAGTTAAAGGAGTTTAATTAATTATCCCTAATAAGATTAGGGAGCTTAATTAATTAAAAAAATTTAATTAATTAAATAAATCCCACTTCCTTAATTGTTAAGGTGGGTTGCCCACATCTATAAATAAGAGGAGTCTTATTATGGGTGAGGTGGTTGTTGACTTTTACAACATACGTAATTCCAATAGTTGGGAGAGTACGTTCTTTTCTATAGAGATAAAAAACTAGGGTTTGAGCCAAATACCCATCTTCTTAAATCCTTCTTCTTCCTTGGTGGATCACCTCTAGAGGCCAAACACTTGGGTGGCTAACGTTGATCAAAGGAAGGAACCAAACCCGGTGGATTCAAGTTGAACGCGAAAAAGATTGGAGGTGAACTTGTACCTGAGGAAGCTCAGATCTTCAAGGGTATGTTTCTTATTCATCTTTTTCGTTTAATTAATAATTATGCATAAAGGGTGATCCGGGTATATGGTTTGTAAAATTTTTAAACTCTGATTTTTACACGTTTCCGCACTTTTATGCAATTTGATTGCATTCTTGAATATTACAAACCTAACACGTTATACCAAATCACAGTTCCTGTTCATAATCATACTAATAAATTCATCTTTGCACTACGGACCAAAGATATTCATCAACAGTTCATCTTTGCACTACTGGCCAAAGATATTCAACAACATGTCATCTTTGCACTACGGGCCAAAGATATTCATCAACAATTAATCTTTGCACTACAGGCCAAAGATATTCCTTAACAGTTCATATTTTCACTACAGGCCAAATATATTAATATCTCAAAGAAATATATAATCATTTCAGAATTTATATAAACAATAATTATAACCATGTTGATCAATTCACCTTTGCACTTAAGCTAAAGATATTCAATTATAAATTCAATGGTCATGATTATACCAGTCACAATTCAACTTTTTACTACTGGCCAAAGAGAACCCTAGTCATGATCATACCAATAATCTACCCATCTTTACACTCTAGTGAAAGAGAATTTTAACATCAAGGTTATAAAAATGTTATATATGATAATAAAATCAATATAATCAATACATAGTTTTAATCTCCACAGTAATATTCATAAATCAACTATAATTTTGTTAGAAAAAGAAACCAATTTTGTAGTGAATAGTACCCGTGAATAGTAACTCGTGAATAGTAACTCATGAATAGTAACTCATCGTGAATAGTAACTCGTGAATAGTAAATTGTGAATAGTAACTCGTGAATAGTAACTCATGAATAGTAACTCCGACATGAAAAAGTTCCAAATTTGATAATAAGGTCAAACTAATATTTCGGCATAATGATATTGAAGAAATAATATCATTCATGAAGAAAATGATCTTCCTTACCTCAGAAAGAATAGTACTTACATTCGAATCTTTGGATATAGTCTTTGAAAGAACTTGCACCGTATAGCAATACTCAAAGTACTAAAATACTCACAAAATACGTTCGATATTATAGAGAGAGAAATCTTTAGTTTTTTGTGTGATTTTCAATTCTAACCTAAGCACCTTATTTATAGGAAAATGCTTAGAACACCAAAGCAGAAAATTTAATAAAATATTATATTTATATAAAAAAATTCCTACGCCTCTTTGAATTCAGATTTCAACATGTTTAACAACCCACTAATCATTAAAAAAATATTTTTCTTGAATAAAACAATTAAAACTTCCAAAATTCAATTATTCTGGAATTTCAGAACTTCAATAATTCATAATAAATAGCCCTTTTATTAGAAAAATTCAAAACACACGAATTTTTATAGGAAATTCAATTCTCTACAACTTTGCAGAAGAAATTTTTTCTAAATTCCAAACAGAAATTGACCGAAATCCACATACGGACGATTTTACAGGCTATAATCTAATTTCAGTCAAGAAATGGGGTCCACCGACACACAAAACATGTTTTAAACAACTTTTATAACAAAAATACTTCGCCTCCTCATATACTCATATATCACACATTCATTGTAAAAATATCATCATTATTATATAATATAATAAAATATTATTTTATCAGAAAAGATAAAATATCAATTTTCAACAATTGTCAATTTAAAAATTTTCTCCATCTATATCCACATAAAATGAATATTTTCCTCATCATATAAATAAATAATTAATTATTCACAAATAATATTACAGAATCACAATATTGACAACCAGGCAATTCCTAGGAAAGAGGGGCTTTCCAATAAGGATTTCTCCTTCATCGTCACAAGCAATTAGGTGACCAAACCTCTCCTTGAGATGTAACTTTATAGACATTGCCAATAATGTTATCTAATAATATTATTCGGATAATATGAATTATTGCTCAGATAATGGAAAATACTTTGTGTAGTGACAATTATTAAGCAACAATAATATAAAATATCAACGCAAAGAATTATTGAATCAAAATAAAATATTGAACAAGAATTACCGTAACAATTATTGAAAGTAGTGCCTTCTTACGTAAGAATCAATAATTGGTGCAATACCGTGTGTTATCTCTTTGTGCAACAACGCGTATTCATCGTGTTTTAACCACCGTATCCCAACAAGATTAATCTGTAATAACTACGCTATTTATTTATAAAAACTCAAATTTATCATTTTCTTCATCCGACAGTTATCTGTTATGGGGCCCACAAAGGTTGCGCCGTCGTATGAATATTCCCCGATAGGAAGAATATTCCACGACCAAACGAATATTCCCCGACAACAATGAGTATTTTATAACCACTTGCTTATTTAAAATATTTACATATATCACCTTTAACTTTATACTTTTATCAATTTAACCATTTACTTGAATAGTAATTATAAGAAAAATTTGAGTACTTTTATTTCATAAAATTCGGGTTCTTACATATATATATATATATATATATACAAAACTTTCTTAAATTAAGTATCCGTCTTTTCTTTTTTCATTTTTGTCTACTAAATGAAATCAATGTCTTTAAAAAATATTAACATTTTTTAATATCAAAAAATTAACGTTTTTAAAAAAAAAATTAATTTAATTAGTTGTTTTAATTAGTTAACAAAATAATTTGAATTTTAGTATTTTGATTAAATGATGTAAATATGTTATGCTTTTTTTATTTAGTATTTTTTTATTTTTTGTTTTGATTAAATGACATATTTACATGTGTCAGGAGCATTTTTGAACCTTCTCCCTTTAAGCCTCCATGTTTCTGCCACGTCAGCGAAATTTTAACCACGTTTGTCTCTTTTTAACGGCAGGGGCACGGATGACCCAAAGAGTGTAACGTTAAGGGTATTTTTGCACAAAAAAAAAGTATAGGGTGCTCGGTAAACATCGCGGTAAACGTCAGGGGAAATTTTAGACCTTCTCCCTATAATCATGAGCATTTACTTTAAACATCAAATCAAAATATGCACTCTCCAACAATCTCCCCCTATTTGATGTTGACATAACCAATGAGATTTGTTGTCATGATTATCAAATTTTAGATGCAATTGCTGGAAAGTAAATATGACTTAATATTTCAGTGAGCAGCTAAAATTTCTAGAGAATAAGCATGAATTTATTTATGTTGAAGATAGATATTACATTTAAGTTTAATTACATCAACAAGAAATAAATTTCAACTTATCTCTGTTTCTTTGACCTTTTGCTTGGTGGAGGATTTGCATATTCGTTAGCTCTCCTTTTCCTGCTGGCTTTGTCTCTCCTAGCTAGATCTTCCAGCTCACTTTGACTCAGTGTTGGATTGTGATCATGCCTATTCATGAATGCAGGATCTCCAATTGGCATTCTTAGGCATGTGGTAGTTACTTCTTGTGAGCTGGGAGTTGGCCCTAGACTTCTTAATGGTTGAGCTATGATAATTGGCTCACAATCAGATCGTTGAGTATGATGGCTAGATTGTGGAGTCTGTTGGTGATACTGCCTTGGAGGAGGACTCCGTGAAGATTGAGCTAAGAATGTGTCTCTGCCTTTGCCTTGATCTCCTTTCCCTTTATTCTCCCCCTTTATGTCAGCATCAAGGGTTTGAATCTTCTGAGAGAAAAGTCACTCGGACAAGCACATTGAGTTGACTTTGAGTTTAAGCAATTTCCTTTCTATTCTCTTTGATCAGAGCATCAGATCGAGCTTCCCTTTGTTTGAGGACAACTAGAACATTGTCAGTCTGCTGTCCTTGGTTTAAGTAAAATTTTTGGAATTCTTTTACGGCAGTTTGCAGATTGATGATGCTTTCCAACATAAGCTTGTTCTGGGTCTCTTGAGTCGTCTGTAAGACGAGAACAACATCCCGGTGTCTTTTAGCTGCTTAAAAGTATATCTGATCCCGGTCATTTATGTTCTTCACCATTTCTTTTATGATCTCCCTGAGCTTCTTTGTGAGCTCAAAGTTTAGCGTGCTAGGGAGAGCATTGGCAGCCGTGATCATTTTAGTCAGTCTTAGTTGAATGAGTTTTGTGTGAGCTTCAAGACTTTCATCTATATCCTTAATCTCTTTTTTGACACTTTGGATAACTCAGATTTGGTGGGCAGATCTGAAAGGAGTTCATTGAGTTGTGGAATGTGTGGAGGAGGGGGTGTGCTCATGTATTGATCTTACAAGGAGTAGATGTAAGACCCCAACTTTCATAAATAAAGATTAATTTTTTTCGAAATATATTTTTGAATATTATGATGTGGTTATGATATAATGTTATAATTGTGGGTAATATTTATAATTTTTGCAAAGTATGGAAGTTGTTATAAAATATTCGATTGGTCGGGGAATTTTCGTTTTAAACGAAAATTATTCGTACGACGACATAATTATTGTTGGATCCCACAATGAAATTATTGTCGGAGTTAGAAAACGACATAAATATCTTTTTATAAAAATAACGGCGAAAGTTTTACCGTTAAATGTTGAACTACCCGGTGGTAAAAGTACAGTAATACGCGTGGTTGCATAGTAGAACACGGTATTGATTATTAATGCTTACGTAAGAAGCCATTCAGTTTACTCAATTATTGTTATAGTAATTGTTGCATAGTATCTCACGTTATTTGATTCAATTATTGTCACAATATCATCTGCATAATATTTTATATTATTAAATCAATAATTGAGACAACAAAGTTATTCATATTATTATTTGCAATATTGACAATGTCTAGAAAGTTCTGTCGAGGAGAGGTTTGGTCACCTAATCATGCGCCAATAGGAGAAATCCTTATCGAAAAGCCCCTCTTCCCAGGAATGATCCGTTGTTAAATATTGTGAGTTATAATATTAATGATGAATAATTGTTGAAGTACTAAGAATGTGTTTATTGAAGATTAGTGAATTAAAAAAGTTAGAGGGGAATAATGTAAACTTGGAAAAACTTTATGGGTACTAAAGTATAATAAGTTAAATCCATCTGGACCATTGGTGGTGGTTTTAATAGTAAATCAATCTGGACCATTGGTGGTGGTTTTAATAGTAAATTAATCAAGACCATTGACTCCGGTGAAATTAGACTTTGACCTATCTGTGGAAACTCCGTCAGGAGAAACTTTCATCACATCCACTGTTTATAAATCTTGTTTGATTCAAGTTGGCACCATCACCTTACCTGTTGACCTTATCTCTTTAAAGATACTTGCTTTTGATGTGATTTTAAGGATTGATTGGTTAACTACTCATCATGCCAAAATTGATTGTTTTCGTAAGGTTGTTAGTTTTCATATTCCTAACCAACCTGTTGTAAGAATTCAAGCAACTAAACCATTAAAATCAATCACTGTCATATCTAATCATAAAGCTATTCGCTTATTGAAAAACGGATGTCAAGCTTTCTTAGCCCATGTTATGGATTTGAATAAAGACACGCCAAATTTGAATAATATTCCCGTTGTTATTAACTTTCCCGACGATTTCTGAAGAACTTCTGGCCTACCCCGAACGTGAAGTTGAATTCTTTATTGATCTTGAACCCGTACAAAGCCCATTTCTAAAACCCCATATCGAATGGCTCCTATTGAACTTCGTGGAGTTAAAGGTCCAACTACAGTGAATTATTGGACATCGGTTTCATTTGTCCTAGTACATCTCCTCGGGTCGCTCTGCTTTATTTGTAAAAGAAGAAAGACGCGGGTATGCGACTTTGTATTGACTATCGGAATTGAACCATGTCACCATCAAGAATAGGTATCCTCACCTCGTATTGATGACTTGTTTGACCAAATAAAGGGGCACAATTCTTTTCAAAATCGATCTTCGCTTCGGATATCATCACCAAAGATTAGAACCGAGGATATTCCAAAGACGCGCTTTAGAACTCGGTATGGGCATTATGAATTCTTAGTCATGTCTTTCGGATTGACTAATGCTCCTGCGGCTTTCGTGGATATGATGAACCGAGTATTCAAGGAATATTTGGATCAGTTTGTTGTTGTCTTTATTGATGACATCCTCATATATTCTAAAAGTCGTGAAGATCATGAGCACCATTTGAAGTTGGTACTCCAAAGGCTCCGTGAAAACAAACTATATGCCAAATTGAAGAAATGCGAGTTCTGGCTTGAGGAAGTAGCATTTCTTGGGCACGTGGTGTCAAAACATGGAGTATCCGTGGACCCGGCGAAGATTGAAGCAATACAAAGTTGGGAGCAACCGAAGTCGGTGACCAAAGTATCGAAACTTTACGGGTCTAGTCGGTTATTATCGGAGATTCGTGGAAGGGTTTTCTCGAATCGCTACTCCATTAACCCAAATTAACTCCTAAAGATACAAAATTCATTTGGAGCGAAGAATGCGAGAAGAGTTTCCAAGAGCTTAAGAGGAGACTTATTTCTAAGACACTATTCTAACAATACCATCCGGTTCGATGGATTTGTTATCTACAATGATGCTTCGTGTCAAAGGGTTAGGATGTGTTCTCATGCAATGTGGGAAAGTCATAGCCTATGCCTCGCGACAACTTAAAGAGTATGAGAGGAATTATCCTACTCATGATCTCGAGTTAGCGGCGAATGTTTCTGCGCTTAAAGATATGGAGGCACTATCTATATCACGAGAAAATGGAGATATATTCGCACCAATAAAGCCTTAAATATTTCTTCACTCAAAAGAACTCAACATGCGGCGGCGTGACGTTGGCTCGAGCTATTGAAAGACTACGACCACACTATTCAATACCATCCCGGAAAGCTTAACGTGGTAGTAAGGCGTTGAGTAGAAGATCACATGCGAGAATGAGTGCGATGATGTCAAGTATACGCACAGAGCCAACTTTAATAGAAAAGTTAAGGTTGCTCAAGCCACCGACTTTGGAGTGATGCGTATGAAGAAGAAAGTACAAGAAGGAGCTATTCCTGGCGAGAATTGATGAAGAAGGAATACTTGAGTCCACTCCAGACTTTGTGTCCCTAACGACTCTGATTTGAAGTATAAGATTATGATGGAGGCATACAATACACCATTTGCAATCCATCCTGGAAGTACTAAAATGTATCATGATCTTCGACTTACATTTTGGTGGAACAATATGAAGAGAGAGATTGCAAAGTTTATCTCAATGTGTTTAACTTGTCAACGTGTAAAGGCGGAGCATCTAGTACCTAAGGGTCCGTTGCAACCACTTGATATTCCGAAATGGAAGTGGGAACACATTACCATGGATTTCAAGACGGTCTTCCTACTAGTTTCTCAAGGCATCAATGTTATTTGGGTTATTGTTGATAGATTAACCAAGTCCGCTTTCTTCTTGCCGATCGGAGACTTATTCCTCGAACGCCTTGCTAGTATGTACGTGAATGAATGAGATTGTGAGGTTTCATGGCATGCTAGTATCCATAGTTTCGGATTGTGACCCAAGATTCACTTCAAGATTTTGGGTTAGCTTGCAAAAAGCTATGGGCACGGATTTGCGATTTAGTTCGGCATACCATCCCCAAACGGATGGACAATCAGAGAGGACTATTCAAACTCTTGAAGATCTATTAAGACTCGGGTCCTAGACTCCAAGGCGGTTGGGATAAGTATTTACCATTGGTGGAATTCTCCTACAACAACAAATTATCGTGCAAGTATAGGTGTGGCTCCATTTGAAGCATTATATGGACGAAAGTGTCGCTTCTCAATATGTTGGGATGAGGTGGGTGAAACAACATTGTTGGGACCCGAGTTAAATACGTTTGACTCACCGAAAAGATCCAAATGATTCGACAACGTATACAAATGGCACAAGATCGACAAAAGAGTTATGCGGATCTTCATCGAAAGGACGTGGAATTTAGTATAGGGGATCATGATATTGTTGCGAGTTGCTCCATGGAAGGGAGTTACAAGATTTGGGAAGAGAGGAAAGCTCAATCCACGATTTATTGGTCCATTTCCAATTCTTGACCGAGTAGGAAATGTAGCCTATAGACTCGCGTTATCTCCGAGTATGTCTCGTGTTCATAATGTGTTTCACATATCTCGTACTTCAGAAAATATGTGAAAGACCCGAACCACGTTATAGAGTTAGAACCGACGAGATAGTCAAGACTTAACGTATGAGGAGGTACCACAAGATCTTGGATAGGAAGGAGCATGTCCCACGCCAAGAAAGGTCATACCACAAGTTAAAGTTTTGTGGAGGAATCATGCTATAGAGGAAATGACACAGGGAATTGGAAACAAAAATGAAAGCGAGGTATCCTCGACCTTTTGAAACACCAGTGCGTCGTCGTCAATTTCGAGGACGAAATTTCATAAGGAGGGGAGGTTGTAAGACCCCAACTTATTATTAATGAAATTTAATTTTCTCTATTTATTATTTTGAAATAGTAAGGGTTGATTTGATTAATGTGAATAGTTATGGGTAAAATACGCAAATATTTTAAAATAAGCAAGTGGTTATAAAATATTCATTGTTGTCGGGGAATATTCGTTTGGTCGTGGAATATTCTTGCTGTCGGGGAATATTCGTATTTACTGACAGTAGCGATATTTTGGGCCCCCCATAACGAAAGCGATTGGATGAAGAAAACGACAAATATAAGTGGTTTAAAAAATAATGGCGTAGTTATTACCAAGTTATCTTGTTAAAATACTCTTTGGTTAAAACACAAGAGCACACCAGTGATTGCACCAATTATTGATTCTTACGTAAGAAGGCACTACTTAATAATGGTTACAGTAATTACTGTTCAGTATTTTATTGATTTAATAATTGCTGCGTTGATATTTTATATTGCTGTTGTTTCAATAATTGTCATTACACAGTATTTTTCATTATCGATGCAATAATTCATATTATCTGAATAATATTATTTGATAACATTATTGGCAATGTCTAGAAAGTTACATTTAAGGAGAGGTTTGGTCACCTAATTGCGCGCCAAGAAGGAGAGAAATTCTTATTGAAAAGCCCCTCTTTCTCGAACCGCACGTTGTCAATATTGTGATTCTGTAATATTATTTGTGAATAATTAATTATTGATTCATATGATGAGGAAAATATTGATTTTATGTGGATATAGATGGAGAAAAATTTTAATGTGACAATTGTTGAAAATTGAAATTTTATCTTTTTCTGATAAGATAATTCATTTAAATGTATTATTATATTTTAATAATATAATAATGGTGATATTTTTACAACGAATGTGGGATATATGAGTATACGAGGAGGAAGAGTATTTTTGTTGCAATAAATGTTTAAAACATGTTAAACATGTCTTCTGCGGACCCCATTTATTGACTTAAATTTGATTATAGCCAAGAAAATCGCCTGCTTATGGATTTCTACCAATTTTGTTTGGAATTTGGAAAACTTTCTTCCGCAAAGTTGTAGAGAATTGAATTTACTATAAAAATCATGAGATTTGAATTTTCGATAAAAGGGCTATTTATTATGAATTATTGAAGTTCGAAGTCTCAAAATAATTAATTTTTGGAAGTTTAAAATATTTTTTAATTACAAAAACGTTTTTTACATTGTTGGGACTCATTTAACATGTGTTAAGATTGCTGATTTTAGATGCTAAGTGTGCGTAGAGAAATTTGTAATATATATAATATTATTATATTAAATTTTCGCTTTGGTGTTCTAAGCAATTTCCTATAAATAGGGTGCTTAGGTTAGAATTGAAAATCACACCGAAACTCAAGTTTTCTCTCTATATTTATCGAGCGTATTCTTGTGAGTATTTTGAGTATACTTTGAGTATTGCTATACTGTGCAAGTTCAAGTCATAACCTATATCCTGTGTTTCAACTAGAAGTCTCGCCTTTTCGAGGTAAGGGATATTATTTTTTTTCAGAATGATATTATTTCTTCAATATCATTATGTTGAAATATTGATCTGAAGTTTTTATCAAATTTGGAACTTTTGGTGTGGAGTTACTATTCACGATATCGGCCTTATTCACGATATCGACACTATTCACGAATCGGACTATTCATTGAAAAATGAAAATTTTCTTTTCTTCCAAAATATCTATTCGGATACTAGCTTTGATTGTATCCATGTTTTGATCATTCTTGAATTTTACACCACCGTGATTATTTTTGAGGTATTTTTGGACGTGGATAAAACAAAGTACTAATCCTTAATCCTTAATCCTTGTCATTTTGTTTCAATCGGATTCGCTTTCTTTAAAAATATTTTTCATCATCTTCAGTCTTAAATGATGATATTATGGAATATCTTTGGCCTGTAGTGAAAAGATGAATGAATTCTGAAGAATATCTTTGGCTCGTAGTATAAAGATGAACAGGCGTTTAGATGAACATGACCAACTGATGAATATCTTTGGCCTGTAGTGCAAAGATGAATATTTGATTCTAGATATATATTGATTGATGTTACAGGGATAAAAGATAGACGGTGAACTTTTAAATTCATACATAGAAGATAGTAGTTTGCATTCTCTACTTAACTCTTCTAATGAATTATGATTTCCGCTGCGAATATTGATTTAAAATTTGTTGTCTATTGTATTCTATTAGATTTTTCCTGTTGAAGACTAACGATAATTTGTTGTATATTATCTTAGTCATAATATTCTTTATTGGGCTAGTTGAGCTCACCTTTTCCTT
Source organism: Panax quinquefolius (assembly GCA_020205615.1). Taxonomy (NCBI): domain Eukaryota; kingdom Viridiplantae; phylum Streptophyta; class Magnoliopsida; order Apiales; family Araliaceae; genus Panax; species Panax quinquefolius. The sequence continues at coordinate 76,969,216 of CM035169.1, read as the reverse complement.
TTTGTTCCATTTTTCTTCTCGTGAGGCGAGAATATAGTGAGTATGAGTCCGGTATGGAATGAAAGTTCTAGAGAGTTTGTTTAGTAGTCCTCACCATTTTTGTAAAATAATGTATCAATAAATGTGATGAGGATTTATTTGAGTATAGATATTGTCTAGAAGATAATATTTGTATTCAAACTCACAGTTTTACTGTTGTAATAATAAAGTTGTAGTTGTTTTTGTACCATGTATTGACAACTCAGAATGAGTGATGTATACCTATTTTGGGGGCGTCACAATAGTAATCTTCTCGTTTTTCTTTGTGGTCTATTGGGTCAACCAAGGATAATTCTGTGGACATATGATATCTATCATAACCTAGACGCATGGGCTCCCATGTACGAAGGTTTAATTGAGCACTTCCCAAAGATTCTAATTTCTAAAATAGTTTTTGACTATACCTTTATGTAAGGCGCCATTGTGACGTGCTATCCAAGGTTGGGATGAGAGTCACAGTTGGTATATATTTGTATCAAAACTCACAGCATATGTGTTGTTGTATTTTGTACGATAATTGTTGTAATAAAGTTGTAGTTATTTTTTGTACCATGTATTTGGCGACTCAGATTAGGTAGGGTGGAATGGACCTATTTTGGGGCCATCACAAATAGTTATCAAGCAAGTATTAACATGACTCCATTTGAGGCATTGTATGGACGCAAGTGTCGTTCTCCAGTATGTTGGGACGAGGTGGGTGAAGCAACGTTGTTAGGATCGGAGTTGGTACGTATAACTACTGTGACACCCCCAAATCCGGGTTACCTGACCCCCGAGTTTGGTGTTCACGATCCAAAATATAATACCATTTAACTACCCATTCATATATAAATTGGAATACATAAGTCATTAACATATGTTGTTAATAAATAAGTCCCAGGTCCACTAACCTGAACATTATAGAAATACCCCTTAGACATACAAAAAGGGTTTACAATACAATGCAACATAATAATAATATTGTTAATTATACTACTCTAGCATCTTGCCTTTGCCTTTGTTCTTTTTCGATCCGCTGGCCTCTTCCATTCTAACTGAAATGTTTTATATATAGCAAGGGTGAGCAACAAGTTTGCCCCGCAAGTTAAGACATACAATAAATGTATACGAATCAATAAGAACAGACTATCTATTTTGATAGAATGAAACCAAAGTTCGGGGAACTTTGAAATAGCTGAACAAATCGTTAATCAATAATAAGTCTTCTCGTATTCTAGGCAACACAATAATTTGATAATGAAAGAGTACAACGCTTTCAAAGTTTTTGCGATATTCTAATGAATAATCAAGAATCAATTCTACGCAATTACAAAGTGGAATGTTTTCCAGATTTATGCTGAGTGATCCATTGGATCTTGAACTTCTTTTCTCGGGTATCTATCAAAGATTTACTTTGATATATACGCAGGAGTATCAGATAACCATAAAGATTAAATCATACCCCTCTGCAAGTACTTAAAGCCGGCCAACTTCTTGTATCCTATATTATACATAATACTTAGGTCGCGCGCAATGGTCGAATATACGACTTAAAAATGTTCTCTTTATATAAAAGGTTGTTCTCCTCAGTCTCAGAATCAAGATTTGATTTAACAACGAAATTTAATGATTTCAATTTCTATTTACTTATCGATCTAGCTGAAAGAATTGGCATCGATCTATCAATAACAATTGAATTCTCTTCTCGAATCTATAAAGTTCAAACAAATGTTTTTCTAGCCAGAATAATTAGCTAATACATTTCTCAACATAATTTGACAATAAACAAGAATTATTTGTACTGTCAATTCTATCTTCTACGAATGTGAATATCCAACAATAGTTATTCTACAAATGTATATTCTTCAAATCGGTAATTCAATTTGAATTATTAATCATGCACTAACTGCGAATAATCAACAATAAATTCCCTGGACATGGTATAATTAGCAATAATTAACCATTATAATAATTAAATGAATATAACTCAAGGTTGATTTAGGAAACTTGCGTTCCGAGTTGATTACAGCTACACAATAAACTTATCTGCGTTCGTAAGACCTATAACCAATAATATTGGTCTCACAATTAGCACAATATTTCATAACACGTAACACTGTAATTCACAGTCAATCTTCTCCTAGACACATTACCAAATAGTCACATCAGTGTTTATAACTTATATAAACAATTATCAAGTCTAACTATTTCGGTCTGGTTGGACTTCGGTCCATTCTCGGTGTTCTGGTCACCCTATCCAACAATCAACACAATTATTGTCAATTACATTTTGGTCTCTAAGCTTCAATATTATATTAGATAAGTCAAATATCATTTATAATATTTTTCAGAAGCTTTTAATAATTTATAAACAATTATTATAATTTATAATAATTTTTCAAACACTTAAATCATTTTTAAATGATTTATATATTAAATAATCTTATTATCATTAATATTTATTAATATAAAAATATTATTGTTATACTTGCCAAAATATTAAAGTTATTATCAATAACTTAAAATATTTTTAAATCATTAATATTCTACTTAAATGATTTTAAATTAATTAAAATCATTTTAAAACCATCACCATTAATATTTAAATATTAATGAAATTATTATAAAAATATTAAAAGTCATTAATTATAACTTAAAAATATTTTTAAAACATTTTTCTCATTTTTAAATGATTTTTAAATTAATAAAATCATTTTTAATTCATTTATTTAATATAATAATTAAATAAATCTAATATCATTAGTATTAATTTATTAATGAGAATTCTCCAAAAATTAAAAAATATATATATATATTTTATAATCCCAAATATTTTCTAACACTTTATTCTTATTTAAAATGATTTTTAAATCAATAAAATCATTTTTATCTTATTTATTTAATTTAATAATTAAATAAATCTAATATCATTAATATTAATTTATTAATGAAAATCTCCAAAAATATTAAAAGTTACATTTTATAACTCAAAATATTTTTAAATACTTTATTCTTATTTAAAATGATTTTTCATAATATTAAATCATTTTCCTCTAATTTATTTAATATACTAATTAAATAAATTAAATATCATTTTATTCAAATAATTATAATTATTTAAGCAAAATGTCCCAAATAATTAAAAGTTATTTTTTAGAATTTAAAATGAATTTTAAAATCATTTTTAGTAATTTTTAGAATTTATTTCTATTTTCAAATAATTTTCGGAAAATCAGAAAATAAAATAAATGGAAACCGTCGCTAAAGCCTATAGCGACACTTTTCTGTCGTCTTAGGTGTTCTTGGTGCTCAAGAACACTGTCAGACAGTGTACAATGGTCATGGTTTGACCGCTCTTATATACCAATCAAAATTGTTTCTGGTTCATGTTAAGTATTGATCATGTAGTGTTTATGTAACACTACATGAAACAATCTTCATCTCGGTTATACAACAAACTAACAAGAAGATCTGATCTCTCAAAGTAGTTGTCAGAGTACTACTGGATTTTCTGGGTAACCCAGAAACCCAGGCAGTCACAACATGCCATATTGAGGCTCACTTTTTATAGTGTTCTAGTCATGCTGCATGTGATTTCTTTGTTCATACTAGTAGTCTGTGTGTCAGAGAACATTTACAAAGTAATAACTCAGTTAAAAAACAACTCAATCTTGATGTAAGAGCCAGTCAAAGGCTGTCAGAAAGCTTGCTCTTACTTTTTTTGGGTTTTCTAGAAATATAAAATCAGTTCGGGTCACCTAGTTTGACCTCTTACCCTGGTCAATATGCTGATTATATAAACGGTATAAAGCCATACATGTAAAGTAAATATATAAGGCTACAAGCTCGTTACAAAAACACCAAAAAAAAAAAATCAAATATGTCAGATCTGAGCCGTTCAAAAGGCTGTCAGACGCTGATCTTACACTTTCTGGGTTACCCAGAAAGTTCATGGTCACGCCCCACAACAAGCCACCATGAATAACTACAAATATAGACATGTAATGATAGTGATTTCTTTTGCAGAATACAGACCTCATACCCAGCTACACATAACAACCTTAAAACAACAAATATCATAATCGAGCATGGATATGTGGCCACTGACATTGCTTGTCAGACCACAAAAATTGCTCAAGAACAATTTTGAAAAATCATCATTTTAAGGTACTTTGATGCTATGGATTCATGATAGATCATCATAGATCTTCATAAAACATCCATTAGCAAAAATCTAAACACAAAAACATAAAAATTTTCAAAGCATACAAGATCAAAAAAAAAAATTAGGTTTATACCTTTCTAATTCAATCTTTGATCTTGATCTTCCTAATCTGATATTGGTTGATCAAGGAATGTTTTTAAGACTGGTCTACTAGCTATTTTTGGAGCTTCTAGTGAGAGAGGGAGTTGGTGAGGGCATGGAGCAAAATGGTTAATGTTTAGTGATTTTCTCTCTCTTGAATCTATATATATTGCTTTGATTCATGCATGATCTGAGATTTTCGGCTGGTGGCTGATATAATACACTCACCAAGTCAACAAAGTGGTTCAGCAACTAAAGTTGCTAGCATTTTTACAAGTTACCAATTAAAGAAAATGAAAAAGGGCATTTTGGTCATTTGTAAAATAAATTTAATGGCATACTAGACATTTGCACAAACCCTTAGGGCTTAACCCTTAGATTTTAACCCTTAGGGTTTAACCCTAAGGTTCTTAACCCTTAGGTTTTAAATACTCCAATTCTAGAATTTTCTAAATTAAGGTTTTAATTAGAAAAATTAAAATTTTGAAACTAAAATTAGGTTTTCCTAATTAAATTAGGTTTTCTTAATCATATTAGTGTTTAATAAACACATTATGCTCGCCAATTAGAATTAGGGTTTCCTAATTAGGGTTTAGGATTCCTGAATTTAAAATTAAGGTTTCCTGACGTACAATTAGGGTTTCTAACAGTAAATTAAGGTTTCTACTCCTGAGATTAGAGTTTTTAATCTCTTATTAGGGTTTATAATTTTAAACCTTATCCGATCAATCATTGATCAATAAATCTCTTCGGTACAAACATATACTCATTAATATAATTATTTTAATTATATTTTCTATCGAATCCCTATCCAAAAATTAGGGTTAGGGTTTCTAAAGATTTTAAGCACAACTCTACTCTACTTTCTCAGTCAATACACAGATTGACTAATTCTCGAGACTCGTATCACAGATACACAGTATAATATTAACAGTCAATGTCAATATTAAATAATAAAAAAAATTATTCGTGAAATTTTGATTATTTAAAATCTCAGGTTATCACATTCACCCCTCCTTAAAATGATTCCGTCCTCGGAATCACAACTTTCTTATTCTCTACAATCTTTTAAAGTTGTCTCATCAATTTATTTTTATCAACACAATATTCATTTGTGTTTCCAAATTCTAACATGTGACTTGAATCTATAAAAGAAAACAATTCACAGTAATTATCTAACTCAATTTACTCGCGTAATTAAATTTCTAAACGAAATCATTACATGTTGCCACCTCCTGAGTAGCCACTGCATCCTGCACCGTCATGTTGAATGTACGGGCCGTTGGTCTTCCTGGTTGTGCAGGTCCTCGAGTTGCCAAGGTTCCACTACTAGGTCCCTTATTGACACTTTCCTTCTCAGTATTCCTTTTTGGACAGTTCCATACCATATGGTCAGTTGATCCACAGGCATAACACCCTTGTATCTTCTTCGGATTGGGACAATTGGGTGATATGTGCCCCTCTTGCCCGCAGTTATAGCAAACCTTCTTCTTCTTCAGGCAAACTCAAGCATGGTTTTTCCCACAATTCGAACATGGCTCCCTTCCTTTCCTATTATCTTCTGTTTTATTACCCGACTGGGTATTCTCACTCCATTTCCTCTTATTTGGGTTACTACCACCACTGCTTCCACCATCATTTGTCTTCTTCTTCTTCTCTTGATGAAATCAAAATGCAGCTTCTCTCCCTCCTTCAGCAATTAACGCCTTCTCCATCAAAGCCGCGAAAGTATTGATCTACAATACCGCTACCTTGTTGAATATCCCCAGCTTCAGCCCATTCTCAAATCTTCTCGCTTTTCTTGCTTCTATGTCCACCTGATGAGGTGCAAATCTCGCTAACTCGTTGAATTTGGCAGTGTATTCTGTTACCGACATGTTCTCCTGCTTAAGTTCTAAGAATTTGACTTCCATCCTGGATTGCATACTCGGTGAGAAGTAGTTCTTAAAGAACAGTTCATTGAATCTTGTCCATGTTACTATAGCTGTTCCAGCTCGCGCTTGGTTAGTCTCCCACCAGTAATTAGCTTCTCCCTTCATTAAGTAAGTTGTAAAAGTCGTCTTTTGCTCTTCTGCTAATCTAGTGATAACAAATGCTTTCTCCATTTCCTTCACCCATGTTTGGGCTTCAATCGGATCTGTGGTCCCTTTAAATTCAGGCGGTCCCACCGCTTTAAAGTCTTTAAAGTTAGCCAATCTGTCAGCTGGCTGATTCCTCGCTCTTCCTCTTCCAGCTGGAGCTCTATTGTCCATAGCTTGGGCTAACATATCCTCAAAGTTTTGCATCGGGTGAGCTTGACCTCCTTCATTATTTACCGATTGCTCTTTCCGTTGGTTTAGATTCTGTCGTCTAGGCGACATGATCTTATTTAAATAAAAATATTATATTAATTCTCACATAATCGCATATTTATTCAAATAGTACATAGTACATTTAGTACTTCACATATTACTATCCCTTTTTAAATCATATCAGGATTATTAAGACAACTTTACACAAAAAGTTGCAATTCTCCATTCACACATAGTTATTACTAGTTCGTCAAACTTACCACACTTATGAGTTCAGGAACTTGCCACAATTTTATAAGTGTATGAACTTATCCTAGTCAGACCTTTGGCGTCCATTCGCTGAGGGGTTCAAAACATTTCATATAATTATGAGTCATTAACTTACCATAAGTATGAGTTTTAAGAACACACAATTTAATCTTAATCATATATTCATATAGAAAATAAAGATTTCATTCATACAAATATATATATATATATATATATATATTTTATATTTACATATGCTTAAACATCATTCTCGATATTACAACACTTAATATCATAATCTTCTACCAAAAGATACTAACGCTCAAACTTAAGCTATCTATCGTCCACTCCACTTAATATTTCTTGTTGGGACACTTGTTGAATTCGTGACCCGTTCTTCCACATGAGAAACACTTTCTGATATTTGGCTTAGGACAATGCAAAGAAATATGTCCTTCCTGCTTACAGTTGAAACACACGTTCTTCCATATCATGCATTCTCCCACGTGAGTCTTCCCACACTTGCTACATACTTGTTTCTTCTTCGGGTTTGACTTTTCAGAATTAGGGTTGTCGTTGTCCTTCTTTTTTTTCTTCTTGTCCTTCTTGCTGGTTCCTTCAGATGATCCACCACCTTCAGTCTTCATTCTTTCCACCTGCACCTTCACTTGCGTTCGCTTCTTCACATTTCACAGAACGCCTCGCCCATCTTCCATAACTCCTCCAAGAGAAACACTTTACTCCGGAGTTCTTGAACTTCTGCAGATATTTGATCTTGTTCTCCAACTTTGATCTTATTCTTTAACTCCACCTTAGCTTCTTCAGACTCTGCCTCCTCATCTCTACTCAGATACATCTCGGGATAATCATCATGATCGCTCCCTAGATTGACCATGGGTTCATCTTCTCCCACCTTCTCAACTGATTCGCTTTCATACCGGCACCTCGGCTTCGCATCGGTGCAACAAATACCTAAAGATCTCCGAAATCATTTGATCTTCTCCAGACATCCTACAATCAGTTTAAATAAATTGATTAGTACTTCATTAGTACAAACTTCTCACACTATGTGTCCACTTATCTCACTATTGATGCACTTCGGCAATCCCTCACTTAGAACTTTACATGAGTTTTCTCTATCTCGTGTATGGTTATAATCCTAGGGTATTACCCCACCCAACTTAAGCTTTATATCCTACCGCTCTTCTATCAACTTGTGAAACCTTGGTCACTATAGTTTTGATACCAACCTGTGACACCCCCAAATCCGGGTTACCTGACCCCCGAGTTTGGTGTTTACGATCAACAATATAATACCATTTAACTACCCATTCATATATAAATAGTAATACATAAGTCATTAACATATGTTGTTAATACATAAGTCCCAGGTTCACTAACCTTAATATTACGGAAATACCCCTTTGATATCTAAAAAGGGTTTAAAATACAATGCAACATAATAATAATATTGTTCTTTATACTACTCCAGCATCTTGCCTTTGCCTTTGTTCTTCTTCAATCCACTGACCTCTTCGATTCTAACAAAAAATTTTATATATAGCAAAGGTGAGCAACAAGTTTGCCCCGCAAGTTAAGACATACAATAAATGTATACGAATCAATAAGAACAGACTATCTATTTTGATACAATGAAACCAAAGTTCGTGGAACTTTGAAATAGCTGAACAAATCGTTAATCAATAACAAGTCTTCTCGTATTCTAGGCAACACAATAATTTGATAATGAAAGAGTACAACGCTTTCAAAGTTTCTGCGATATTCTAATGAATAATCAAGAATCAATTCAACGCAATTACAAAGTGGAATGTTTTCTAGATTTATGCTGAGTGATCCATTGGATCTTGAACTTTTTTTCTCGGGTATCTATCAAAGATTTACTTTGATACATACGCAGGAGTATCAGATAACCATAAAGATTAAATCATACCCCTCTGCAAGTACTTAGAGCTGGCCAACTCCTTGTACCCTATATTATACATAATACTTAGGTCGCACGCAATGGTCGAATATACGACTTAAAAATGTTCCCTTTATATAAAAGGTTGTTCTCCTCAGTCTCAGAATCAAGATTTGATTTAACAACGAAATTTAATGATATCAATTTCTATTTACTTATCGATCTAGCCGAAATAATTGGCATCGATCTATCAATAACAATTGAATTCTCTTCTCGAATCTATCAAGTTCTAACAAATGTTCATCTAGCCAGAATAATTAGCTAAGATATTTCTCAACATAATTTGACAATAAACATGAATTATCTGTACTGTCAATTCTATCTTCTACGAATATGAATATCCGACAATAGTTATTCTACAAATGTATATTCTCCGAATCAGTAATTCAATTTGAATTATTAATCATGCACTAACTGCGAATAATAAACAATAAATTCCCTGAACATGGTATAATTAGCAATAATTAACCATTATAATAATTAAATTAATATAACTCAAGGTTGAGTTAGAAAACTTGCCTTCCGCGTTGATTACAGCTACACAATAAACTTATTTGCGTTCGTAAGACCTATAACCAATAATATCGGTCTCACAATTAGCACAATATTTCATAACACGTAACACTGTAATTCACAGTCAATCTTCTCCTAGACACATTATCACATAGTCACATCAGTGTTTATAACTTATATAAACACTTATCAAGTCTAACTATTTCGGTCTTGTTGGACTTCGGTCCATTCTCGGTGTTCTGGTCACCCTATCCGACAATTAACACAGTTATTGTCAATTACATTTTGGTCTATAAGCTTCAATATTATATTAGATAAATCAAATATCATTTATAATATTTTTCAGAAGCTTTTAATAATTTATAAACAATTATTATAATTTATAATAATTTTTCAAACACTTAAATCATTTTTAAATGATTTAATTATTAAATAATCTTATTATCTTTAATATTTAATAATATAAAAATATTAATGTTATACTAGCCAAAATATTAGAGTTATTATTAATAACTTAAAATATTTTTAAATCATTAATATTCTACTTAAATGATTTTTAAAGTAATTAAAATCATTTTAAACCATCACCATTAATATTTAAATATTAATGAAATTATTATCAAAATATTAAAAGTCATTAATTATAACTTAAAAATATTTTTAAAATATTTTTCTCATTTTTAAATGATTTTTAAATCAATAAAATCATTTTAATTCATTTATTTAATATAATAATTAAATAAATCTAATATCATTAATAATAATTTATTAATGAGAATTCTCCAAAATATAAAAAAATTATATTTTATAATCCCAAATATTTTCTATCACTTTATTCTCATTTAAAATGATTTTTAAAGCAATAAAATCATTTTTATCTTATTTATTTAATTTATTAATCATTAATATTAATTTATTAATTAAAATTCTCCAAAAATATTAAAAGTTACATTTTATAACTCTAAATATTTTTAAATACTTCATAATATTAAATTATTTTCCTCTAATTTATTTAATATACTAATTAAATAAATTAAATATCATTTTATTCAAATAATTATAATTATTTAAGAAAATGTCCTAAATAATTAAAAGTTATTTTCAAATTTAAAATGATATTTAAAACCATTTTTAGAATTTATTTCTATTTTAAATAATTTCCAAAAATCGAAAAATAAAATAAATGAAAACCGTCTAAAGCCTATAAATACACTTCGTCTGTCGTCTTAGGTGTTCTTGGTGCTCAAGAACACCGCTGTCGACAAAGGTGTCTGGGTCATGGTTTGGCCGCCTTATCTACCAATCAAAATCTGCTTTCGTTCATTTTAAGTATTGATCATGTAGATTTATGTAACACTACACATGAAACAATCTTCATCTCGGTTATATACAACAAACTAACAAGAAGATCCGATCTCCCAAAGTAGTTGTCGAGTATCACTGGGTTTCTGGGTAACCTGTAAAACCCAGCGATCCACAACATGCCATATTGAGGCTCGCTTTTTTTAGTGTTCTAGTCTTGCTGCATGTGATTTCTTTGTTCATACTTGTAGTCTGTGTGTCAGAGAACATTTACAAAGTAATAACTCAGTTAAACAACAACCCAATCACGATGTAAGAGCCAGTCAAAGGCTGTCAGAAAGCTTGCTCTTACTTTTTCTGGGTTTTCCAGAAATATAAAATCAGTTCGGGTCACCTAGTTTGACCTCTTACCCTGGTCAATATGCTGATTATATAAACGGTATAAAGCCATACATGTAAAGTAAATATGTAAGGCTACAAGCTCTTTACAAAAACACCATAAAAAAGAATCAAATATGTCAGATCTGAGCCGTTCAAAAGGCTGTCATGTAACAATCCAATATTTTAATTAAATATTTAAATATTTATTGAATTATATAAATATTTAATGGATGTGTTTATCGTTGAATAAATATTTGTTTAATTGATTTGATGTGATGTGATTTGATTATTTATTTGTTTAATAAATAATTAATGAGTTAAGGAAAGTAATTTTTTTGAAATAGTAATCTAATTTAATTTAATAATTAAGTTAGAGAGTTTATAATGATTAAATAAATTATTATATTATGCAATGAATTGTTATTAGAATTAATTAAATTAAGTATGAAAACTTAATTAATTAGAAGTGTGACAAATAACTATATTATAAGTGGTTATTACAATAAATTAAAGTAGTTTTAATTTATTTTGCCAAACAAAACTTAAATATATTAAGTCTTTAATTTTAAATAATTTTGCCAAACAAAGCCCTATGGCTTTAGGATTTTTAAATTTGATTTATTAGTAATATAAATTAAATTTAACAAAATATAAATAATATATAATATTTTGTAACTGATAAATTGAATAGGGGCAATTAGTAGAGGACGGTTTTAAAACGTTTGAAAAAAAGACGTGCGTTTGTTTTAGTTACGTATAATGCAATTGGCTTAAGCCTAAGAAAGAAAAGATTGTCAGAAGTTTGAGAGAGAGTCTAAGAAAGAAAAGCAAGAGAAAGTTCTGAGTTCTTCAAGATATTCTCAGTGATTAAAAAGGATTGTCTGAGCAAATTAAAGGTATGTTACATAATCTTAACATATATGATTTAGAGTATAATTCCTTAGTCTCTGTGTTCTTAAGGTTTACTGTGTTTTATAGTATAGTCTCTGTAATTCATATTTTTATAATGGATGATGGAATCATGTGCATATGTGGTTGTAGTAGGACAACTAGCATATATAAGTAGTTGTAATGCTAGAAGTTTGTGTTTAGACAAAGAATTGTACATTAATTTTGTTAAAAGAAAGGGAAACTGTTTTTCAGTGTATGTTCTTATACATGGCTATTAACAGTCAAAATATGCATTAGTTTGGTTGTTAAGAAAATCAAAATCAGTAAATTGTTGGTAGCTATTTGGGAAATTAAAACTGTGAACATGTTAATTCTGTTGTTAAGAACAGAGAATCGTAGTTAAAGGAATCAAATTGGTGTATCATAATGATTACAGTGTTCACTGTGTCAAGAAATATCAAAGATGGGATTTTTGGGTTGAAAATATGGGTTTCAAAGATTTAAGTTCTCTTAAATTATTGTTCAGTAGTTTTAAGTTAATATATGTATGCCTGGTGAGGTTATGTGTAAATTACATTAGTTATATATATGTAATTAGTTGCCAGAATTTCTTAAACTTACGAAAAATGGTATTCGTGTTTTCATCTGTTAGTAGTTTTGCTACCAAATAAGAAAATGGAGCCCCAATGGCAAAATTCAGCTTTCAAATATTTAAATTCGCTCCTCAACGCTGAAATTCGCACCCCAATGCCAATTTTGAGCCTAGTTCTCGCGCCGCGGTGCGGGAACAGAAGTCTGAGTCAGACAGTTTTGGCCTCCTGTAGTAAAATGGCCATAACTTTCTCATACGAACTCCGATTGAGGTGGTTCAAGATGATCCGGAACGAGGACGAGTAGACCTACAACTTAGGTTCTTTAAGTTTTTCAATTTGAGGTCTGTAACAATAGTCAAAATGGTCATCTTTAGGACTGTTGTGTGTTTTCGGAACAATCGGGCGTCGGGCATGCATGATGCATGTGTAGTGCTCCTGACGATAAAAGATGTTATTCTAAGTTATAAAACTTGAATATTAGTAAATATAATGATGCTTAACATTAATAAATAATGTATTAGGTAAGTTATAGAAGCATAGTAAGCATACACAAGAGAGGCAAATTGGGCGTATGACGATTGAACGTCGAAACGCCGTGCCAAGTTTTAATGAACTTAAAACGTGTTTCAATTCAATTGAAATGAATATTATAGGATATGAAATGGGTTTAATATAAAACCAATAAGTAGTCCTAGCAAGACTTAAGCACTTGAATGAACTTCGAGTTTGACTAAGAAGAAATATAGTGAGCCATAAGTCGAAAAGTTAACACAATCTAATTGAACATTGTGTGCTAATTAATAGGAAAGATTATGAGATGTGGGGTTGAGTTTACATTACAATTACTATGTGTTTTTATGTGACTAATAGTTAATGTGAATGATTATATAATTGTGTAGGGCACGTGAAGTACAGATATCTGTAAGCTGTTAAACTGTTATTGGTAAACAACGATCAAGGCAAGTCTTTCAGTTCCTATTTGGTACGTGGACTTGATGAACTGTTTTAAATTGCATGATATGTTATGCATGTTGAAATCATGAAATGTTAAAGTCGATATATGACTGCATTGTTTTGGATAAGTAATGATGATTGAGTAAGGAACTTAATCTTTATATTTTCTATGTGAATTAAAAGCATGTATTCCATGTTACTTTAATGAGATGTATATCGAGCATGTTATTATGTGCTATGTGATGCATGAAAACTGTTAGACTTTCCTGGGCTGTCGAGCTCACTATTGGAAATAACCACTTTTGCAGGTCAAGATGTTAAAGTAAAGATATGTGCTAAGTGAGTTATAGAGATCTATATTCACGAAGATTACTTATGTTTTATGAGAAATGTATTTCATATTTTGAACGTAACATGTTGTTGAATTGTAAGTTGAGCTATCCAATGTATATGGATATTTAGTTACGATGTAAGACTTTGTATAGTCATTTTGTTGTAACGATTCATGATATAAGATTGAATCAAAGAGATGTAATGTAAAGGTTGCGATTCAGTGAAAAAAAGAAGGAACTGTATAAACGTTTTAAATATTCTGCAATTTTAGTGTTTTTAATATCGAATAAAGATGTAAAATTTGAGATTTAATGTATGGTTAACGACCGAAGTTGACATTTAAATTGTATGGATTTTGGGGTCGTTACATGTCAGACGCCGATCTTACACTTTCTGGGTTACCCAGAATGTTCATGGTCATGCCCGGTCAACGGGTTTTGACCATGAATAACTACAAATATAGACATGTAATGATTGTGATTTCTTTTGCAGAATACAGCCCTCATACCCAGCTACACATAACAACCTTAAAACAACAAATATCATAATCGAGCAAGGATCTGTGGCCACTGACATTGCTTGTCAGACCACAAAAATTGCTCAAGAACAGTTTTGAAAAATCATCATTTTAAGGCACTTTGATGCTATGGATTCATGATAGATCATCATAGATCTTTATAAAACATCTATTAGCAAAAATCTAAGCACAAAAACACAAAATTTTTCAAAGCATACAAGATCAAAAATAAAAATTAGGTTTATACCTTTCTAATTAAATCTTTGATCTTGATCTTCATAGTCTGATATTGGTTGATCAAGGAATGTTTTTAGGACTGATCTACTAGCTATTTTCGGAGCTTCTAGTGAGAGAGGGAGGTTGTGAGAGCATGGAGCAAAATGGCTAATGTTTTGTGATTTTCTCTCTCTTGAATCTATATATATTGCTTTGATTTATGCATGATATGAGATTTTTGGCTGGTGGCTGATATAATACACTCACCAAGTCAACAAAGTGGTTCAACAACTAAAGTTGCTAGCATTATTACTAGTTACCAATTAAAGAAAATGAAAAAGTGCATTTTGGTCATTTGTAAAATAAATTTAATGGGATAGTAGACATTTGTACAAAACCTTAGGGTTTAACCCTTAGGTTTTAACCCTAAGGATCTTAACCCTTAGGTTTTAAATACTCCAATTCTAGAATTTTCTAAATTAGGATTTTAATTAGAAAAATTAAAATTTTGAAACTAAAATTAGGTTTTCCTAATTAAATTAGGTTTTCTTAATCATATTAGTGTTTAATAAACACATTATGCTCGCCAATTAGGATTATGGTTTCCTAATTAGGGTTTAGGATTCCCGAATTTTAAATTAGGATTTCTCGGCATACAATTAGGATTTCTAACGGTATGTTAGGGTTTCTAATCCTGAGATTAGGGTTTCTAATCTCTTATTAGGGTTTATAATTTTAAACCTTATCCGATTAATCATTGATCAATAAATCTCTTCGGTACAAACACATACTCATTAATATAATTATTTTAATTATATTTTCTATCGAATCCATATTCAAAAATTAGGGTTAGGGTTTCTAAAGCTTTTAAGCACAACTCCACTCTACTTTCTCAGTCAATACACAGATTGACTAATTCTCGAGACTCGTATCACAGATACACAGTATAATATTAACAGTCAATGTCAATATTAAATATGAAAAAAATTATTCGTGAAATTTTGATTATTCGAAATCTCGGGTTATCACAACTACAGAAAATATTCAAATGATCCAACAACGTATATAAACGTCACAAGATCGACAAAAGAGTTATGTCGATCTTCATCGAAATGACGTGGAGTTCAATGTTGGAGATTATGTGTTGTTACGTGTTGCTCAATGGAAAGGAGTTACAAGATTTGGAAAGAGAGAAAAGCTCAATCCTCGATTCATTGGGTCATTTGAAATCCTAGATTGAGTAAGAACTGTAGCTTATAGACTCGTTTTACCGCCAAGTATATCTCGTGTTCATAATTTTTTTCACATATCTATGTTACGTAAATATGTGGAAGACCCAAACCACATTATTGAGTTAGAACCGGACGAAATAGTGAAAGAGTTAACGTATGAAGAGGTACCTATTAAAATCTTGGATAAAAAGGAGCATATTCTACGCTCCAAAGTTATACCTCAAGTCAAAGTTTTGTGGAGAAACCACGACGTTGAGGAAATGACCTGGGAGTTAGAATCTGAAATGAAATCAAAGTATCCTCACCTCTTCGACATACCAGGTATGTACCCTAATTTCGAGGATGAAATTTCATAAGAAGGGGAGGTTGTAAGACCCCAACTTTCATAAATAAATATAAATTTTTCTCGAAATATATTTTTGAATATTATGGTATGGTTTTGATATAATGTTATAGTTTTAGGTAATATTTATAAATTTTGCAAAGTATGCAAGTTGTTATAAAATATTCGATTGGTCGGGGAATATTCGTTTTAAACAGAAAATATTCATACAACAACACAATCATTGGTGGACCCCACAATGAAATTATTGTCGGAGTTAGAAAATGACAGAAATATCTTTTTATAAAAATAATGGCGAAAGTTTTACCGGTAACTGTTGAACTACCCGGTGGTAAAAGTACAGTAATACACGTGGTTGCATATTATCACACGGTATTGATTATTGATGCTTACGTAAGAAGCCACTCAGTTTACTCAATTATTACTACAGTAATTGATGTATAGTATCTCACGTTATTTGATTCAATTATTATCACAGTATCATCTGCATAATATTTTATATTATTAAATCAATAATTGAGACAACAAAGTTATTCATATTACTATTTGCAATATTGACAATGTCTAGAAAGTTCTGTCGAGGAGAGGTTTTGTCACCTAATTGCGCGCCAATAAGGAGAAATCCTTATCGGAAAACCCCCTCTTTCCCGGGAATGATCTGGTTGTTAAATATTGTGAGTTATAATATTAATGATGAATAATTCTTGAAGTATTAAGAATGTGTTTATTGAAGATTAGTGAATTACAAAAGTTAGAGGGGAATAATGCAAACCTGGAAAAACTTTATGGGTACTAAAGTATAATAAGTTAAATCAATCTGGACCATTGGTGGTGGTTTTAATAGTAAATCAATCTAGACTGTCGATGGTGGGTTTAATCGTAAATCAATCTAGACCGTCGGTGGTGGTTTTAATAGTAAATCAATCTGGACCATCGGTGGTGATTTTAATAGTAAATCAATCTGGACCGTCGGTGGTGGTTTTAAAAGTAAATCAATTTGGACCGTCGGTGGCAGTTTTAAAAGTAAATCCATCTGGACCATCCGTTCTATTAGTAAATCAATCTGGACCATTCGTGAATTAGTTATTATTTAGTCATTTCTCCTATAAATAGAAGCTTAATTCTTCTTTCATTATCACCAATTCACTGAGACTCATAAGAGACACTATAGAGAGAGAAACTATAGAGAGCAAGAAGAAGATTATTCTGCTACTTCACTATTGCAGTATCCAGTCTTCTACTAAGTTAAGGGGTATTATTTCTTTCATATTCATAAGGAATACTATTTTTTTATATTCATCCTTTAATATGTCGGAATAACCTATCTACTGTTGCATCTTTTTTACGACTAACAAAAGAGCTCTAACTCATGCAAGCATACATGCGTCAACAAGTAATACAGAGCAAGTAAAGTATCGATCCC
Organism: Panax quinquefolius; assembly: GCA_020205615.1. Taxonomy (NCBI): domain Eukaryota; kingdom Viridiplantae; phylum Streptophyta; class Magnoliopsida; order Apiales; family Araliaceae; genus Panax; species Panax quinquefolius. The sequence continues at coordinate 76,951,673 of CM035169.1, read as the reverse complement.
ATAGAGAAAGTTGTTTAACTTAAACTATTATTCATTAATTAAATCACTATATTCATATGCTCACACTATGGATTAAACTTGGTTTGTTCTTGAATTGCAAGTAACAACTAAAACAATATAAACGATATAATAAATGATATTGGAACTAATGGGATTCTAACTTCATTCAATATTTCATTCAATCACCACTATCATGCATATCTTGTTCACATATCATAGGAAAGTAGCCAAGAGCACTAAAAGAGTATTAGCCATTTTTTAATGCACTAAGACCTACTTACACAGCATCCACAGATGATAGACTCTATGTAATCATCAATATAACCAACATAACTATATGTCTATATGAAATTACAACTATATTGATTTTAAGTTCAAGCTCTTATCTTAACTTATACGATGAAACAAAGATATGTATATATCGGTTCACGAAATACATAAGCCATATAACACAAACCCTATATACGTATACTATGATGATTACAATCCATATTTGCATGTTCATTGTCAATTCCATACAAATACTGAAACGAATGGTGATCAAGCATTCATGTATGCCAAACAATCATGACAGACATCCCATATAATATGCAAAAAATCCCAGCATTTAAGTGTGTAATCAAACTACATAATAAAATTCGTTAGAATCCCATAATGGAGTTTAGTTCATTACTGAACCAAAAGCCATTATGGGATCAAAGTTAAACATGATCAATAAGAAACAATTGAAAGATGAAAGATGAAACTATCAAACCAAATTGTTGAATACACATCAATATTCAATCCTCATAAGATTTCAGCAAAAACTAATAGTCATAATCCGCTCTCGTAGAGAAATCCCAAGAAGGAGTGGAAAATAGAGTTATCGCCTCCTTCTACGTTGGAATCCTCTTTAGAGAGTAAAAACCCTAATTACGATGTAAAGATACGTGAAAAACTAATAAAATTTCGAATGATACCCCTGACACCAGTCAGGAATCATTTTAAATCAATTACAACCTTTAAAATTTGGAAATAACATAAAACACATCAAAGATCATCGGACATCGTTAATGCGTGTAGCGCTCTTTCGAAGATGATAGTCTCATGGCCATAGAGACTTGCGATAGAGTTTTGTATGGTTGGTGATCTTGCTTGTGGCGCCGCGCTCCCCTAAACTTGTCTTTCTCATGGCCCACGAGACTTGCAGTAGCATCCAAGATCTGGTTGGGCAATCGCACGGGCACGCAGCGTTATTAAGAAGGCTATTTTACTACATGTGCAAGCATTTGAAATCTGAGAGATCCTGGTTCCTTTTTTCCTACTGCTGCTGGTGCTGTTTGCTCAGTCATGCTTTATCTCCTTGCACCAATGCACCTTCATGCCATGCCTATCCCATCCTTTTACCTCGTTTCAAGCATCCATTTACCTTATGCTCCATAACACCACCAAAATAGGCTGATTCCTGCACTTATTCACCAAAAGGAGTTTTAAGAACGTGTAATGCAAATTAACATAAAATGCAGCTAAAACAAACTAAAATGTACTTGAGATGGGCATTGTTCGCATGAATTGGTACTCCATAAGTAGGTAAAAATCCTACTTATCAAATACCCCAAACTTGAACCATTGCTTGCCCTCAAGCAATGCATACTAATGATTAATGAAGGATGCAACTACATTACTACGCACTTAATTCTCACATTGTCCTAACCATTATAGACATTCAGTCCAATTTGCCTCAGCGAAGTTTTTCTAGATTTGAGAATACAAATTCAAACCAAACTACAGGCATAATGTCATATACTCAAATAATTGACCAATGCTATACTTATCTGAGATCTTTGTGTGTGTGTGTTCGTTACCCCGATTGATTTAGATGTAGAATGCTAATGCTATCTTGCTCAAACCAGAAATAATATAGCATCAATCAAGACTTATGCTTATATATGTGACTTGAACTATTCTAACATCTTAAAATAAACTAAGGTTCAACAATGAGTTTATCTGCTTAAATCTACTCACGTGGGAGAATTTTCTCTTTTTCGCGATGTTTATTGCTATTTTTCTATTCTTTCTTTTTCAACATGACTGTGCAATGTCTTACTCCATTAGGCATACTGCTACCCCTTAGCGAGCTTTCGACCAACGACTCCCAGACCATGAAAGACTTTAGGGCGCTAGGTGTAGAGGCAATCCCCTCGGGCGAACTTACTCAAGTAGCCAGGGCCCCGAAATAAGACTAGCCATGCTATTTCTACTTTTCTTTTCTTTTCTTTTCTTTTTTTTATACACAGATACCCATATTTTCCCAGAGTTTAAAAATCGATGTTTTATACAGTCTCAAAGACACTTTTCACATATTTCTCTTTTTAACACTACATTTTTCTGTCGAGAAAAAGACACGTGTTTCTTATACCTACAAGTACTTGTGAACCCATTTGTGCAAACCGATAGCATGTATACAACATTATGAATTTCGTTGTATAAAACGTTATAACTCAGCACAAGTTATCCAAAATATTCAGAATTCATTTAAAAACATCACTTTCATCATTGGCTAGACATATTTTTTTCTAAACGGCAAGAACTGTGGGGTAAGCAACATGCAACTATGTGCTAAAATGTAAAACTAAACATGCACAAAAAAATTAAACTAACCATGCAAAACTATATGAATTATGTAAAGCTAATTACGCAAAACTAATAATAATAAAAAAATTTACTAACTACTACCTAATACCACCAAACTTAAAATATTCAATGTCCCAATTGAATGAAGGAAAAAGGTATTAAAACTTCCCTAATTATCGTTGGTGCCACCCTCCTCGGGTGGTGAGTCTGGTGGTGGATATGGTGCCAAATTGAGGCCATTCTTGTGTTGTTCCTTGTTGCACAAACGTTTTGGCTAGAGCCTTTGTGAGTCCCATCGCAAATGTGCCCAAATTATCATACATAGCATCGACCTTGCACTCCAACCTTCGTAGCTGTCGATCGCCATTGGTGGCACGCGCGTGCGTGGACGGGCCCACTTCGCCTGTTTGTGGGGGTTGTTGTTGTTCTGGAAAAATTGGGTGAAGGATGAATCCTAGTCCGCGTGGATGCGGTACACCACATGTCCACTCCTTGAAATTCACAATAGTAGAATGAGTGATAACATGGTGCAAGTACTGCAGCGGCTCATTATGCCATTGGATTCTTTGTTGAGTACAAAGCATGGCTATCACTGACGCATGCGGAATAGTCCCATTTCTATTCCCACGCATATAATTCAGCATGTTCCTGTGGATTAACAGGCCGATATCGATGTATTTCCCTTTGATGATTCCCCACAAAATAATCGCCTGCTCGGTAGGTATGGCATTATAATGAGCTGACGGAATGAGATTGGCACAAATAAACAGGTTCCAGGCCTGGGCATACTGATTCAATGGTGACGACGGAAACGATTTTTGTTTCGTTGTTCCTGTCTTATACATCCATTTGGTGCCCGGGATACACAAATCAGTAATCACCGCGACGAGATCAGTCTCCAAGTATTCTCCTTCTAGCCAATTGTCAGACCCGGTAGGAGGTGCATCATATATGTTGAATACTTCTCTGATCGCGGACGGGCGATAATTCACCTGTTCTTCTCGAACAATAGTAATGCCTCTTGTTAGCAACTCCGTGGCATTAGCATAAAATTCTCGAACAATCCCCACCGGAATGGGCATAAGAGATGTATTTAAACCAACCCAATCCCGTTCGCGTATCATCTGCCAAAGTTGGCCATCCTATTTTGCCGGTTGGAATCCCCGTTCCTTCATATGAGATTTGACCATACTCCGATAATAGTCTTGCTGTGCTTCCAAACTGACAAATCTGCTCTCGCCTAAGACCTCCTCTTCCTGGTGATCGGAAGAAAATTCGGATGAAGAGGAGAGTGAAATTGCACGTGCTCATTTTGGACCCATGTGGTGATGATAGAGATAATGGGAAGGAATTATTGATGAATGTTCCTCAGATTTAGTGCTTCACACCCCACAAAGAACCCTAAAATTATGCCAGGAACGTGATAGTTTGGTATGAACTATGATAAGAGTTACCTAGCCATCTGAATATAGAAGATAAACTCCACTCAGACTGCAACTCAGATTTGTGACTACAAAAAGTTTTCCACGTCTGCGATAACGCGCGGCCACGAGGCGTGACTATGGAATTCTCATGCGCGAGCGCGAAAAGGCTAGGCTAGTAAGCTTTGGTGCGGTAGCAGACGGCACGCGATGCGTAATGCTTTATGCATCATCGCATGTACACGATCCTCGGTTTTTGCATTTCTGTATGTAATTTGTAGGTGCATTAAGAGAGAAATGTGTGCTATTCATTGCACCTGCAATTCATTAACAAACGACATCAAAACAAATTTTTATCACATACATCATTTTATGTAATCCAGATACGTGCTCCCCTATACTATTAGCTATTATGTAATTGTGTTAACTTAGGAAGTAATAAATCAACGAAATAAACAAAGAGTGAAAAAGAAATTTTAGATAAGAAAAATAATGGGTTGCCTCCCATCCAGCGCTAAGTTATAGTCAATTAGCTTGACTATCTCTGAAGCTATGTTGAAGAAAGAATTGAGGTGAATTTCTGTCTGTCTACCTCACCACCATAGTAATGTTTTAACCGCTGACCATTCACCTTAAAAGGCTTATCGGGCGATGTATCAAATATTTCGATTCCACCATGCGAAAAAATAGTTTTCACTGTGAATGGTCCTGACCATCTCGATTTCAGCTTTCCAGGAAAAAGTTTAAGTCTGGAGTTGTACAGCAAATCCCTTTGTCCTGGTTCAAATGCTCGCTCAATGATTTTTTGATCATGCCATTTTTTCACTTTCTCCTTATAAAGTTTCGAATTCTCGTATGCCTGCAGTCTGAATTCATCCAACTCATTGAGTTGGTAAAGGCGTTTCTCCCCAACAGCTGTTAAATCAAAATTTAGCTTTCGAATGGCCCAATATGCTTTATGCTCTAGCTCCATGGGAAGGTGGCAGGCTTTTCCATATACGAGCTGAAAAGGTGACATTCCTAATGGTGTTTTATACGCTGTCCTATAAGCCCATACTGCATCATCTAGCTTCAACGACCAGTCTTTCCGTGTGGGATTTATAACTTTCTCCAGAATTCTCTTGACCTCTCGATTTGACACTTCTGCTTGTCCATTCGTTTATGGGTGGTATGCTATAGCGATGCGATGCTTCACCTCATATTTAGCCAACAAAGCTATAAACTGCCTGTTGCAAAAGTGACTGCCTTCGTCACTGATGATAGCTCTTGGAGTCCCAAAACTCGTGAAGATACTTTTGTGTAAAAATCTGAGGACAACCTTAGCATCATTTGTCAGAAGACCTGCCACTTCTACCTATTTCGAGACATAATCGACAATAAGCAGAATGTAGAGATTTTTGCAAGAAGAAACAAACGGCCACATGAAATCAATTCCCCATACATCAAAAATTTTGACTTCCAAGATTGTATTTAACGGCATTTCATTCCTTTTAGAGATGATTCCCATTCGCTGACATTTATCACATTGCTGGACAAAATTGTACGCATCCTTGAAAATTATCGGCCAGTAGAATCCCGCTTGTAGTATTCTCGCCGCTATTCTTTCACCTCCATAGTGTCCACCATACACAGTAGAGTGATAATTCTGCATTATCCTCTGGGTATCGCTATATGGAACACACCTTCGTATAACTTGATCAGAGCATTGTTTGAACAAATAAGGCTCATCCCATATGTACCATTTGACATCATGCAGAAATTTCTTCTTCTGATAGCCCACCACATCGGAAGGTAGCAATTTACTTACCAAATAGTTCGCATAATCTGCAAACCATGGCACTTCCCCTTTCACCACAAACAACTGTTCATCTGGAAAAGATTCATTAATTAACATCTTGTCGTTTGTTTCCCTTTCTGGATTCTCAAGTCGCGATAAGTGGTTCACCACTTGGTTTTCAGTGCCCTTCCTATCCTTGATTTCCAAATCAAATTCCTGCAGTAGTAAAACCCATCTGATCAACCTAGGCTTTGCATCCTTTTTCACCACTAAATGTTGAATAACAGCGTGATCCGTATACACGATCACCTTTGTGCTGATCAAATAAGCTCGAAATTTATCAAAGGAGTACACTACTGCTAGTAATTCTTTTTCCGTGGTGGTATAGTTCAACTGTGCATCTGTAAGGGTCTTGCTGGCATAATAAATAACATGGAACAACTTTTCTTTCCTTTGTCCCGAATCAGCCCCTACAGCGTAATTACTGGCATCACACATCAGCTCAAATGGCAATTCCCAATCTGAAGCAGTAATAATTGGTGCTGATGTCAATTTTCCTTTCAGATGCTCGAATGCCAACACGCAAGCCTTATCAAAGATAAAAGGTGCATCCTTCTCCAATAAACTGCATAATGGTTTAGTTATCTTGGATAAGTCTTTTATAAATCTGCGGTAGAAACCTGTATGGCCCAGAAAGCTACGAACACCTTTTACTGACGTAGGTGGTGGCAATTTCTCTATAGTTTCCAACTTTGCCCTATCTACCTCTAGCCCATTCTTCGATACTTAGTGTCCAAGTATGATTCCTTCCTGTACCATAAAATGGCATTTTTCCTAATTTAGTACCAGATTTGTTTCAACACATCGCTTCAACACCATCACTAAATTTTCGAGACATAGGTCAAACAAGTCTCTGAAAACTGAGAAGTCATCCTAAATACTTCCATATTTTTCTCTACCATATCTGAATATAGCCATCATGCATCTCTGAAAAGTGGCTGGAGCGTTGCATAACCCAAAAGACATCCTTCTGAAGGCAAATGTGTCGTATGGACATGTGAAAGTTATCTTCTCTTGGTCTTCTGGAGCTATCATTATTTGATTGTAGCTTGAAAATCCGTCCAATAGACAATAATATTCATGACCTACTAATCTATCCAGCATCTAATCAATGAATGGTAGTGGAAAATGATCTTTCCTTGTAGCTTTATTAAGCTTGCGGTAGTCCATGCAAACTCTCCACCACATCATCATTGTTAGTGTTGGAATCAACTCGTTGTTCTCATTAGTCTACCTTTGTCATGGCACCTTTTTTCTAGACACACCGTGACCGGGCTCACCCATGAGTACATGCGAGATAGGATAGATTATTCACGCATCCAACCATTTTAGTACCTCTTTCTTAACCACTTCTTTCATTATCGGATTAAGTCACCTTTGCTGCTCAACCGATGGTTTACTTTCGTCTTCCATCAGGATTTTATGCATACAAAATGAAGGGCTGATCCCTTTGATATCCGCTATGGTCCATCCAATCGCTGATTTGAACTCTCGGAGCACTCATAGCAGTTTTTCTTCCCGAAAAGATGTTAATGTAGAAGAAATAATCACAAGTAGCTTAGAATCTGTATTTAAAAATACAAACCTGAGATGATCTGGAAGTGGTTTCAATTCAAGTTCTGGGGGTGTCTCCAGAGATTGTTTTAATTTTACGCTGGTTTCTCCTACTTTTGTCAATGGTTCAATAGGTATCCTGAATTTCCTGACTTGTGGAGTGGTATCCAGATACTGCATAAGTTCGTCCAGTTCCTCGTCCTCCACATCTGAATTTTCAGCAATTACACTACTCAAAGGTTTAACAACTACCCGCCTTTGTACTTCATCATTTATGACCTGTTCCACCAACTCAACCAAGAAACATTCCTCTTCATCTGCTGGAAACTTCATAGCTTTGAAAACATTAAAGGTGATTTCTTGATCATGAACACGCATAGTGAGTTCCCCCTTCTGCACATTTATCAGAGTTTTTCCTGTGGCTAAGAATGGTCTTCCTAATATGATTGGTATAGTTTTGTCCTCCTCGTAGTCTAGAATGACGAAGTCAGCTGGGAAAATAAACTTGTCCACCTTAACCAACACATCCTCAATAATTCCTCGCGGATACGTGATCGATCTATCAGCTAGCTGTAATGATATGTTTATCGGCTTTGGATTCGGCAATCCCAACTGATTAAACATTGACAAGGGCATCAAATTTATGCTTGCCCCAAGATCACATAAACACTTACTGAAGTTCAACTTTCCAATGGTACATGGAATTGTGAAACTGCCTAGATCCTTCAGCTTTGGAGGTAATTTCTGTTGAAGCACAACACTGCATTCCTCTGTCAAGGCTACTGTCTGAAACTCATCTAATCTCCTCTTCCTTGACAATATACCCTTCATAAACTTCGCGTAGCTGGGCATTTATTCCAATACCTGGGCGAAGGGTATGTTGATCTGCAGCTTTTTGAACACCTCCAAGAATTTGATGAACTGTTTATCTTCCCTTTTCTTCATTAATCTCTGCGGATACAGAACCTGAATGTGCATTGGTGGTACTGGACTCTTAACTGTCTCCTCTGAGCCTGTTTTGTCTTTCTCTTCCTGCCGATCCTCAGATTTCTCCAAATTTTCATGCTCATTGGCTGGTTCCTATGCCTCTCGTAAGCCTTGCAAGCTCTCCTCAAGACATTCTCGCAGGCGCACAAACTTCTGATGGTAGACGAGTCCTTCCCAGATCTCAATGTAATCGCTTGGCATTGTTCCTTCCCTTCTCTTCTTGGATTCATCTTCGTGTTACTTGGCAATGAACCCTGGGGCCTGTTAGTAAGCATGTTCGCCATCTGCCCCATTTGAGTTTCCAGATTCTTTATAGCCACTGCTTGGCTCTTGATCATAAATTCTGTGTTTGCCATGTATTTCATCATCATCTCCTCCACTTCTGATTTCTTTTCTTGCTGAGGTGCAGCTGGAGTGTGATGTTGCTATTGTTATTGAGAAAATCCTGGCGGAAAGGGTGGTCTAGGATTAAATTGCAGCTACGCAAGCTGTGCCTGAAATTGATTGTTTGGTTGAAACTGAGCTTGCTGATTCCCTTGATTATTCGACCAACTAAAATGTGGATGATTTCTGTTGTTGGGGTGGTATGTGTTCTGAAATTGGCCTTGGTCTTTTCTGTAGTTGCTCACATACTGCACTATTCTGAGCTGATATCACATTGGTCCGTCGAGTGTGACCCCGCATAAATCTTACGTATGTAGGCAACCATCTTTACCTTTCCTTCAGCCAAAGTATCTAAATTCTTTGCCATAGCTGCCATCTGTGATGATAGCTGAGTAATGGCATCAACCTACAATACACCTGCAACTTTAGTTTGTGCCATTCGGAATGTAGGATTCTAAAAATCATTTGATGCCATTGTCTCGATAAGATCATAGGCTTCCTCATAATTCTTTGCCCGTAATACACCTCCTGCTGCTGCATCTACAATCGGTCTCGACTGCCATCCCAGTCCATTATAAAACGTGTTAATTACCTTCCAATCTGGCATATCGTGATGTGGGCACTTTCTTAGAATTTCTTTGTATCTCTCCCATGCTTCATGTAACGATTCACCTTGTTGTTGCTCAAATTGAGAGATGCTGTCCTCATCTTTGCAATCTTAGCCATTGGTAAAAACTTAGCTAAGAATTTCTGTGCTAAATCCTCCCATGTAGTTATAGATCCTGCTGGCAGAGAATGAAGCCAACTTTTTGCTTTATCCCTCAATAAAAATGGGAACAACCTTAGTCGAATAGCATCCTCCGTCACACCGTTGTATCTGAATGTAACAAATTTCAATGAAACACAGTAGATGTTCATTCGGATCATCCCTAGCAGCACCCCCAAACTGAACTGTATTCTGCACCATTTAAATAGTGTCAGTCTTGATCTCGAAGGTATTGGTTGCTAACGTTGGTCTGACTATGCTGGACTGTAGTCCGTTGATATTGGGCATGTAATACTCTTTCAGAGCCCGATGCTCCTCTCTTTGATATTCTCCTTGTGCCTCGGTTGCCATGTTAGCTGTCGAGTTTTCCAACTGTTCTTGTAAATTTCTATGTACACCCGCTTTCCAACCTCTCTCGTTTATATTATCCTGAACACGTATTAACTCGGGGTTGGTTGATCGTGTGCGCATAAAAAATTATCCAAATTCCTGAAACAAAAACCAAAAAAAACTGAAATGAGACAAGACTAGATTTGTCTAAGTCATACAATATAGCTTAAAACTAATGATAATAATACTAAATTAAACGCCTTTCCCCGGCAACGCCGCCAAAAACTTGTTGCCTCTTTTTTACGACTAACAAAAGAGCTCTAACTCATGCAAGCATACATGCGTCAACAAGTAATACAGAGCAAGTAAAGTATCGATCCCACAGAGAAAGTTGTTTAACTAAAACTACTATTCATTAATTAAATCACTATATTCATATGCTCACACTATGGATTATACTTGGTTTGTTCTTGAATTGCAAGTAACAACTAAAACAATATAAACGATATAATAAATGATATTGGAACTAATGGGATTCTAACTTCATTCAATATTTCATTCAATCACCACTATCATGTCTGTCTTGTTTACATATCATAGGAAAGTAGCCAAGAGCACTAAAAGAGTATTAGCCATTTTTCAATGCACTAAGACCTACTTACACAGCATCCACAGATGATAGACTCTATGTAATCATCAATATAACCAACATCACTATATGTCTATATGAAATTACAACTATATTGATTTTAAGTTCAAGCTCTTATCTTAACTTATACGATGAAACAATATATGTCTATCTGGTTCACGAAATACATAAGCCATATAACACAGCCCTATATACGTATACTATCATGATTACAGTCCATATTTGCATGTTCATTGTCAATTCCATACAAATACTGAAACGAATGGTGATCAAGCATTCATGTATGCCAAACAATCATGACAGACATCCCATATAATATGCAAAACAACCCAGCATTTAAGTGTGTAATCAAACTACATAATAAAATCCGTTAGAATCCCATAATGGAGTTTAGTTCATTACTGAACCAAAAGCCATTATGGGATCAAAGTTAAACATGATCAATAAGCAACAATTGAAAGATGGAAGATGAAACTATCAAACCCAATTGCTGAATACAGATCAATATTCAATCCTTGTAAGATTTCAGTAAAAACTAATAGTCATAATCCGCTCTCGTAGAAAAATCCCAAGAAGGAGTGGAAAATAGAGTTATCGCCTCCTTCTACGTTAGAATCCTCTTTAGAGAGTAAAAACCCTAATTACGATGTAAAGATACGTGAAAAACTAATAAAATGTCGAATGATACCCCTGACACCAGTCAGGAATCGTTTTAAATCAATTACAACCTTTAAAATTTGGAAATAACATAAAACACATCAGCATCATCAGACATCGTGTGCGGTCATGCGCTCTTTCAGCATGATAGTCTCGCGGCCGCGAGACTTGCAGTAGGCTCGTATAGTTGGCTGATCTCGCGCGTGGGCGTGCGCTCCCTAGGCTTGTCTTTCTTGCGGTCGTGAGACTTGCAGTAGCATCCAAGATCTGGCTGGGCAATCGCGCGGGTGCGCGTTGTTAAGGCTATTTTACCGCGCGACCGCGCAGCTTGAAATCTGCAGATCCTGGTTCCTTTTTTCGTACTACTGCTGTTGCTTGCTCAGTCATGCTTTATCTCCTCTCACCAATGCACCTTCATGCCATGCCTATCCCATCCTTTTACCTCGTTTCAAGCATCCATTTGCCTTATTCTCCATAACACCACCAAATAAGGTGATTCTCGCCTTTGATTCACCAAAAGGAGTTTTAAGAACGTGCAATGCAAATTAACATGAAATGCAGCTAAAACAAACTAAAATGTACTTGAGATGGGCATAGTTTGCATGAATTGGTACTCCATAAGTAGGTAAAAATCCTACTTATCATCTACGCGAATTACGTACCGTATGACGGGTGAAAATCCATTTGCAGTTTTGTATGTTATTTCTTTTCATATTCTTAAATCTAAACTTACTATGGTAAGTATTACTTCTATAATCCCTTAAATTAGTGGGATATCCTTGAAGTTTTGCGATTCATCTAGTATCATTTCGTTGGAATATTGATCTGAACTTTCTTATTAAATATCAATAATTTCACCGGGGTACTATTCACGGGTTACTATTCACCCCGGTTACTATTCACTAAAATATTATTCACTCGGGTATTCGGGGCACTTTTCATGCCGGGGTACTATTCATGAGTTACTATTCATGGGTTACTATTCACCCTATTACTATTTATTAAGATATTATTCACTTGGGCATTCAGGGCACTTTTCATGTCGGGGTACTATTCAAAGGGTACTATTCCCGAAGTACTATTCACGGGGTACTATTCATCATAAAATTTATTACTTTTCTGTCCAAATTATTTTTGATACATGGATATTATTCTTGAATTTTATTCTACAAAGCAGTATCATGTTGACAATTTGGATATTATTAAATTCTGGATAAATTAAAGTATAAATCTTTAAAATTTATCATGTGCTTTATTTTAATTTAATTCTTATATCATTGTCATCATCCTCATGCTTATATTGTCATGAAAGTCATCTTTAGCTTACGTGAATAGATGGACAATTGATTTATATGATTATAACCAGTGATCATTCGGTATAATCATGACCCGTAATGTTACAAATGATGTGGAAAAAATTCTTATTGGCCTGTAGTGGATTGATGGACAGTTGTTGGTATGATTATGACCAGGGATTATTTGGTATAATCATGACCATTGATGATTATATGAATATCCTTGGCCCATAGTGCAGGGATGATTCGATGATGTGGTTTATTTATTAAGCTGAGTCTCGGCGATAAAGTCGATGAAAACCTTTTTAAATCATAGAAGATAGTAGCTATCATGCTCTACTTAACTCTTCTAATGGATTGCTTGTTCCGATGCAGTTAATCTTGTTGTCTATTATAATCTATCAGTTTAACATTGTTAAAGGCTAAGGATAACTTATTCTACATTATCTTAGTCATAATATTTCTTATTGGACTAGTTAAGCTCACCCTTTTGCTTTCATTATTCTCTTCAGAAAATGAGAACATAGCTGGGACTAGTCGGGGAATGGAGTGATTGTCCTAGATGGCTATTTTAGTAATCCTCACTATTTAGTGTGATAATAAATGTAATGAGGATTCAATTTGAGTTTGGATACTGTCTATGAGATAATATTCGTGTAAAAACTCTCAGCTCTTGTTGTATAATTAAGTTTGTATTTGTATTCTGTACCATGTATTTGACGACCCAAGATGGGTGATGTATACCTATTTTGGGGGCGTCACAGTAGAGGGCAAGATCAAGGTTGAAGTATTCATTTGTGGACGAAGAGGGAATATCTGATGGAGGGGCCTGTGTTTGAGCGTCTGGAGTAGGTGGCTCTATGATTTGACTGTGAGACTCTACGATGGGGCTAAAGTCAGAAATCGTAGATATGAGAGGAGTTGGGATCAATATGAAGTTGGGCATATGTGGTTCATCAGTTACAGAATTTTGGGATTCTGCAATTGGGAATTGACTTAGTGGATTAAGGACCACTTCCAACCAGGTTAGGAATTCATAAAATTGGTTGGAAAAATATAGTGGATAGTGATTAACTCTAAAAAGAGATAGGAATAAATAATACTTCATGCACAATTTTTGAAGAGGGACCATTTGTGATTAGATGTTTGGCAAAGTTAAAGTTGCCTGGGAATCCATGAGCTAGCACAGAGATGGCTGGATATTCTTTGAAGCTCCAAAACATGTGATTCTAGGAGTTTAGAATTTGAGCTTGATGAAAAGGCATCATGGGTAGATAGGAGAACAACTGCTCGTAGTTAGCTTTTCTATACCCATTACAGCCCACAGCTATGATCTCACCCTCATCATCTTCGTCCTCTTCTCTGTCTTCGTTCAAGGATTCCACTATATCAATAACTTTATTTTGTTCTTGCTCTAGTTCTCTCTTTTCTGTAGGAGCAGTTTCTTCTGTCATGGGGATATCATGAGGCTCCCCCTCAACATGATCATCCATTTGCATTTCCAGTGGCTCCCCCTCAGCTCGAGCACTTTCTAGGGTGAACGATTCATGTAGCTCCCCCTCAGCTAGAGCATTCTCTATAGTGAGAACTTGAGGTGGCTCCCCCTCAGCTTGAACAGTGTTCTTCTGTCTAGCTTCAGATAGCCCCTTCTCAGTGGCTATCTTTTGGTCTTCCTTTTTGAGTACTCCTTCATTGACAAGGATGTACTTTTTAACCAATTTTTGTCTTAGTTTTCTAAGCTGAGGCACAGCCTCAAGACTTTCTTCAGCTTCAGCTCTGTCCTATTGATCAACCATAATATCTGGTGCAACAACTTTGTTGGTTGAGATGTTCAGTCTGGTCTCTACGATCGGTGGATACTCTATGATCGAAGAGACAGATGGCCTATTTGACTTGTGATTGTTTTTGTTCTTCTTCAGCAGCTGTGAGATGGTAGCTCTGTCTTCATCTGCCTCAACCTGCTGTTCTTTTCTTCTTAGGATCCTACAGGTATATCAGTGGTTGATCGTTGGGGTTCTTTTGTCATTCTAGCCTTTAGCTTTCTCTTGCCCTTGCTTTTTCTGATCAGGACAGTAGGTTCTTCTTTATTAGTTTCTTCTTCATCTTCTTCAGTCTCCTTGACCACATACATGTTTCTAGGAATCGCTGACTCCTTTGTATCAGCAGTCCTACCACTAGATTCAGACATCATTCATACATTCTCAGCTGGATTCCTTTTCCAGTTCTCGAACAGTTGTTGGGTCATTCGTCTGTTCGGATTGATTGATTCTCCTTCATCATCCCCTATCTTATCACCCAAAATAGGTTGTAGGATGATACTGATGTATCGACCGTAGAGCAATTTTCCAGAGCTCTTTGACTTCTTCGAGCTGAGAATCCACTTCCCAATCCATTCAAGTAACAGGGCTCCATAGTTAAGTTGTATCCTGAAATTTAAATAAGTACACTTAGAAGGGGGGTTGCATAAGTGTAGGCACAAACTATGTCCAATTTTTATTTCTTATCAAAAATTCTTTAAGTGTTTAATGCAGCAAGCTGGATTCCTGATATGGATAGGATGCAGTGTGCTAGATAAATAATAGAATTCTCAAGTATAGAATGCAATCACACAAACACCCGAATTTTTACGTGGTTCAACTACTACCCTCTAGAATAGTAGCCTAATCCACGTCCAATGCCAACTAGTATTGGAGACTCACTTTTATTCAACTTTCCAATTACAATACAAGTTATATCAAATTTGAACACCTTTGTTCCTTGTGCACCTATGCACTCTTAAGCACCTATGCTTTCCTTCAACTTGACTGTAATATGTTATCAACCCAAATAGGATTACCCAATACAAAACAGATTTAGATATGATAATTAAAATACAATACTAGAGGTCTAATGATCAAGCTATATATTACTTACCAACTCAAGGCTCTAGTATGAAATGATATGCAAGAAGGATATTACTAGAATATATTCGAAACTGCAACTCTGTTCTTAATGCAATCAATATCTATCTCAGTGGAAAATAATCTCGTAGCTTGTGTGCTATTATTTTCTGTGTATATATTTCGTATGTAAATATGTTAAAGGATTCTGTTTATATAGACCACTTCTAGGATATTACCGTTGCACATGTTTGCTGCTGTGATATTCTGATTGAAACATGTTGCATAAATCTTGTCGTTCAATATCAATCATGATCTACTTAGCTTGATTTCAAAACACAGAGATTCTATTTTCTGAGAAATCACGCCATCAACATTTAAGGCTTAATTAATTTCCATTTCATGGAAGAAAGGCTTGGCGCAGATTACTTATAGTCCCAATTACAAAGTTGGAGTTTATTACCTTATATGCCTATAAACAATTGCTGGCATGTTTCCATATATCTTAACACGTATTGGTCTGTTAGAGTTAATCAATTTGGTTGCTCAAATCGTGGAGAGATTATGGCACATCATTTCTGCTATAAGTATGCAACATATGGTAATTTATGCAATCAACTAGTTACCTTAATTAATTGCCTAGAATTAAAACCCTTGATTTATGACGCATAAATTGTGAAGCATAATCTATGATGTCATGTTTTGAGCTTACCATTCAATATCTTCTGACCTGTGTCCATATATCTTATTCGGACACCCTATTAGATCCCTTGATTTGTGGGACAATATTATGAATTAAAACTTATGGTAATATAATTACCCCATTCCTTGCTCTACCGTATATCATTATTTAACAAGATTTGATTCCTTACGTGAGCAATTTTGGCCATGCATATTATGAGCTAGTTAATTAACATGTAACATCAAATATGAATGCAAGTATATATATGTAATGAATATGTCCTAGAGCCTTATTTTGGAAAGTAATAACTGCTAAAATCTTACATATATTCCTAAGACTCAATTTAGCTTTTCTTTCTATAAAGGCATCTTGACTTTGGACCTTCTTCCTTGATGATCCTGAAATGATATATAACAGAGTTAGTGAACTAATAGGGTCATCATCAAAACATAGAGTGTGACATAAGTCAATATTCTCCCCTTTTTGATGATGACAACAAGATAATTATGACTCCCCCTAAAACTATGTATTTCAAGAGAGTTTTAGCTCCCCCTCAGTTTATGCATACCATTTACTGCATATATGCAGTGTTTGAGCAACCCTGTATTTTGCAAGTTATAAAAAATTTAACAATAACCCTGCATTTTCTGTTTAGTCCATAATATGATACGCAAAAATAATAGCAGACTATGTAAACCATCATCCATCAACAGATTTAAACCATAGTCTTAACAACATAAGTTATCTTGCATGAAAAGTTAAATAATTGTCTTTGGGAAGCAGGCATAATTAGGATTCTTCTCCCCCTTTGGCATCCATCAAAAAAGTGTGTCGAAAAGCCAAAGAGGGGCAGAGTGACTAAGCATCCTCCTCGTTAAGGTCCACGTGATTGGCCTCGCGAGCTATGAAATAGGGGCGGTGAAGCCTGCGGTGTAGAATCTCTTCCAAGGGCATGTTATTGGCAAATATGGGGGGTCGAGCAATGAATGTAGGAGGAGGTAACAGCAGGTCCAGAAAGTCTCCTTGATATTCGGCCATCCAATTACATTGGGGCCATTCGGGTATGCGTGCTTGGACTTGATCTCCTTGCAGCTCCTCACTAAGATCATTCATGCGGCGCTCGGTAAAGCGTCCCAGAGTGCCAATTTGGTTGCTGATGAACTTTAGCTCAGTACTCAATTGACAGGCGTTGCGGTTCATCTTCCGTTGCAGGGCTTCAACCATTGCCCGAGTGTGCAACTCAAAACCGGCCTGAAGGTCATAAACTCATCTTCTACATTGCAAAACATACCCTGAAGATAAGAATGACGGATGGGCAGTTTTCCTTTTTCAAGGACAAAAAGATGGAGTTGGATGTCTTTGATATCAGAAGTGATTTGGGCTTGATTAGTGGCGATTGTGTGAAGGATTGTCAGAATTTCAGGGGAAGGGGGCAGTGAAGTAGGCGGTATTGGTTTGGGAATATCTGGAACCAGACGAATGAATTTCCCTTTAAGCAGAGTGATATGATCCCCTTTGAGATAGTTTGAATCGATAGAATCAGTCAAGTGAATACAACCCTCATCATCGAGTGGAATTTGGAAGTGAGAAAAGAGTGTGGTGAGGAAGCAACTGTAGGGCAGACACTTTTTGGAATGTTTAACACAGTGAAGCATGTGTTACAACATCATGAGTGAAAAGTTAAAAGGTTGACCGGTCATGATTAACGCTACTAAGACCAAATCCTGATACGTGAATTCAACGCCACCACCGAGACGAGGGAGAAGATTATATTGTAATAATTTGTGAAGGACGACTGCAAGAGGAGATAATTCGGTGGTTTTGGGAAGGGTGATAGAGGACACTGTTGGATCATCAAAGATAATGCGAAGTTGTACTAAGGGAGACAGAGGAGTAGATATAGGCCCTTTGAGAGTGAAGTGGTAGTCCCCGGTGTATGGGATGGACAGTATACTCCCTAAATCCATAGGTGTGAAGAACAAAGATTTTCCTTTAACAAAGGAAGTGTAGCAATTTCCATTATACTCAAGATTGGTGTAAAACTACTGAACCAATTTTGGGTAAGCGACCGAGGGAGGAGTGCTTAAGGAAGACAGACCACATGACTCCAAAAGATGATGAAGAATGGAGTTTTGGTAGTAAAACATGTCTATTAATTTTTCATAGACAAAGATTTTGTGACATATAGATGACTTAAAGCGAAGTTCAAAGTTGTGACCTCTAAAGAAGTTATCAGGGACTGCATGCATTGAAACAGGGAGAGGGTTTACCGTCAGAGGAGGGGAATTGAGTGACGATTCCTTGGCTGCTCTTCGTTTAGTGATCGTGGACGTCCCAATCGGTGGAGGAGAGGGTAAGTTAGCTTCTGATTCGACCGGATATGAGTCGCCAGAGATGGTTTGGACAGAGGGCTGCTTCCGTTTCAGCTGTCGAGTAGAAGTGGGATGAGGAGACGGTAGCGATATCTTGTCGTCCGATTCGTCACAGATTTGTCTAGATCGCTGTGTTTTCATCTTCACGGTTGGGGTTTGAGGAAGGTGGAGGGGTACAGAGAGAGTTGGGATATGCAGAAGACAGAGAGAGAGAGAGAGCTAGATTAGTAAAGTCGAGTCTGTCTTGTAAAAGCTGTGGGTTACTGAGATTTGGAAAGACGTGTCGCTGTGTTGTGGAATGAAGATCTTGAATAGATACAATGAATGTAATTATGGCACCTAGATATGCCGTGACTGTCTATTTTCCTTAATATATGCAGAACGTATTTAACTCAGACACATCCCGAGTTCTCTTCTTAAGGTACAGAACCGGTCTTCCCTTGAAGGTTTGTAAAAATATCTGCTAATTGATGCTCAGTGGGAATGAATATCAATTTTATTAAGCCTTTGGACACATTATCTCTAAGAAAATGGTGGTGCACTTCTATGTGTTTTGTACGAGAATGTAGGACTGTATTTTTAGAGTTGGTTATGGTACTTGTATTATCGCAGTATATGGGTACACTTTCACATATGATGCCAAACTCACACATTGTTTGATGCATCCATAAAATTTGGGAGCAACAACTTCCTGCAGCTAAATATTCACCCTCAGTTGTGGATAGAGCGATTGACGTTTGCTTCTTGTTATGCCATGAAACCAGACTTTGTCCCAAAAATGTACATGCACCGCTTATGCTTTTTCTATCTATTTGACAACCTGCATATTAAGCATCTGAATAACCCAGTAGATCAAAATTGTCACATATTGGATAGAATAACCCTAAATTAGTAGTACCACTTAAATATTTAAATTTTTGTTTAACAGCCTGTAAGTCGGAGTCTTTGGGTTTGGCCTGAAACCGAGCACATAGACAAACACTATACATTATATCAGGTCTAGAAGCAGTTAAATATAGTAGGGATCTGATCATACCTCTGTATTTTGTTACCTCGACATCCGTACCTTTTTCATCTGCTATGAGTTTTATTGATGTACTCATTGGTGTGGTCTTTGAGTTTGAATTATCAAACCCGAATCTCTTAAGTAACTCTTTTGTGTACTTGGTTTGATGAATGAATATACCTTCATGATTTTGTTTAATTTGAAGACCCAGAAAGTAGTTGAGTTCTCCCATAAGGCTCATGTGAAACTCTTTGTGCATGCATTTGGAAAACCACTCACAAAGAAAATTAATAGTAGCACCAAATATTATATCGTTTACATAAATTTGTGCAATAATAATATCTTTATTTTGACGTTTAATAAATAGTGTGGAGTCGATTTTACCTCTTATGAACCCATTTGATAAGAGATACTTACTCAATCTTTCGTACCAAGCCCTTGGAGCTTGTTTGAGTCCATAAAGTGCCTTCTTGAGTTTGTATACGTAATACGAGAGCTTGTCATGTTCGAATCCAGGTGGCTGTTTTACATAGACTTCTTCATTTATGTACCCGTTGAGGAAGGCGCTTTTGACATCCATTTGGTGTAGCTTGAACTTTTTGAAACAAGCGAATGCTAGTAGTATGCGAATATATTCCAAGCGGGCTACTGGGGTAAATGTTTCTTCATAGTCTATTCCTTCTTGTTGGTTATATCCTTGAGTAACTAATCTCACTTTGTTTCTGGTAATTGTTCTGAACTCGTCAATTTTGTTTTTGAATACCCATTTGGTTCCAATAATGGTTACATCTTTCGGAGGAGGCATCAATTCCCACACTTGACATCTTTCAAATTGTTGTAACTCTTCTTGTATTGCTAGTAGCCAATTTTCATCAAGTATGGCTTCTTTGCCGTTCTTTGGTTCAATCTGGGATAAGAATGCTGAGAAAGCACACATGTTTTGTGCTTTTCTTCTTGTAGTAACTCCTTCATTTATGTCTCCAATGATGTTATCAGGAGGATGATTTTTGATGTATCTTGCTGATTTTGGAAGTTGAACATTATGTATTACTTCTTCAGTAGATTGAGAATTATGGTCTGGTTGATCATCCATTTCAGCTTGCTGGATATGTTCCTGATTTTTGTATTCAGCTTGCTGGAAAGAATCTTGATCTTGCAGTTCTTCTAATCCAGCTTGCTGGATCGGTTCCATAGTCTTGTTGTTTTTCTTTATGTGGTATGATGGGTTTGCTGCAATCTCTAAAATTCCTGCATCTTCTTCTCTTTCATGTTTTTGGCTGTGAACGATGTTCTTACTTGTTTTTCGAGTTGACAAGGTTCGCATATACCTTTCTTCTCGAAATTCACTTTGGGTAATCCTCTTACTAAGTTCTTTGATGACAACTTCTTGATGAGATCCATATGAACATGTCCCATTCTTCTATGCCACAGATTAGCTTCATCTTGAATAGTTGCAAGACATAATTCTTCCTCATGTCGCTCAAAATCAAAAGTATATATATTCCCTTCTCTTTGGGCAACTAAATCAGCATTGTTAGTACCATGTGAAATTGTACATTTATCTTTTTCAAACTTTACTTGATGTCCATTATCCATTAATTGAGTAACACTGATAAGATTAAATTCTAGTCCGTTGAGAAGATGAACATTATTAATGTTAACCTTACCATTACCGATTTTACCTTTTCCAATTATTTTGCATGACCGATTATCACCAAATGTAACAGTTCCATGTTTCTTTTTGACATTTAGTTCCACGAACATAGATTTGTCTCCCGTCATATGACGTGAACATCCGCTGTCAAGGATCCACTTTTGAGAAGATACTTTGGCTTTGAAACATACCTATATAAGAGAGATACAATTTATACTTTTGGTACCCATATCTTTTTGGGTCCACTTGTGTTAGTTGAAATCACATCACTTTTTTTTATCCATACAGTTTTACTTTGATTTTTCTTTCTTGAGCAATTTATCTCTAGATGTCCTTTAATGCCACAATTTTTGCAAGAAGTAAAAGGCGTGCAATAATTTAATTTAAACGATGACTTAGATTTTAACATTTTAACTTCTTTTTTATACATTTGGTTATAGCCTCTGCCTTGTTTATCATAACTGGGTCTTTATTTTCCTAGCATAACATTTAGGTTTTCTTCTCCATGAACAAATTTAGCTAGAGAGATTTTTAACGATTCTATTTCTTTTTGTAGGTTATTAGTTGGAGGTGTTTTATTAGTCGATTGATCACCAAATGCATCAATGCATACATCTCTCATTTTTATCTCATTTTTTAGTTTTTCAACTTCATTATTTAGCTTTTTTACCTTGTTGAACAGTATTTTATTGAAATTATCTAGATACCCATTCTTTGCTGCCAGTACCTTTTCCTCATTTGTGTGTGTTACTTTTTCTAATTCTTTCTTTTCATCTATTAGCGACTACACTTCACCCATTAAAGTGTTTACTAGATCTTTTGAGTGCATATTTTTTTCTTTTAGTTTTTCATTTTCTTGTTTCAAAGTAATACCATTAGAAAGAAGTACCTCACTGGATTCACCTTCAAGTCCCATGAAGCATATTTGAGCCAATTCATTATTTGCATCTATATCCACTTCGGATTCTTCATCATCACTCCATGTTAGGAATGCTTTATGCTTTTTGAACTCCTTATTTCCTTGTTTTCCTTTGTTTTTGACTTGGAAGCAATCCTTTTTAAAATGACCTGGTCGTCCACACTCAAAACAGGTTTCTTCGGTTGGCTTTGCTTTAAATTTGTTTGCGTTGAATGTATTTTTCCTTTGATTCTTTCTTTGAAGTAGGCCTTTAAGTCTTCTTGACATCATGGCTATTTCATCATCCGAGTTATTCTCAAGCTCTTCTTCAATTCCTGCATTTAAAGCTAGTACCTTCTTTCGAGGAACTTCTTCCTCGTCATCATATCTTTTTAATTGATGTTCATATTCTTCCAGTTCACCAAAGAGAGTTAATGTATCCATAGAGGAAATATTGACGGAATCTTGAAGAGTAGTAATTTTAGATGCAAACCTTTTGGGCATAGCCCGAAGTAACTTATAGTTGATTTCACTTTGTGGAATTGACTTGTCAAGCAACTTTAAAGAATTTATAAGTACCAAGAATCGTGCTTGAGCCATTTTGATTGTTTCATCTCTTTCCAGTTTGAACATTTCGTAATCATGCAAGAGCATACTTAGCTTAACTTCTCGTACTTTGGAAGTTCCTTCGTGACTTACCACTAGGGTATCCCATATCTCTTTTGATGTGTTGCATGAAGAAAATTTATCTATTTCGGATTGCACCATGCCGCTAAGGAGAGTGTTCATTGCTTTTGAATTGTATGACACCATGTATGTTTTGGTTGAGTCCATCTCGAGTAGAGTTTTTGGAGTACCATCATCTTTCCTTGGAATTACCAGTCCATTCTCTACCACCCACCATTCCCATGGGTCTCGCTTGAGATATATCCTCATCCGAAATTTCCAGAAGTTATAGTTCTCAGTTCCAAAAAGTAGAGCAGGTCGGTTGGTTGATTGTCCTTCGTGATGAGCATTTCCAAATTGTGCCATGTCAGAATCTTTCCCTACAAGTCACCTTTAAGACCAAGATAAGTAGAGCCAAGCTCTGATACCAAATGAAATTTAAATAAGTACACTTAGAACGGGGGGGGGTTGAATAAGTGTAGGCACAAACTATGTCCAATTTTTATTTCTTATCAAAAATTCTTTAAGTGTTTAATGCAGCAAGCTGGATTCCTGATATGGATAGGATGCAGGGTGCTGGATAAATAACAGAATAATCAAGTATAGAATGTAATCACACAAACACCCGAATTTTTACGTGGTTCAACTACTACCCTCTAGAATAGTAGCCTAATCCACGTCCAATACCAACTAGTATTGGAGAATCACTTTTATTCAACTTTTCCAATTACAATACAAGTTCTATCAAATTTAAACACCTTTGTTCCTTGTGCACCTATGCACTCTTAAGCACCTATGCTTTCCTTCAACTTGAATGTAATATGTTATCAACCCAAACAGGATTACCCAATGCAAAATAGATTTAGATATGATAATTAAAATACAATACTAGAGGTCTAATGATCAAGCAATATATTACTTACCAACTCAAGGCTCTAGTATGAAATGATATGCAAGAAGGATATTACTAGAATATATTCAAAACTACAACTCTGTTCTTAATGCAATCAATATCTATCTTAGTGGAAAATAATCTCGCAGCTTGTGTGCTATTATTTTCTGTGTATATATTTCGTATGTAAATATGTTAATGGATTCTGTTTATATAGACCACTTCTAGGATATTACCGTTGCAAATGTTTGCTGTTGTGATATGTTGATTGAAACATGTTGCATAAATCTTGCCGTTCAATATCAATCATGATCTACTTAGCTTGATTTCAAAACACAGAGATTCTATTTTCTGAGAAATCACGCAATCAACATTTAAGGCTTAATTGATTTCCATTTCATGGAAGAAAGGCTTGACGCAGATTACTTATAGTCCTAATTACAAAGTTAGAGTTTATTACCTTATATGCCCATAAATAATTGCTGGCATGTTTCCATATATCTTAACACGTATTGGTCCGTTAGAGTTATTCAATTTGGTTGCTCAAATCATGGCGAGATTATGGCACATGATTTCTGCTATAAGTATTCAACATATGGTAATTTATGCAATCAACTAGTTACCTTAATTAATTGCCTAGAATTAAGATCCTTGATTTATGACGCATAAATTGTGAAGCATAATCTATGATGTCATGTTTTGAGCTTACCATTCAGTATCTTCTGACATGTGTCCATATATCTTATTCGGACACCCAATTAGATCCCTTGATTTGTGGGACAATATTATGAATCAAAACTTATGGTAATATAATTACCCCATTCCTTGCTCTACCATATATCACTATTTAACAAGATTTGATTCCTTACGTGAGCAATTCTGGCCATGCATATTATGAGCTAGTTAATTAACATGTAACATCAAATATGAATACAAGTATATATATGTAATGCATATGTCCTAGAGCCTTATTTTGGAAAGTAATAACTGCTAAAATCTTACATGTATTCCTAAGACTCAATTTAGCTTTTCTTTCTTCAAAGGCATCTTGACTTTGGACCTTCTTCCTTGATGATCCTGAAATGATATATAACATTGTTAGTGAACTAATATGGTTATCATCAAAACATAGAGTGTGACATAAGTAAACATATCCCACAACTGATGGCTGTCATGAGCTTGAGTTGCACTTCGTTTACAGAATCGTGTCCTGAGCTCTTGCAGAATATGCATTTTCCAACAATGTCTGTCAAAAATTCGTACCTCTGAGGAAACTCCTTTTTCTTGTATCCTTTGACAATGAGGAATTTCTTGTGATGCATCCTTTTAAGTCCTTCATGGAAATTGATGCCATCTATAAACGAAAACCCTTTAGATTTGAAACCTAGGGCTAGGTTTATGTCCTCAACCGTGAGCTTGATTTCCATGTCCGTGACCCTCGTAGTGATGGCGTCATTCTTGAACTCACCATTCTTAAAGAATTCTTTTATTAGCTTCGGGTAGATCCATATGCTCGTACCTAGAGCCTCTTCGAGACTAGCCTTCTTTATCAATGATAGAGTTTTGTGAAATTTGAATTCAACTATTTTGAACTCATCGAAACAGAGTCTTTAGCCAGAGATGACGTTGGAGGCTGCCATTGATTTCTTTTCAAAGAGTATGGTTGTTTGAGCATTCTTAAGAGTTAGGGTTTCTGCTTGTAGAGAGAAAGAGAGAGATAAGCTTTTTGAACTTCTGATTTCAAAAAGGCATTTTCAAACTGTACTTGTAACTTCCCTCTCTCCATTTTGCTTAGTTAGGCAGGTGTGAAATTCTACTTGGCTCTACGAATTTGACTGAGGAGGATTATACTGATTTTCCCTTAACTCCTTCTGAGTTAATGTGTCCTTTGGGACGACTACGATCGTTGAGGTAGCCTTTGTGATTATTGAGTCTGCTCTGTGTTCGTCTTTTCTATTCAGCAATTGTCGAGCCTGAACTGCAATCATTGAGTCTGAACTGTGATCGTCGTGTCTGCTCAGCAATCATCGTGTCTGCTCAGCAATCGTCGTGTCTAAACTGCGATCATCGAGTCTGCCCGGGTCCTTGTGATGGGCTTTTAACTTAGCATTCTTCTTGGTTTAAGGTAACTCAGGAAGGGATAACCTCATAGAGTGAATTAAGGGTTAGGTTTGTTCCTGAGGCGCTTATTAGAGAGATTGCTTTGTTTTGAACTATATCATCACATGATGCTCCTTTATTTTGTTGATGGGGCTCTGCCATCGTGGAGTCTGCATCGCGATCGTTGTCTTTCATGTCACTGCAGCTCTACGATCGTGGACTTCCTTTGATCATGTCTGTGACTTCGAACATAGCCTTTATATCTGTATGGTTAGCACAAACTAGAGCATATTTTTCATTTTTGTAAGTTAAGTATGCCTAGCTCACTTATTAACTTGTTAAACCTAGATTCATCTAGAGGCTTTGTAAAGACATCAGCAAGTTGATTTTCAGTAGGGATATATTGTAAAGATATGGTTCCATTTTGCACATGATTCCTAATGAAATGATACCTTATTTCTATATGCTTAGTCCTAGAATGCATAACATGATTATGTGTTATTTTTATGGCACTTGTGTTATCACAGTGAATAGGTATGGATTTGAATTAAATCCCATAATCTGCCAGCTGATTTTTCATCCATAGGATCCGAGAATAGCAGCTGCCAATAGCAATGTATTCAGCTTCTGTAGTTGAAGTAGATACTGAGTTTTGCTTCTTGCTGAACCAAGACACAAGTCTGTTTCCTAGCAACTGACAGGTGCCACGGGTACTCTTTCTATCTATTTTGCAGCCTACAAAATTAGCATCTATGTAGCCTGTTAGTTCAAATGAGGACTCCTTGGGATACCAAAGCCCCAAGTGAGGTGTACCCTTGAGATACCTGAAAATCCTCTTAACCGCAGTTAAATGTGATTCCTTAGGATTAGCCTGAAATCTAGCACATATGCATGTTGCAAACATTATGTCTAGTCTACTTGCAGTTAGGTATAGAAGAGAGCCTATAATACCTCTGTATTGAGTTATATCAATACTTTTACCTTTTTCATCTTTGTCAAGCTTAGTTGCAGGGGCAATTGGGGTTTTCATGGGAGAGGCTGATAACATGCCATATTTCTTAAGTAAGTCTTTAATGTACTTGACTTGGTTTATGAAGATTCCTTCATCAGTCTGCTTTACTTGCAGTCCAAGGAAGAAGTTCAGCTCACCCATCATGCTCATTTCAAACTTTCTCTACATAAGCTTGGAGAATCTCTTGCATAATGTTTCATCAGTAGATCCAAAAATAATGTTATCAACATATATTTGAACTAATAAGACTTTGTCTTTATGCTTTCTAAGAAATAGTATGGAATCTACTCTACCTCTAGTGAACCCATTTTCAATAAGAAAGTTGGTTAGTGTTTCATACCATGCTCTAGGTGCTTGTTTAAGAACATATAAGGCTTTGTCTAATCTATATAAATAATTAGAAAGAGATGGATTGATGAAACCTGGAGGTTGCTCTACATAGACTTTTTCTTGAAGTTCACCATTCAGGAATGCACTTTTGACATCCATATGAAAGACCTTGAATTTCATGTGAGCAGTAAAGGCAAGGAATATTCTGAAAGCTTCTAGTCTGGCAACAGGTGCAAATGTCTCATCGTAGTCAATGCCTTCTTCCTGATTATTACTCCATCTTCATCCATCTTGTTTCTGAAGACCCACTTGGTTCCAATGACAGGATGACTCTTTAGTCTTGGTACCAATCTCCATACTTTTTTTCTTTCAAATGGATTGAGTTCTTCCTGCATTACTTCTATCCATCTGGAGTCTTCCGTATCATCCTCTATCTTCTTAGGTTTCATTTGTGACAGGAAGCTTAGATAAAAATATTCATTTTGGGTGGCAGCTCTTGTTTTGACTCTAGCACTCGGATCTCCAATGATTAAGTCTTGAGTGTGATCTCTTTCTCATCTGTTTCCTATTGGGACATCTGTCCTGATGCCTTCTTGTCTGAGGTCTTCAAGATCTATTTCTACTTCTTGGAGTGGAGGTTTGTTGTCTTGCATAGGCCTATCTACAATCTCATTTCCTTGCTCAATGAATTCACTATCTGGAACTACGATCGTAGTGTTGAGCTCGACGACCTCATTCGTAGTGTCTGAAATGTCAATCGTAGTGTGTTGGAGCACTGTTTTGTCTAAGTCTGTCTCATCAAAGATGATGTGAATTGAGACTTCAACACTCATTGTCTTCTTGTTGAACACTTTGTAGGCCTTATTGTCTGTGGCATATCCAAGAAAGATTCATTCGTTTGACTTGGGTTGAAACTTTGTCAAATACTACTTTCCATTGTTGAAAATGTACCAAGCACAGCCGAATACATGAAAGTAGTTGACACATGGCTTTCTTCCTTTCCACAGTTCGTACTGAGTCTTCTTAATCATAGAGTGTATGAGTGATCTGTTCTGAGTCTAGCATGCAGTTTTGACAGTTTCTGCCCAGAAATATTCAAGCAGATGGGCTGCTGCTAGAAGAGTTCTTCCAGCCTCTATCAACGTCCTGTTCTTTCTCTCAGCTACCCCATTTTGTTGAGGAGTTCGTGGAGCTGAAAAGTTATGATTGATGCCATTATTTGTGCAGAACTGGTCCATTTTTGAGAAGTCAAATTCTCTGCCATGATCACTCCTTATAGCCTTGATTTTCTCCCCTTTCTCGTTCATCACTAGCCTGAACATCTTGATCAGTTGGGAGCTTGTTTCATCCTTTGAGGTTAGAAAGAACACCCATTGAATCTGGTGTAGTCGTCGACTATGACCAGTGAGTATCTCTTCCCTCCAAGGCTTGTTGTTGGAATTGGCCCAAATAGATCCATGTGGAGTAACTGTAGGGGATTGTCAATTGAGTTGGCAGTTTTGCTCTTGAATGAGCTTCTGGTCTGCTTTCCAAGCTGACATGCATTGCACGACCTTTCTTTAACGAAGCTGAACTTGGGTAAGCTTGCAACTAGATCTTTTGAGGCTAGTTTGGACATGCTCTTGAAGTTGAGATGGGACAGTCTTCGATGCCATAACCAGCTCATTTCTTCAGATGCTTTAGCCATAAAGCATATTGTTTCGTTTGAGCTTAGTTGTTCAAGATTAACTGTGTAGACATTTCCTTCTCTTGTTCCGGTTAGCTTTATAGTAGATGTCTTCAAGTCTCTGACTTGACATTGATTATTAAGGAATGTTACTTGATGACCCTTGTCGTAGAGTTGGCTAATGCTCAAAAGATTGTGCTGTGGTCCTTCCACATAGGGCACTTTACTGAAGG
Source organism: Panax quinquefolius (assembly GCA_020205615.1). Classification (NCBI taxonomy): domain Eukaryota; kingdom Viridiplantae; phylum Streptophyta; class Magnoliopsida; order Apiales; family Araliaceae; genus Panax; species Panax quinquefolius. The sequence continues at coordinate 76,922,790 of CM035169.1, read as the reverse complement.
ACACTGCACCATTTCCAGCTGAGCCATATCCTCTTTTCTTTCCAGAGCCGTTGTCTCCAAAGATGACTAAGGGACCCTTGTTCTCTATGTAGTTAGACAGAAGGGCTTTGTTCCCAGTCATGTCCCTTGAGCATCCACTGTCCAGATACCAGGTTGTGATCGTGGAGCTCTTTTCCTGTGGTAACATTAAACTTTCATTTTGGTACCCATACTTGCATGGGTCCTACTTTGTTAGTACCCTTGGGGACCCAAATCTGCTTGATTTTGGGTTTCACATGCATGGAATTATAATAGCACTTTGCAGCCTTGTGACCAACCTTATAGCACACAAAACATCTAATATAATGCATGCTTGTGTGTGTGTGAGAATTCTTCCTCCATTTGGACTTTTGTGGATCTTTAGTCATCCTTCTGTTAAGTTTATTTTCCTTCTTCCATGTGTCCTTGGGTTTCATGATTTGTGAGGAGTGTATCTTACCTCTACTGTACCTTCCCAGTTCGTTCGTAGTGTTGGTCTTACCCGACTCTACAATCCTTCGAGGTTGGTGAGTAGTGGCTGGGTTACTCTTCTCTTTCCTGAAACCCAGGCCAGCATGAAATCCCTTACTCGGAATATGGATTGAATCAGTAGAGCAGGGTTTGACTGGGTCATCCTTCTGTGAGGATTTCACAAATATAATGCCTCTACTAAAACTTGAAGCATTACTAGTGCTAGTTTCTTTTACCTTTTCCACATATGGCTCTAAGGTAGATTCCCCAAAGCCTAAACTTGTTCTGTCAGAGACACTTCTCTGGCTAGAGATCAGAGAGTCCATGGATGATGATGATTTATTCCATGTAGAGATTGTCTTTTCTAGTTCCTCAATTTAAGTGGTTAAACTTGACTCTCTTTGTGCATTGAGCTCGTTGGTTTGTTTTAAGTGCTTATTCTCATCTTCAAACTTGGAGAGAGAGTCAGTACTTAGAAGGGCTATTTCAAGTTCTTCTTGAACTTTCTCTTTCTCCTTTTGAAGAAGTGAATAGTCCTTACACAGAACTGTAAACTGTAAGACCCCAACTTTTATAATTAAAGATGAATTTTCTATAAATATCATTTTTGAATATTATGGAATGAATTTGATATAATGTTATAGTTGTGGGTAATATTTATAAATTTTGCAAAGTACGCAAGTTGTTATATAATATTCGATTGGTCGGGGAATATTTGTTTTAACAGAAATATTCGTGACAACTAAGACAATCATCATGGTGGACTCCATGAATGGAATTATTGTTTGGATTGAGAAAAACGCGACAAAATACTTTTATGAAATAACTATGGAAGTTTTACCGTTAATTGTTGAAACACCCAAAGTGTTAAAAGTACAAGAATATGTCTGTAGTTATACAATGGCATACCAGTATTAATTATTGATGCTTATGTGAGAAGTCACTCGCTTTTGTTCAATTATTGTTACAATAATTACGTAAGATCTCACGTTATTTGATTCAATTATTGTCAATATTTATATATTATTAAATCAATAATTGAGATGACAAAGTTATTAATATTATTATTTGCAATATTAACGATGTCTAGAAGTTCTGTCAAGGAGAGGTTTGGTCACCTAATTGCGCGCCAGTAGGGAGAAATCCTTATTGGAAAGCCCCCTCTTTCCTAGGAACGACCTGGTCGATTAATATTGTGAATTATAATAAAGGTGATAAATGTTGTTAAAATTATTAAGGTAATTTTTATGAAGTTTTGTTTATTTTATGGACCCCCCATTTACCCATTTTTCAAAATAATCGGTAGAAATTTATTTAAAGGTGGGGCCAACATATATTGAAAAACTGATTTTTGAAATGGGGGTGGGAAGGAGTTACGTAAAGGGGATGGAATTTATATATATATATATATATATATATATATATATATATATGATGTGTGTATATATATAATGTGTGTGTGAGTGGAAAATGGTGGAAAAGTGATAGTATGAAAGTGATAGGTGTAAGATATGTGTGTGTGTGTGTGATAGTGAAAGGTGTATGGTGGGTGTGTGTGTAAGAGTGTAGCGAAAGTGATGTGTGGGTGGCAAAGTGAATATTGTGTGTGAATATATATATAATTGGTATATATATATGATGAAAGTGATTTTTTTTTGGGGGGGAGGGGGTGGGGGATTGATGTTGGTTATGGGGGGATAAAAATCAAGTGGTATATATATAATATTGATATATATAAATTGAAAGCATGTGTTTATATATATATTATATTTTATTTTTGTGTTGTTGGATGGTTGATTGAATTTGAGCGTCTGTAATCTGCAAAATTATTTCATCCATGAACAGTGCCTTTCCATTCTCCTATAAATAGAAGCTCATTCCTTCATTATTTCTTACGAATTCACTAAAACTCTAGAGAGAGAAATTATAGAGAAACTATAGAAAAGTATTCTACTACTTCCCTACTCTTATATCTAGTTTCTTTTACGGTAACGAGTATTATTTCTTTTGTATTCATGAAGAGAACTTCTGTTATTCCATTATTTATTATTTTGTTGGATAACCTGTATACGCGGGCTACCCCATACTTGGTGATATTCTTCTGTTACTCCATTCTTTATTATTCTGTTGGAATATCTTGTCTATGCATTTTACGCTAGACCTGGTTCCATTCTTTATTATTCTGTTGGAATATCCTATCTGTGCGTTTTACGCCGGACCTGGTTGATAAGTGGATTTTATATACACTTATCCGGTATCTTTTACTTGAATTAGTTGCTTATATTTATGTGTCTTAGTTAGTTTTCATGCATTTTGTGTTCATTTTGTAGGTTATACGTTTGGGAGCGGTGTGAGCGATTATTGGTAAGAAAAACCAAAGAAAATGCAAAGAAAAGGCAATCCGGACATCATTTGGGGCTTTTATGTTACTTCATGTTCTTGGCTTGGAACTTGGACTACATTGTAGAGTGTCTTCGTAGCTTTCCGAAATCTCTTGAATCGCTCTAATCGGAGTTCGGATGCAAGAGTTATGATCGTTGTACCAACGGACGTCAAACTTCGCTGTTTTGGTTAGCCATTTTCATAGTAGTCCCTTCCAGCTCAATTTCAACCTTCATTCGGCCAGATATTCTCAATCATCATAGAATGAAAGTTGTAGAGCTCGTCGATATCTTCGATTTGATAGTTGGCAGGTCCCGTAACTCTTCCCGGATCAAACGTTATGGCCATTTTACCAGAGCACACTATAGCAGAAAATCACCATATGCAAGGCGCGCAATTTCAAGTATGCGTGCGACTTACAGTAGCAAAAAAGATGCAATTTTCAGTTTTACAGGTAGCGCCAAACTCAAAGCCAATTCTCGCGCTTGGCAAGCTTACTTAGTCTTGACCAACGTGACTTTTCATTAAACAAAGGTAACTGGCAGCCAGAATAGAGGAGGGAGCGATTCAATTAGGGCTTATATATTAGACATATTATGATCATGAAAAGAAGATTCCACCCCTTCAGGGCTGAAGCTATTGTCTTCTTCTCTCTTTACTTTCAATAATAGAATAGAGTAGATTAGTGTAGGTATTTTCTAGAGTTGATTGGATTGGAGACTTGAAGCAATTGGAAATCATTAGAGATTCAATCTTGGCTCAAGAGAACAGATTTGCACTACAATTCTCTATCCTTATTCTCTCTTTGATTGCTTCTTGTATCTCATGATGTGTCTTCAATATGTGGATAATAGCATTAATTCAATTATGACTTAACTTCTATTCTGCGATTGCAATGGATTCTATGGATTAGTTATTTCTGATATGTTTCATTGTTAGCCTTATTGATTTCTATGGATTTGTCTATTAAGATTCATGCTTAATTGCTTAGTTGATTGGCCATCAATTACTGTGATAACTCATATGAACTTGAAAGACGAAGTATGGGTTTAGATCTGATCTTGATAGCTTGTGATTGTATATTCTACGTTGTGATGGGATGTATAATTTGTGCTTAGGATAGACATATACCGAAGCACCACTCGTAGTCAATTGAGAACTTGGAATAAAACCCTAATTATTTGTAAATCACATAGACATATAGTAATTTAGGTAATGTGGGTGTTTATGTGTATTCTATCAATTGTGGATTATATGTGATATGGGTATGGTGCATTGAAAGATGGCTATACTTTACTTTAGTGTTCTCGACTAACAAACCGATACAATTAGTTTGGCTTAACATGAAATGTATGGATTTGAATGAGTCAATAGAAAAAATTATAATCTCAGGTCTTTATTATCTAGTCTTACTCTAGGAATAGTTAGGTTTACTTAATTTCGTAGTTTAAATACAAAATATAATATCATTCGTTTAAATAAGATTAAGATGGTTATGGGTTAATGCTTGGTGAACTTTGTTAGTTAATTCTCTGTGGGAACGATACTTTACTTACTCTTTATTACTTGTTGACCACGTATACTTGCGTGTTGTACGTAACTAGAAATTACCCAACACTGGTTCCATTCTTTATTATTCTGTTGGAATATCCTGTCTGTGCATTTTACGCCGGACCTGATTCCGTTATTTATTATTCTGTTGGAATAACCTGCCTGTGAGGTCTATCGCATGCCTGGTGTTTTCTTTCGTTATTCCATTCTTTATTATACTCAGTTGGTTAGAACTTTGACTTCTATACTCCATGAAATTAGTGGAATATCCTTGATATTTTCACTTCATCCAAGATATCTTTCATGGAAATATTCTTCTAGCATTCTTGAATTTTACTCTGAAAGAAGTATCATGTTGACAATTTGGGCGTTATTAGTTCTGGATAAATTAATTCTTGAACTTGTTTTATTTGAATTCTTATATCATTGTCATCATCCTCGTGTTTATATTTTGTTGAAAGTCATCTCGTGGCATGTCTCGTGCATAGATGGACTTGGTATGATTATGACCAGAGATTATTCTTGTGTAATCATGGCCGTAATGTTACAAATGATGTGGTAAAAGTCCTCATTGGCCCGTAGTGCATTGATGGACCGTTGTTGGCATGATCATGACCATTAATGAATACATGAATGTCCTTGGCCCGTAGTGCATGGATAATTTGTGGTCGTGATACTAAAGAATATCCTTGGTAGTAGTCAGCGGGGGTGATTCGATGATGTGGATTATTTATTAAAATTTGAGTCCCAAATGATAAAAGTGATGAAAAACCTTTTAAATCATATAAGATAGTAGATTTTATTCTCTACTTGAATCTTCTAATGGATTGCTTGTTCCGCTGCAGTTAAACTTGATATTTATTATATTTTTTTATTCGTTTAACACTGTTGAAGACTAACGATAAATTATTCTGCATTATCGTAGTCATAATATTTCTTACTTGGCTAGTTGAGCTCACCCTTTTGCTTTCATTGTTCTCTTCAGGAAATGAGAACGTAGTAGGGAGTAGTCGGGGAACAGAGTGATGGTCCTAGATGGTGCATTAGTAGTCCTCAGTATTCTGTAAAATAGTGTAAAAATAAATGTAATAAGGACCCCATTGAGTTTTTATATTGTCTAGTTGACAATATTTGTATTAAAACTCACAGCATATATTTAGTCGTATTTTACACGACTGTTGTATAATTAAGTTTGTATTTAAATTATGTACCATGTATTTGGCGACTCAAGATGGGTGATGTATACCTATTTTGGGGGCGTCACAGTTGGTATCAAAGCTTAGGGATATGATCCCTGGCTAAGATGTGAGACTAGAACTAGGGGCCGGGAGAGGCAGAAATTCCTTCGCTAGTATGACCTACCTAAATTTATTTGGTATTTAATTGGTTGGTCAGAGTATAGAGATAATATGTTACATGTCAACTAACCCTTGTTTTGTGGCATTATCTGAAAATGACATCCGAGAATGTTGAGAATAGCAATGGAGCACAGGAGACCGTTGAGTCTCCACATATCAATAATCAGGATAATGTGCATCAGGAAGGCGACAATCCTCATGCAAACAACAACACTGACCAAATGATGAATGATGGAATTTTCAGAGGCTTTATGCAATTCATGCAACATCAGGCGAGAGTGGCTCCTGTCCAAAATGTAGGTGAAAACACTGGAAACTCTCGGACGGTCACCGCTAAATAGTTCAAGGAGCTGGGACCACCGGAGTTTATTGGAGAGCCAAAACCACTTAAGGCGGAAGCACGGATAAAGCAGATCACAAAGATATTTGATGTCTTGGGATGCTCCGAGGAGCAAAAGGTTCCCTTTGCAACCTTTATGTTGCGAGGAGGCGCGACTTCGTGAGAATCGGTAAAGCGTACTCAACCTGCCGCACTGAAGATGTCTTGGGAGAAGTTCCAAGAACTATTCAACGACAAGTACTTTCTCTAAAGTATTCGTCACATAAAAGAGATAGAATTCATCAGGTTGGAGCAGAATAATATGATCGTGTCGCAGTATGAAGCCAAGTTTGCCGAGTTGTCCCGGTTTGCGTCCCACTTGGTTGATAATGAAGAGAGAATGACGCGGATGTTTTTAAGAGGTTTGAAGCCGGAGATACGTCAATATCTTATTTCTCATAAACTGTATATGTATTCAGATGTTGTAAATAAGGCTCAGTTAGTGGAGCGAGATAACAAGTCAACACAACCAAAAGAGAGCACCCGACAAAATGATAATACCAGTGAGAGTAGTCATCGAAGCGGTGACAACAAGCGTGGAGGGAATCAATATGCCAAAAATGGTAACCACTTCGGTGGTAATTAGTGCCAAAATAATAAGAATGGATATTTCAAGAAGATGAGATTCAACAATGATGGAAAGACGTCAGCAGCATCACCAGTTGTTAAGGAAGGAGAACGACCACCTATCATATGCTTCAAATACGGAGGGGAGGGGCACATCAGTCCAAACTACGCGATGCCGTCCAAAGCATGTAATAATTGCAGAAGAGAAGGTCACCTAGCCCGATTTTGTCATTCACCGAAGATAATTTTAACTAGGATGGAGGCACCAAAGGCTGTCCCAGAAAAGTCAAAGCCGGTAGTTCAAGGAAGAGCGTTTGTTGTGACCTCCCAGAAAGCAAGGAACCCGAACGAGGTCATCACGGGTAAGCTTATCATAAACTCTAGCGAAGTCTATACCTTATTTGATACCGGTTCTATCCATTCTTTTATTTCTCCTATTTGCGCTCAACGTTTAAATTTGACTCCAGAGAAATTAGACTTTGACTTATCTGTGGAAACTCCATTGGGAGAAACCTTCATTACATCCACCGTTTATAAGTCTTGTTTGGTTCAAATTGGTACCCTTACATTACCTGTCGATCTTATTTCATTAAAAATACATGCATTTGACGTGATTTTAGGGATTGATTGGTTAACAACTCATTATGCAAAAATTGATTGCATTCATAAGGTTGTTAGCTTTCATATTCCTAACCAACCTATTATGCGAATTCAAGCAACTAAACCATTAAAATCAATCAATGTCATTTCAAGCCATAAAGCTATTCGTTTATTAAAAAAGTGATGTCATGCTTTCTTAGCTCATGTCACGGATCTAAAAAAAAATACGTCAGTTTTGAATGATATTTCTGTTGTTAATAAATTTCCTGACGTATTCCCCGAAAAACTTCCTGGCCTACCCCCAAAGCGTGAAATTGAATTTTGTATCGACCTTGAACCCGGAACAAACCCCATTTCCAAAGCCCCATATCGAATGGCTCCTATTGAACTTTAGGAGTTAAAAACCCAACTGCAGGAATTGTTAGACATTGGCTTTATTCGTCCTAGTACTTCTCCTTGGGGTGCTCCTGCTCTATTCGTGGAGAAGAAAGATGGGAGTATGCGACTTTGTATTGATTATCGGGAGTTGAATCATGTCACCATCAAAAATAGGTACCCATTGCCACGTATTGATGAATTGTTTTACCAGTTGCAAGGTGCCAAATTCTTTTCAAAGATTGATCTTCGTTCCAGATATCATCAATTGAAGATTAGAACCGATGACATTCAAAAGATAGCTTTCAGAACTCGGTATTGGCATTATGAATTCCTAGTCATGTCCTTTGGATTGACTAATGCTCCTGATGCCTTCATGGATATGATGAACCAAGTATTCAAGGAATATTTGGATCACTTTGTGGTCGTCTTTATTGATGATATCCTTATTTATTCCAAAAGCCGTGAAGATGATGAGCAACACTTGAGGCTGATACTCCAAAAGGTTCGTGAATACAAGCTTTATGCCAAGTTGAAGAAATGCGAGTTCTAGCTTGAGAAGTAGCATTCCTTGGGCACGTAGTATCAAGACATGGAATATCGGTTGACCCGACAAAATTTGAAGCAATTCAAAGCTGGGAGCAACCTAAATCAGTGACCGAAGTATGTAGCTTTCTCGGTTTAGCTGGTTATTATCGGAGATTCGTGGAAGGATTTTCTCGAATTGCTACTTCATTAACTCAGCTGACTCAGAAAGATACAAATTTCGGTTGGAGCGAAGAATGTGAGAAGAGCTTTCAAGAACTCAAGAGGAGACTCATTTCAGCATCTATTCTGACAATACCATCTGGCTCAGAGGGATTTGTCATCTACAGTGATGCTTCGGGCAAAGGGTTGGGATGTGTTTTCATTCAACATGAGAAAGTCATAGCCTATGCCTCAAGACAACTCAAAGGATATGAGAGGAATTATCCTACTAATGATCTAGAGTTGGCAGCTGTTGTCTTCGCACTTAAAATTTGGAGGCATTACTTGTATTGAGATAAAGTGGAGATCTTTATGGATCATAAAAGCCTCAAATATTTCTTCACTCAAAAGGAACTCAACATGCGACAATGACGTTGGCTTGAACTATTAAAAGATTATGATCATACCATCCAATACCATCTTGGAAAAGCGAACATAGTAGCTGACACACTGAGTAGAAGATCATATACGGGTACGAATGCAATATTGTCAATGCAAAGGCCCATTTTGTATGACTTGCAAAGGATGGAGATAGAGATAAAGACTCTAGGGACCCATGTGATGATGGCAAATATACGAGTAGAACCGACTTTAATCGATAAAGTTAAGGCTGCTCAAGCTACTGACCTTGAGCTGATGCGTATGAAGAAGAAAGTGCAAGAAGGTGCTATGCCGGAAGCAAGAATCAATGAAAAAGAAATACTTCGAGTTAACTCCAGACTTTGTGTTCCTAACGACCCTGATTTAAAGTATAAAATCATGATGGACACGCACAACACACCATTTGTAATCCATTCTGGGAGTACCAAAATGTATCATGATCTTCGACATACATTTTGGTGGAGCAATATGAAGAGAGAGATAGCGTTGTTTATATCAAGGTGTCTAACTTGTCAATGAGTTAAAGCGGAGCATCAAGTACCAAACGGTCCATTGCAACCACTTGAAATTTCAGAATGGAAGTGGGAGCACATTACCATGGATTTCGTTACTGGTCTTCCCAAGGTTTCTCAAGGCATAGATGCAATTTGGGTCATTGTTGATAGATTGACCAAGTCTGCTCACTTTTTCCCTATACGAGAAACTTATACACTTGAACGTCTTGCTTGTTTGTACATAAATGAGATTGTAAGACTGCATGATATGCTAGTATCCATAGTTTCTGATCGAGACCCAAGATTAACTTCACGATTTTGGGTTAGTTTGCAGAAAGCTATGGGCACAGATTCTGATTTAGCTTTAAGCATATCATCCTCGAATGACGAGCGATCGAGAGAGGACTATTCAAACTCTTGAAGATATATTAAGACTCTATGTCCTTGATTTCAAGGGAAGTTGGGACAAGTTCTTACCATTGGTGGAGTTTTCTTACAACAACAGTTATCAAGCAAGTATTGGCATGGCTCCATTCGAAGCGTTGTATGGATGAAAATGTCGTTCTCCAGTATGCTGGGATGAGGTGGGTGAAGAAACGTTGTTGGGATCGGAGTTGGTACGTATGACTACGGAAAAGATTCAAACGATCCGACGAAGTATAAAAACCTCACAAGATCGACAAAAGAGTTATGCTGATCTTCATCAAAAGGACGTGGAATTCGATATTGGAGATCATGTGTTGTTACGTGTTGCTCCATGGAAAAGAGTTATGAGATTTGGAAAGAGAGGAAAGCTCAATCCTCGATTCATCGGCCCATTTTTAATCCTCGATCGAGTAGGAACTGTGGCCTATAGACTCGCTTTACCGCCAAGTATGTCTCGTGTTCATAACGTTTTTCACATATCTATGTTACGTAAATATGTGAAAGACTCGCACCACATTATTGAGTTAGAACCGGATGAAATAGCGGAAGATTTAACGTATGAAGAGGTTCCTGTTCAAATCTTGGATAAGAAGGAACATATTCTACGCTCCAAGGTTATACCTCAATTCAAAGTTTTGTGGAGAAACCACGATGTTGAGGAAATGACCTGGGAGTTAGAATCTGAAATGAAATCAAGGTATCCTTACCTCTTCGACATACTAGGTACGTACCCTAATTTTGAGGGCGAAATTTCATAAGAAGGGGAGGTTGTAAGACCCCAACTTTTATAATTAAAGATGAATTTTCTATAAATATCATTTTTGAATATTATGGAATGAATTTGATATAATGTTATAGTTGTGGGTAATATTTATAAATTTTGCAAAGTACGTAAGTTGTTATATAATATTCGATTGGTGGGGAATATTCGTTTTAACGGGGAATATTAAATACAATGGCACAATCATTGGTGGACCCCACAACGGAATTATTGTCGGATTGAGAAAACGACAAAAATACTTTATGAAAATAACGGCGGAAGTTTTACCATTAACTGTTGAAACACCCGGTGTTAAAAGTACAGTAATACGCGTAGTTGCACAGTAGCACACGGTATTAATTATTGATGCTTATGTGAGAAGTCACTCAGTTTTGTTCAATTATTGTTACTGTAATTGCTGCATAGTATCTCACGTATTGTTCAATTATTCAATTATTGTCAATATTTTATATATTATTAAATTAATAATTGAGATGACAAAGTTATTAATATTATTATTTGCAATATTAACAATGTTTAGAAGTTCTGTCAAGGAGAGGTTTGGCCACCTAATTGCGGGCCAATAGGGAGAAATCTTTATTGGAAAGCCCCCTCTTTCCTGGGAACGACCTGATCGATTAATATTGTGAATTATAATAAAGGTGATAAATGTTGTTAAAATTATTAAGGTAATTTTTATGAAGTTTTGTTTATTTTATGGACCCCCCATTTACCCATTTTTCAAAATAATCGGTAGAAAATTATTTAAAGGTGGGGCCCACATGTGGGGCCTATATATGTTGAAAAACTAATTTTTGAAATGGAGGTGGGAAGGAGTTACGTAAAGGGGATGGAATTTATATATATATATATATATATATATATATATATATATATATATATATATGATGTGTGTATATATATAATGTGTGTGTTAGTGGAAAATGGTGGAAAAGTGATGGGTGTAAGATATGTGTGTGTGTGATAGTGAAAGGTGTATGGTGTGTGTGTGTGTGTGTGTGTAAGAGTGTAGTGAAAGTGATGTGTGGGTGGGAAAGTGAATATTGTGTGTGAATATATATATATATATATATATAATTGGTATATATATATATATATATGATGAAAGTGATTTTGTTTTGGGGGGAATGATGTTGGTTATGGGGGGATAAAAATCAAGTGGTATATATATAATATTGATATATATAAATTGAAAGCATGTGTTTATATATATATATATATTATATTTTATTTTTGTGTTGTTGGATGGTTGATTGAATTTGAGCGTCCGTAATCTGCAAAATTATTTCGTCCATGAACAGTGCATTTCCATTCTCCTATAAATAGAAGCTCATTCCTTCATTATTTCTTACGAATTCACTGAAATTCTAGAGAGATAAATTATAGAGAAACTATAGAAAAGTATTCTGCTACTTCCCTACTCTTATATCCAGTTTCTTTTACGGTAAAAGGGAATTATTTCTTTTGTATTCATGAAGAGAACTTCTGTTCTTCCATTATTTATTATTCTGTTGGAATAACCTGTATACGCGGGCTACCTATACCTGATGAAATTCTTCTGTTACTCCATTCTTTATTGTTCTATTGGAATATCCTGTCTGTGCATTTTACGTCGGACCTGGTTCCATTCTTTATTATTCTGTTGGAATATCCTGTTTGTGCATTTTACGTCGGACCTGGTTCCATTCTTTATTATCCTGTTGGAATATCTTGTCTGTGCGTTTTACGCCGGACCTGATTCCGTTATTTATTATTCTGTTGGAATAACCTGCATGTGCGGTCTATCGCATGCCTGGTGATTTCTTTTGTTATTCCATTCTTTATTATACTCAGTTGGTCAGAACTTTGACTTCTATACTCCATGAAATTAGTGGAATATCTTTGATATTTGTTCTTCATCCAGTATCTTTTCATAGAAATATTCTTCTGAGCATTCTTGATATTTACTATACAAAGAAGTATAATGTTGACAATTTGGACGTTATTAGTTCCTGGATAAATTAATTCTTGAACTTGTTTTATTGAATTCTTATATCATTGTCATTATCCTCCTGTTTATATTTTGTTGAAAGTCATCTGTGGCCTGTAGTGCATAGATGGACTTGGTATGATTATGACCAGGGATTATTCGGTGTAATCATTACCGTAATGTTACAAATAATGTGGTGAAAGTCCTCATTAGCCCGTAGTGAATTGATGGACAGTTGTTGGCATGATCATGACCATTAATGAATACACGAATGTCCTTGGCACGTAGTGCATGGATAATTTTTGGTCGTGATACTAAAGAATATCCTTGGCCGTAGTGCAGGGGTGATTCGATGATGTGGATTATTTATTAAGCTGAGTCCCAGCGATAAAAGTGATGAAAAACCTTTTAAATCATAGAAGATAGTAGATTTTATTCTCTACTTGACTCTTCTAATGAATTGCTTGTTCCACTGCAGTTAAACTTGATATTTATTATATTTTTTTAGTTTAACACTGTTTAAGGCTAACGATAAATTATTCTGCATTATCTTAGTCATAATATTTCTTATTGGGCTAGTTGAGCTCACCCTTTTGCTTTCATTGTTCTCTTCAGGAAATGAGATCATATCAGGGACTAGTCGGAGAACAGAGTGATGGTCCTAGATAGTGCATTAGTAGTCCTCACTATTCTGTAAAATAGTATATAAATAAATGTAATAAGGACCCCATTGAGTTTGTATATTGTCTAGATGAAAATATTTGTATTAAAACTCACAACATATGTTTAGTCGTATTTTATATGACTATAGTATAATTAAGTTTGTATTTAAATTTTGTACCATGTATTTGGCGACTCAAGATGGGTGATGTATACCTATTTTGGGGGCGTCACATAAACCATTTCATGTATTGATTCAGATCAGATGTTATGACATGCAGTGCAGTTCTTAAATCATCAATGTCTACATCAGGAGAGTTGAAGTCAAATACCTCATCTATACTTACTTCATTTATGTTGGAGTTCTGTTTGTCCTTTGCATTCTTGGCCATTAGGCAAAGATTTTCCATTTGAGGATCTTCATCATCTCCAGATTCAAGAGTTGAGTCATTGTCTGAGTCACTCCACGATCCTCCAGCTACAAGGCCTTTGTCTCTCTTCTGAGGCCTTTTGTTGCCTTTGTATTCCTTCTTTGGTTGTGATTTCTCCTTTAGTTCTTCTATGAAAGGTTTGTTGCAGTTGCCAATGAAATGGTCAGGTTTCTTGCAATTGTAGCATAGATCATTCATTTGCACATGGCTATTGTAGTTGCTGGCTTTCTTTGGCTTGCTGATTTTGCCTTGACGCATGAACCTTCTAAGTCTTTTCACCAGCATTGCAGTCCTCATCATTATCTTCATCATAGTCAGAGTCAATTTCAGTGTTGACCTTGGAGTTGCTTTCAGTTGCTTTGAGAGCAACACCCTTATCCTTCTTTCTTCCTTCAGATAGAGTTTATGCTCGTTGAGTCAGCTCTAGTTCGTATGTGAGAAGGTTGCCATATAACTGTTGAACAATCATCTCATGGAGATTCTTTGACTCTCTAATAGCAGTGGTTTTGGCATCCCACTTGCTCGGTAAGGCTCTCATGAACTTTATGATTAGATCTGTGTTTGGATAGGTCTTTCCATAGGCTCGTAGAGAGTTGAGCAGAACGCTGAATCTCTCATAGGTGGCAGTGACATTTTCTCCTTGAACGTGTGCAAACATTTCATATTGTTGTGTCAGGAAAGATTGTTTGTATTCTCTGACTTCTTTTGTTCCTTCATGCATGATGAGCAGTGCTTCCCAAACCTCATTAGTTGTTTTGATGTTGACCACATTTTCGAATAGATCATCTTCTAAGGATTGAAACAAAATGTTCTTGGCCTTTTTGTCGAGTTGAATAGCTCTCTTCTTATTGTCAGTCGATTCTCCTTTGACCTTGATCTGTATTCTGTTTGAGTCGTCCGTAGTTGGTGCAAGCTTTGTAGGAATGTAGAGCCCATTCTAAACAGTTTCAAATAGATCTTCATTTATTGAATCCATGTATGCTTGCATCCAAACTTTCTAGTTGGCGAATTTATCTTTGTTACATATAGGTGGCTTGCTGCCTCCTCCAGTCTTTGATTTGGTTGATAAGTGTGCCATTGGATCTACTTAAGCTTTGTAGGCTATATAATAGAACCTGCTCTGATACCATTTGTTAGTTCTTGAAGGCATAATAGTTATCTAGAAGAGGGGGGGTTGAATAGATATTTAAAAATCTTTTCATTTTACTTTGTTAGTTTGATAATGATTAAAACACATCGGAATTATGATTTGCTTAATCTCTCTTTTAGATATAGTGAGTTAATGAGAGTGAGGCAATTAAAACAATTAAAACAGTTATAACAGTTATAGCACTTATAGCAAGAATGTAAGAGACACAACCATTTTAAGTGGTTCAGAGCACTTAAAGCTCCTAGTCCACTCTTCTACTCCTCGATTAGGAAATCCGCTAACGATATCTTTTACACTTTCTGAATCTCACAAATTCCTTCTAGACCAGCAGTCTAGGAACTTCTTAGTTCACACTTGAACTCTTCAAGTCCAGCAGAATTGGTTCTTCACAGTTCTCTTAGAACTCTTCAAGTCCTTCTGACTTGGAACTCTTACTTCAGTTGATTGGTAGTTATTGAGTTCTTGGTTGGTGCTACTCAGTTGCCATTAAGCACTTGTTCGAAATGACTGAGTAGCTGAGCAAGCTTTCTCTTTTTCTCAGATCGTAGAGTTTAGTGTTCAGTGTTCTTCAGTGTTTTGTTCAATGCTTGCTTACTTTGATCATCTGCAGATGTTTTGCATATATGTGATCCTTGAAATCTATCCGTTGAAGCCATCCATTGAAGCATTAAATGCGTTTAACATTTCTGAACTTTGATGGAGACTTTTTTGCACATCTTCTGTATTGTATGCTGGCCCACTTATAAAGCCCCCAAATCCAGGTACTTGAAACCCGAACTCGGTGCTTTACGATACCATTTCTATAAGCAGAATAATACTAATAATAATAAAAATAATATAGATACCAACTTAATTTACATATTTATCAAAGTCTAAATCACAAATACCCAACCTTTAATACATTCCTCACAATACGTGATAGGTAATATATATCATACCTGTCTTAATAAAGATAACTATTACATAAAATGGCATTAAATTCATTCTGCAACCTTTCTTTTCCCTTTATTCTTAGCCGAGCCTTCTACTTGTTCACACTTAGCTGAAAACATTTAAATAAAGCAAGGATGAGCATTTGAGTGCCCAGCAAGTAATAGAAATTATATATATATATATATATATATATATATAAGCTGAAAGAATTTAAATGCTTTCTATATATTATCCTTCTACAACAAATCAATAGTTGTGAAGTAATCTGAACCGATAATATTAACATAACAACCCTCTTTCAAATTTTAAAACTACGTAGTGACTATATATAGGGTTAAGGGGACATGCTATGAACATTATTTTCATTTTCGAATAGGTTTAATAGAACTTCATCCGCAAACCGTCATAACTTACGGGCACGAGGGTGTACATTCCATGGACCCTGTATTGATCAATACTGTATGCAAGAACGATAAGACCGTTCACTCTGTCCACCTTGGGCGCATAAAAGTTTTCCCGTGTAAGGGATGTTCATACTTGTCGGGGTTCCAAACCAAAGCAATTCGGTTGGATAATAATAAGGTTTTATCTTGTTCAACAATAATCTATAATTCAACATATATATATATATATATATATATATATATATATATATATATATATATATATATACGGGTAATTAACAAAGGTGTATCAACATGTGATTAAATGCAATGATTATCCAAGTGGGGATACTTGTATAACCATTTATAGAAATTAACAAACATAATATATATCTGAATTACCATATACTAACATGTTGATAATCAATGAGCGTATATAATATTGGGTTAATAATCTTTACAGTAATAATATAATTCTGAAACATTCTTACTCATGTCCATTGCATAAAAAAAATACAAAGGTAGGATACTTGCACGTTATACGCCTTAATGTCTGTGAACTTAGTTTTATCTTTTATATCACAACCTATCATTAATCAGATCATTCATTCTATTAGAACAATATACTATAACATATAGTACTGCATTTCACAGTTAGCACATAATCTAATCACATTATCACACATGTTCAATAGTTATTGCATCACAAACAAATATTAATACAGTCAAAATATCTAAGTCCAGATCAATTTCTGAAATATGTCGGTGTACCGACAACTTTATCGGGTAATTATCGAGTCTAAGACTCTATTCCGAAGTTCAATAACTATAAGTATTAGTCATATCATTTTAAATGACTTAATAAACATTTAATCTAATTTATCATGAATATCAAATACCAGAATCACTATCAAATGATTTAAGTATTAAACAATTCTATTATTATTTAATTATTATTTAACTATTAATGAAATCATTGCCAAAATATTTATTTAAATGATTGTTCACCTTTATAAAACCCTTTATAAAACCATAAACCCTTTATAAAACCATAAATGGTTTTATAAAGGGTGAAACAATTAATATTTTGGATATTTTGAGTTAAATAAACCTGATAAAACAATTATTTTCACCCTTTATTTTATTTAAGTATTAAATTTTATTTGCCATAAACCCTTTATAAAACTATTTATTTAATATCCATAAAAGGTCATAAAAATATTTCTTATTATAAATTACCTAAATGCCCTAAAATAGTCATAATATTATATATTAGGAGTATTCAGGCATTAAAATCATATTTTTCTTATTTAAGACACCATTTAACTATTTATTTTGTTTTATTCATAACTTAATCATTTTTAGGAAAAATAGCAAACTGATTCAAACAATTCTAATTTTCTGGATTTGGACAGTATATGACCCAAACATGATCCCCAAATTTGTTTGGAATTTTAGAAAATGATTTACTAATTTTAAAGTGCCCAAAACACCCGGATCTTGCTTCATTTATCATAAATCGAGTTTTGCTCAGAAATATCTAAAATTTTCAGGGTATACTCTCATAACATATATGAACCTACAGAAACACTTTCGGAATTTTCCATTGTATACACAGCGAGAAATTCGAGTGTTAATATTTAGGAGTCCTTCACAAAAATAGCCATTACGCACAACCTATATATTGAAATACGTCCGTTCTTTTTTCAACACGTAGATACCTTCTTAAGGTACCTCTGTGATTTTTTCCAGATTTTTAAAAGACTTGCAACTGCACAAAACAGCCTCAAGAAAAATGGGGACAATAGCTTTTTAGGGTTTTGAAACTTTGACTTTCTAAGTGGACTATTTTGGGGAAAACAGCCCTCATGGCTTCAATACTTGCTAGATTTGTGTTCTACCACTTGGGTTTACTAGATAACTCATGTATCTAGCACCCCCCTTTAAAGGATCACAAATCTAAGTTGTAAAACATGAGTTACACAAGATTTAGTGTAAGAAAAAAAAGAGTTTCATCCTTTGGAGAATATATGCTCATTTCCTTCCTCAAAACCTTTGATCTAACACTCAAGATACTTAGTTCCATACATGATAATACTTAGAACTAGGGTATCTTGAGTATTAATCCATATCTTCAACAAATCATGCTATAACACAAAATAGAAGAAGAATAAGAAAAAGAATGGATGAGAACCTCACCTAGTTTTATTTTCTATCCTTCTTGATCTTCCAAAGTAATGTATAATCTTCGGGTGCATTAAGCAACTAGCACACCTCTCTCTCTCACAAAACCGAAACTCTCTCTCTCTCTCTTGTATGTTGCTAGCTTGGGAGAAAAAGAAGAAGAAGGAGAATAAGAGAAATGAAAATGATCTAGCAAATGAATGGTTGATTAACTATTATCCCCCATACTTTTATTTTCTCATGGATAAAAGACTACACCTTATCTCTTCAATTATCCTAATAATGTGATTAAGGGTGTTTAATAGATTTGCAATCAATGGGAGATTGACACACATGTACTTGTGTGTAAGACTTCTACTTATGGACATTGCTTAGTATAGTTTGCTGCCTTAAAAGGCCTAATGCGGCCAGCTATATATATGCCCACTAATTCCTTTATTTAGCCTTTATTTTAATGCATAAATTAGATAAATCAAAGGTCTAAAATACCCTTAATCAAGTGGACTAAGTTTGGGCTTGCATTTTATTTCTTTTGGGCTTCTCCTTTAATTGTTTTGGGTCATGTAATGAACATAGTCTAACAATTTTAATACATGCTACCCAAATTATTTGTTTAGGGTTTCTATTCCTAATCTTATGAAATTTAATTACTTATACATTTGACTTTAGCTCATAACCTAATTAGGTTTACTAGAAATAGGTTTAAAATTATTAGTCACTTGAAATAACAAGATTATCCACATAAGTTAGTATACATATTAAATATTAACCTTTCCTTATTACCATAACCCTTAGGTTATTTAATTGTCTCACCTAATGTATAATTAGGTTACTGAAGCTTTCATTTAGGGTTTAAAATAAAATAAAATTAGTTCCTAAAATTTAATTAGGGTTTTCTTATTTTGATTAGGGTTCTAATCATACATGAACATTATGGTATTATATAATAATTATAATTTTCCTTGCTAATCTAGCAATTATGGTTTATAATTAATAAATAGTACTTCAAGAAATTAATAAACTAAATGTTAATTAGGGTTGACCTAATCAATCAAAAAAAATCATATAACAAAGTTATATAATAGTCTTAAACTCACAATTGAGTTTCAAATTAGGGTTTCCCACTGTAAAATTAGGGTTTGACATAATACACCATAACTGACCAATCATTGTCAGTTCACATACATACAGTATATAATTATAGCACTAAAAATCAAAATATAAATAATATATGATTATATTTTCATGGAAAATAATTAATAAAAATATTTCTACTATAAAATTAATTATTATAATAATATAGTTTATAACAATCAAAAAATTTAAAATAAAATTATTTAAAATCATTCATGTAATAAATATATCACATAAATACATATACACATTATCTTGGCACATATTCCCCATATTTAAAATAAATAAATATATGTATACGCAAAATTTCTAATTTATTTGTATAGAAAATATCGGGTTGTTACATTCACCCTCCCTTATAAAGATTTCGTCCCCGAAATCACCGTTTTAAAACCTACACATACAAGTGTGCGTAGCTTATACAATCATTGCAAGTAGATCTTAATCATAAATGATCGCACTGATCTTTAATCTATTCACGTATAACTTCTCTATCTGATTAAACGAAAATTTGATTTCTAAAAGAACTCAAATTCCTTCTTCAAAATTTCTTTATAAAATAATTTATTATATATATAAGAAAATAAAATTTGATTAGAATACTACCTGGAGTTGCATCCTTCGCTGCCACCGTATCTTGAACAGTCATACTGAAGACTCCTGTGGTTGGTTCTATTATTTTGTTTGTTAAAGTTGGTCCCGTTGTTGCCAATGTCCTGCCACCTTTTCCCTTATTCACATTTCTTGCCTCTCTTATCCTTTTTGGACAGTCTTTCACCCTATGCTCCATTGATTCACAAATAAAACATCCACTATACATTCTCGGATTGGGGTAGTTGGGAGAGATATGTCCCTTCTACCCACACTTATAACACACAAACTTACCTTTAAGACACTCTCCCGAGTGATTCTTAACAAAATTTCTACACTGCATAGCCTGTTTCTTTCCACCTCGTAGCCTAATCTCGGTATTCCCGAGATTATCTCCTTTCTTTTTTTTTCTAGTCCTACTACCACTACTCCCTTTTTCGGCTCTAGGTATAGGTGACAAAAGTTGTCTTTTGTCCCTTTGTTACCCCAGCTATCACAAATGCTTCCACAAGGTCAGTTGATCCTCTAAATCCTGACGTTCTGACTGCCTTGAAGTCTTTGAAGTTCGCTAATCGATTTTCTAGCTGATTTCCCACGTCTAGTATTCCATTCTGCATATCTTGAGCGACCATATTCGCAAAATTATGTATCGGGTCTGGTTTTCCTCTGGCTTTATCGACAGGTTCTTCTGTCCGTTGATTTCTCTTTCGTCTTGGCGGTATTATCTGATTAGTCATAATTTATCTTTCATCAACTTACCTTCTATATCTTAGGGTATTTACATAACGCGAAATTTTATACTCGAATAATCATGTATTCAAAATATTAGATTTCAAAAACTTTGGTTTACTGTATTAACCAGTGCTCAGATGATTGATTACAATCTTTATACCAACTTATTTCATTAATCCATCATAGATTCATATTCATAACACTTGACATTCTATAACACATACTGCTTTAAACATTCGTTATCCCTTTGTGACTATAAAAGTCGGGATTTACAACCTTGACCAACACAAAAGTTGAGAATATTTCATTGCATAGACATACTTAACATTAAACAGACCTACCCAACAGAACCTATACTACCTATTCACTACCATCTACCCTCTATCAAATAAAAGTTGGGGTCTAAATGCCATCCTATGCATACAGCAAGGCATAAGGATTTACAACAACTAAACAGTCCCTAATAGAAACAAAAAGTGGGACTATATCGAACATGAATAAAAATCAGCACGCTTTCTTTCTCTCGCTGAGGGCGCCCATCCACTCAGCGTCGAACTGCATAAAGGCGATGTCTAAAGCTTGCTCCAAATTATATATCCTCACATCTTTAGCACCACCTCCACTCTCAATTGTCCTAGCTATAGCTCTCTCTGCTCCAACCTCCCTCGCAACTCGGCTAACTCTGTCTGTGCATGGTAAGCAGCGTCCTTGTACTGCTGCTCTAAAATCTGGAGGTTGTGGTTCTGCGCCTCCATTCGCTCAACCCTAACCTTTAGCTCGTCGTTCCTGGCCAACAAATCTCCTATCATCGCATGCTCCATGGACTCCTCACTAGAGTCCCTCGACTCTTGGTTCACTGAATAACTATCTTGACTCTCGTCAGTCATCCTATGACCACAATAAACAATCAAAACAACATCAGTACCACAAAAAATTATATTCATTGATAAAATGAAATGATATTTTATTCAGTACAACTAAAACTTGATGGATCTTCTCAACCCATCACCTAGCTAACATACTCTATAAAAATTTTCTACTAAGGTTATAACCTAGGTTTCGCATTCCTAATGTTTATAACCTACAGCTTTGATACCAACTTATAAATCCCCCAAATCCAGGTACTTGAAACCCAAACTCGGTGCTTTACGATACCATTTCTATGAGCGGAATAATACTAATAATAATAACAATAATATAGATACCAACTTAATTTACATATTTATCAAAGTCTAAATCCCAAGTACGCAACATTTAATACATTCCTCACAATACATGATAGGTAATATATATCATACTTGTCTAAATCAAGATAACTATTACATAAAATGGCATTGAATTCATTCTGCAACCTTTCCTTTCCCTTTATTCTTAGTCGAGCCTTCTACTTGTTCACACTTAGCTGAAAATATTTAAATTAAGCAAGGATGAGTATTTGAGTGCCTAGCAAGTAATAAAAATTATATATATATATATATATATATATATATATATATATATATAAGCTAAAAGAATTTAAATATTTTCTTTATACTATTCTTCTACAACAAATCAATAGTTGTGAAGTAATCTGAACCGATAATATTAACATAACAACCCTCTTTTAAATTTTAAAACTACGTACTGACTATATATAGGGTTAAGGGGACATACTATGAAAATTATTTTCATTTTTGAATAGGTTTAGCAGAACATCATCCGCAAACCGTCATAACTTACGGGCGCGAGGGTGTACATCCCATGGACCCTGTATTGATCAATACTGAATGCAATAACGATAAGATCGTTCACTCTGTCCACCTTGGGAGCATAAAAATTTTCCCATGTCAGGGATGTTCATACTTGTCGGGGTTCCAAACCAAAGCAATTCGGTTGGATAATAATAAGGTTTTATCTTGTTCAACAATAATCAATAATTCAACATATATGTATACAGGTAATTAACAAAGGTGTATCAACATGTGATTAAATGCAATGATTATCCAAGTGGGGACACTTGTATAATTATTTATAGAAATTAACGAACATAATATATATCTGAATTACCATATACTGACATGTTGATAATCAATGAGTGTATATAATATAGGGTTAATAATCTATACAGTAATAATATAATTCTGAAACATTCTTACTCATGTCCGTTGTATAAAGAAAATGCAAAGATAGGATACTTGCCTGATGCGCTGCTTACAATACGCAACTTAGTTTTATATTTTATATCACGACCTATCATTAATTAGATTATTCGTTCTATTAGAACAATATACTATAACATATAATACTGCATTTCGCAGTCAACACATAACATAATTACATTATCACACATGTTCAACAGTTATTGCTTCACAAACAAACATTAATACAATCAAAATATCTAAGTCCAGATCAATTTCTAAAATATGTCGGTGTACCGACAACTTTATCGGGTAATTATCTAGTCTAAGACTCTATTACGAAGTTCAATAACTATAAGTATCAGTCATATCATTTTAAATGACTTAATAAACATTTAATATAAGTTATCATGAATTTCAAACACCAGAATCATTATCAAATGATTTAAGTATTAAACAATTCTATTATCATTTAATTATTATTTAACTATTAATGAAACCATTGCCAAAATATTAAAGTTATTTATAATAACTCAAAATATTTTTAAAACATTTATATTACCCTTAAATAATTTTTAAAAATATTAAAATTATTTTTAAAAATTACCATTAATATTAAGATATTAATGTACTATTTTATAAAATATTAAAAGTCATTAAGTATAACTTAAAATATTTTTAATTCACTTAATATTATTAATCTTAATAATATTTAATTCACTTCTTAGTATTATTAATTCACTAATGATACTTTTATTAAACTTACTAATATTATTAACATCATAATAATATTTTAATACTTTACTAATTTTATTAATCCTCTTAATAAAATTTTAATCATCAATAATATTATTACTTTAATAATATCTTACTTATGCTTTAGTATCATTAATCAATTAATAATACTTTTAGTCATTTACCAATCGTATTAATATTTTATTTATTTACTAATATTATTGATCATTTAATAATATTTTATTCCTTTACTAATATTATTACATTAATAACATTTTATTTAATCTAGTATTTTATTATTTACTTAATAATATTTTAATCATCCAATAATACTTTAATTTAATAGTATTAATCTTTTAATAATATTTTAATCTAAGATTAATATTTTAATCTAATATTATTAATCATTTAATAATACTTTAATATTTTAAATCAAATATGATTAACCATTTAATAATATTTTAATAAAGTTTTAATCTTAATATTTTTATTTACTTAACAATATCATATTCTAAGATTATTAATATCATAATAACATTTTAATAATTTATTAGATCAATAAGTAATTTATTTTAATTGTTCACCCTTTATAAAATAATTTATTTAATATCCATAAAAGGTCATCAATAATATTTCTTATTATAAATTACCAAAATGCCCTAAAATAGTCATAATATTATATATTAGGAGTATTCAAACATTAAAATCATAATTTTCTTATTTAAGACACCATTTAACTATTTATTTTATTTTATTCATAACTTAATCATTTTTAGGAAAAATTGCAAATTGATTCCAACAATTCTAATTTTCTGGATTTGGATAGTATATGACCCAAACATGATCCCCAAATTTGTTTGGAATTTTAGAAAATGATTTACTAATTTTAAAGTGCCCAAAACACCAGGATCTTGCTTCATTTATCATAAATCGAATTTTGCTCAGAAAGATCAGAATTTTTTTTTTTTTTTTTTTTTTTTTTTTTTTAGGGTATACTCTCATAACATATATGAACCTACAGAAACACTTTCGGAATTTTCCAGTGTATACACAGAGAGAAATTCGAGTGTTAATATTTAGTAGTCCTTCACAGAAATAGCCATTACGCACAACCTATATATTGAAATACGTTCGTTATTTTTTCTACACGTAGATAACTTCTTAAGGTACCTCTGTGATTTTTCCCAGATTTTTAAAAGACTTACAACTGCCCAAAACAGCCTCAAGAAAAACGGGGACAGTAGCTTTTTAGGGTTTTGAAACTTTGACTTTCTAAGTGGACTATTTTGGGGAAAACAGCCCTCATGGCTTCAATACTTGCTAGATTTGTGTTCTACCACTTGGGTTTACTAGATAACTCATGTATCTAGCACTCCCCTTTAACGGATTACAAATCTAAGTTGTAAAACATGAGTTACACAAGATTTAGTGTAAGAAAAACAAGAGTTTCACCCTTTGGAGAACATATGCTCATTTCCTTCCTCTAAACCTTTGATCTAACACTCAAGATACTTAGTTCCATACATGATAATATGTAGAACTAGGGTATCTTGAGTATTAATTCATATCTCCAACAAATCATGCTATAACACAAAATAGAAGAAGAATAAGAAAAAGAATGGATGAGAACCTCACCTAGTTTTATTTTCTATCATTCTTGATCTTCCAAAGTAATGTATAATCTTAGGGTGCATTAAGCAACTAGCACACCTCTCTCTCCCTCTCTCACAAATACGAAACTCTCTCTCTCTCTCTCTCTCTTGTATGTTGCTAGCTTGGGAGAAAAAGAAGAAGAAGAAGAATAAGAGAAATGAAAATGATCTAGCAAATGAATGGTTGATTAACTATTATCCCCCATACTTTTATTGTCCCATGGATAAAAGACTACACCTTATCTCTTCAATTAGCCTAATCATGTGATTAAGGGTGCTTAATAGATTTGCAATCAACGGGAGATTGACACACATGTACTTGTGTGTAAGACTTCTACTTATGGACATTGTTTAGCATAATTTGTTGCCTTAAAAGGCCTAATGCGGCCAGCTATATATATGCCCACTAATTCCTTCATTTAGCCTTTATTTTAATTCATAAATTAGATAAATCAAAGGTCTAAAATACCCTTAATCAAGTGGACTAAGTTTGGGCTTGCATTTTATTTCTTTTAGGCTTCTCCTTTAATTGTTTAGGGCCATGTAATGAACATAGTCTAACAATTTTAATACATGATAACCAAATTGTTTATTTAGGGTTTCCATAGCCAATCTTATAAAATTTAATTACTTATACATGTGACTTTAGCTCATAACCTAATTAGGTTTACTAGAAATAGGTTTAAAATTATTAGTCACTTTAAATAACAAGATTATCCACATAAGTTAGTATACATATTAAATACTAACCTTTCCTTATTACCATAATCCTTAGGTTATTTAATTGTCTCACCTAATGTATAATTAAGTTACGAAGCTTTCATTTAGGGTTTAAAATAATATAAAATTAGTTCCTAAAATTTATAATTAGGGTTTTCTTAATTTGATTAGGGTTCTAATCATACATGAACATTAGGGTATTATATAATAATTATCCTTGCTAATCTAGCAATTAGGGTTTATAATTAATAAATAGGATTTCAAGAAATTAATAAATCTAAATGTTAATTAGGGTTGACCTAATCAATCAAAAAAATCATATAACATAGTTATATAATAGTCTTAAACTCACAATTGAGTTTCAAATTAGGGTTTCCCACAGTAAAACTAGGGTTTGACATAATACACCATAACTGACCAATCATTGTCAGTCCACATACATACAGTATATAATTATAGCATTAAAAATCAAAATATAAATAATATATGATTATATTTTCATGGAAAATAATTATTAAAAACATTTCTACTATAAAATTAATTATTATAATAATATAGTTTATAACAATCAAAAATTTTAAAATAAAATTATTTAAAATCATTAATGTAATAAATATATCACATAAATACATACACACATTATCTTGGCACATATTCCCCATATTTAAAATAAAATAAAAAATTATACGCAAAATTTCTAATTTATTTGTATAGAAAATATCGGGTTGTTACACCACTGACACAACAGATTGCTTTCTCACCTAACACCTGAAAAGCTGTTTTCCTCTGATCCATGGTCCTTTCCTTAGCTTCTTTAATACGTTTCCTTCGATGAATACTAAGGATATCTTTTGTGCCCTTGGGACTGGTGAGGAGGACTTCAACGTTTATAACCCATTCCACATTTGTTGAGATTTATCTTTAACCAAATGGTCAGGGCTTAGTGCTTCTGACATAGGCAGATGATACTCTACGATTCAGATCGTGGTTTCTTGCCACCTTGGTGCCTGATATGATGTTATCAAACGAGAACACTACTATTTCTCTTAAGGACTGGCACACTACGATCTTCACTTGCTTGTCTTGCAGACTCTACATTTTCGAGAGTACACTATGATCTCTGAGTTAGCTTCAGCAAACGTCTGGACCACTCTACGATTGCTGGAGAGGCCCTTCAAGGCAGATACACTACGATCTTCAATGCTCTACGATTCTACCTTGGCTTCTGCAATCTCCTGATCAGCTCGATAGACTGCGATCTGGTTGAAGCCTATCTATTACATTTCAAGACATAGATCAACCTAACATTTTTGATCTCTTTATCTATACATTCAATTACAGAATGATAACAATTTGAATCTTAGATCAACCTAACAATTTTGATCTATCACTAAGTCCTTGTACATATATTCCTAGAAGGACTTTACATATAATCATCAGCATTTACTTTAAACATCAAATCAAAATATGCACTCTCCAACAAGATGGAGAAAGCATTCATTATTGTGAGGGTGGCAGAAGAGCAAAAGACAACTTTTGCAACATATCTGATGAAGGGAGAAGCCAATTACTGGTGGGAGACTAATCAAGTGAGAGCTGGAACAACTGTAGTGACTTAGACAAGATTCAAGGAGTTGTTCTTTGAGAACTACTTTTTGTCGATTATGCAAGCTCGGATGGAGGTTAAGTTTTTAGAACTGAAGCAAGAAAACATGTCGGTATCAGAATACGCCGCTAAATTCAACGAGTTAGCAAGATTTGCACCTCATCAGGTGGACACGGAGGCGAAAAAAGCCCAAAGATTTGAGAATGGACTGAAGCTAGGGATATTCAACAAGGTAGCGGTATTGCAGATCAATACGTTTACGGCTTTAATGGAAAAAGCGATAATTACTGAAGGAGGAAGCAAAGTAGCATCTCGATTTCATCAAGAGAAGAAGAAGAAGACAAATGATGGAGGAAACAACTGTGGTAGTAATCCGAACAAGAGAAAGTGGAGCAAGAATACCCAATCGGGTAACAAGATAGAAGGGAATAAGAAAGGAGTTGAGCCACGTGCTAGTTGTGGGAAGAATCAATCTGGAGTTTGTGGGAAGAATCAATCTAGAGTCTGTTTAAAGGGAAAGGGAGTTTGTTATTACTGTGGACAAGAGGGACACATGTCGCCCAATTGACCTAGTCTGAAGAAGATACAAGGTTGTTATACCTGTGGATCAACGGATCATCTGGTTCGGAATTGTCCGAAGAGGAATGTGGAGAAAGAAAGTGTCAACAAGGGACTCGGTAGCGGAACCTTGGCGTTTTGAGAACCTATACAGCCTGGAAGACCAACAACCCGTACATTCAACATGACGGTGCAAGATGTAGTAGCTGCCCAGGAGGTGGAAACATGTAACGATTTTGTTTAGAAATTTAATTACGTAAGTATTATTGAGTTAGACATTACTGTGAATTGTTTTCTTTTATAGATCCAAATCACAGGTTAGTATATATATGGGATACAAACTAGTATTGTGTTGATAAGAATGAATTGATAATACAACTTTCAAATATTGTAGAGAATAAGAAAGCGGTGATTCCGAGGATGGAATCCTTATAAGGAGGGGAGAATGTGATAACCCATAATTTTAAATAATTCAAATTTTACGATTTAATTTTTTTATATTTAATATTGATATTGACTATCAATATTGTGCAGAGTATCTGTGATACTAGTCTAGAGAAGTGGTCACTTTGTGTATTGACTGAGAAATACGAGTAGAGTTGTTCTTAACAGAGAATAGAAACCCTAAGCCTAGTTACGGATATGGATTCGGTAGAAAATACAACTATAATAATTGTATTGATGAGTATGTGTTTGTGCTATGTAGAATTTGTGATCAATGATTAATCGGATAGGGTATAAACTTAGTAAACCCTAATAAGAGATTAGAAACCCTAATCTCAAATTGAGAAACGCTAACACAGTTAAGAACCCTAATTGTGACGCTCCCAAAATTAGGTATACGTCACCCATCTTGGGTCGCCACTTACATGCTACATAAATTCAAATACAAACTTAATTATACATCTGTCGTGTAACATACGACAATACATAAATTGAGAGTTCTAATAGGAATATTGTCATTTAGACAATATCCATACTCAAGGAGTCCTCATTACATTTATTGTCACACTATTTAACAGAATAGTGAGGACTACTAATGCTATCTTCGGGACCATCACTCTTTTTCCCGACTCGTCCCAACTATATTCTCATTTCAAGAGAACAAAAGAAAGAAAGGGTGAGCTCAACTAGCCCAGTAAGAAATATTATAACTAAGATAATACAGAATAAATTATCAATAGTCTTCAACAATGTTAAACTGATAAAATACAATAGACAACCAGTTTAACTTCAGCGGAATATGCAATCCATTAAAAGAGTCAAGTAGAAAATAAAGTCTACTATATCTTTTAGGTTTTAAAAGGTTTTCATCAATTTTTATCACTAAGACTCAGTTTAATGAATAAACCACAATATCTAATCATCCATGTACCACGGTCAAGGATTTTCATCAAATTATCAATGGTCATGACTATACCGAATCACCCCTGGTCATAATCATACCAAAAACTATCCATCACTGAATTACATGCCACTGAGGACTTTTGTCACATCATTTATATCAAGCCATGATTATACCGAATGATCTTTGGTCATAATCATACTAAGTTCATCTATGCACGTAAGCCAAAGATAACATAATATAACATGAGGATGATGACAATGACATAATAATTCAATAAAACAAGTTCATGAATTAATTTATTCAGGAACTAATAACGCCCAAATTGTCAACATGATCTTTGCTTTGTAGAGTAAAATTCAAGAATGCTCAGAAAAATATTTCATTAAAAATAATGGATGAAGCGCAAATATCAAGGATATTCCACTAATTTCATGGAGTATAGAAGTCAAAGTTTTAACCAAATTGGGTATAATAAAGAATGGAATAACAAAAGAAATCACCATGCATGCGATAGACCGCACGTACGCAGTTTATTCCAACAGAATAATAATTACGGAACCAGTCGGTGAAATTCACACCAAGCGGGATGTTCCAAATGTAATAATAAATGCGAATAATAAATGATGGAACCAGTCCCACAGATAAAGATGCATGTGATATTCAAGCGAAATAATAAAGACGGAATAATAAAAATGGAACCAGGTCTGGTGTAAAACACACAGACAGGATATTCCAACAGAATAATAATAATAAAGACGGAACCAGTCCAGATGTAAAACACACGAGCATGTGATGTTCCAATGTAATAATAGAAGAATGTCACCAAGTATAGGGTAGATCACAGATACGAAGTTATTCCAATGTAATAATAAGCAATGGAATAACAACAGTTCTCTTCATGAATAAGAAAGAATAACACCCCTTACGGGTACAACAAATAATATTCCCTACCTTAGAAGAGCTGAATATTGGAAAAGTGAAGTAGCAAAATACTTTTCTTCTTTCTCTCTATAGTTTCTCTCTCTAGAGTTTCAGTGAATTCGTAAGAAATAATGAAGGAATGAGCTTTCATTTATAGAAAACGAGGGTGGCTCTTGGTCTTAACGAAGGGTCAAAATGACTCTTGGTAATATCAAGAGACAACTACTATTTCATGAAGGGTAATTAACCCTTGGAACACCGAAGAGGCAGTTAACTCTTGGTAATATTGAAGGGACAACTATTATTTGCGAAGGAGTAATTACTATTGACGAAGGTAATTACTATTGAAGAAGGTAATTACTATTGACGAAGGTAAACACTATTGACGAAGGTAATTACTATTCACAAAGGTAATTACTATTGACGAAGGTAAATACTATTGACGAAGGTAATTACTATTGACGAAGGTAAATACTATTGACGAAGGTAATTACTATTCACAAAGGTAATTACTATTCACAAAGGTAATTACTATTGATGAAGGTAAATACTATCTATTTGTGAAGGTAATTACTATTCACAAAGGTAATTACTATTGATGAAGGGACTCTTAGATGATGACATATGGGCCCCCATATAAAATAATCAAACTTACCACAAACGTCTTATAACAGGACTCTTTATATACATCAAGGATTGAATAAATATTACCACAAATCATTTTATTTTTAATCAACACATATTTAATCTTTCAACAATTATTAATCATTTATAACTTGTCGTCTCAATTAATAATTTAATACTATAACATATTATACTGAGATGATCTTTGTGACAATAATTGAATCAATAATATAAGAGATATGATGCGTGAATTCTCATAGCAATAATTGAGCATAAATGAGTGACTTCTCACGTAAGCATCAATAATCAATATCGTGTGCTACTATATCTGACTGTGACATTCGTACTTTTACTACTACCGGTAGTTCAACGGTTTATTGAGAACCCTCTGCCATTATTTTTATAGAAAAATAATTTTGTCGTTTTCTAACTACGACAATACTTCCCTTGTGGGGTCCACCAATGATTGAGTCGTCGTACAAATATTTCCCGACAAAAAGAATATTCCCCGACCAAACGAATATTTTATAACAACTTGCTTACTTTACAAAATTTATAAATATTACCCACAACTATAACATTATATCAAATTTATTCCATAATATTCAAAAATAATATTTATAAAATAATTCATCTTTATTTATAAAAGCTGGGGTCTTACACTAATCGAATGTCGGGAAACACTAATTTTAAATTCGGGAACCCTAAACCCTAATTAGGAAACACTAATCCTAATTAGCAAGCCTTAATGTGATTAGGAAACCTTAATATAATTAGGAAACCCTAATTATAATTTAGAAGTCTTAATTTTCTATTTTAAAACCCTAATTAGAAAATCCTAGAAATTAAATTTGTAAAATCTAAGGGTTAGAACCTTAGGGTAAAACCCTAAGGGTTGGATCAAATAACTAGAATGCCATTAAAATTGCATGTTAAATGTCCAAAATACCCTTTTTGGAATTCTTTAATTGGTTGGAGTATAAATCTTGCCATATTTTGAGTTGGTGACCAACTTTTGACTTGTCATTTGACTTAAATCTCAGCAACTCAGCCATTAATTGACAGCAACATCAGCTATATACATTATATCATAATATATACAGATTAAAGAGGGAGAAAATGTACAAAATTGGCTCATTTGTTATCTCAACCTCAACCAACTCTCACTCTCTCCAAACCTCCAAAATACCTAAGTGTTTCAGTCCCTAAACCACCCCCTAGAACATCAAGATCAATATATTAGAGCAAGGATCAAAGATTAAGCAAGAGAGGTATAAACCCTAACTCACCTTTTTATCTTGTATGCTTAGACCAAGTTTGTGTTTATGTGTTTTAATATATGCTAAAAGATGTTTTATGATGATCTATCATAGATCAATAGCATCAAAGTGGGTAAAAATCAAAGTTTTCAAAAACTGCCATGAACCCTAAAAAGTGGTCTCACAAGCTAATGTCAGAGTCCATAGATCCTTCTATGTTTTTGATATGTGTTGATTTAAGTTATAGACTTGAAGTTTGACATGAGGACTGTCATCTTGAAGTGGAATCATAGCTATTCCATGTCCAGATTACAAGTTATTCTTGGTCAAACTCAGTTGACCGAGCATGACCAGGAGTTTCTAGGCAACCTAGAAACTCATTTTCAGTGCTTGACAAGATTTTGCTAGCACGAGATCTGTCAGGTGTTATGTTGTTTGATGATGTTTTTATAACTAGATTGTAGTCTGTTAGATGGACTCCAGATCCATGCCTCTAGATCCCTTAAACAACAATCATATTCGATGTAATGGATGGTCAAAGTAGGTCATCCGGTCACGATTCCTGTTTTCTGGAATTTCCAGAAAACGTAAGAACTAGCTTTCTGACAGGCTTTGACTAGACTAAATCTGGAGAGTGTGATGTACTTGGACTGATCTGTTGATGTATATGTGTTCCTTGACATGTGTACTACATTCTTAGACCATAAGAACAACAATTTAACAACCAGAACTTGGAGAAAATTGAACCACAAAGTGGTACCTTTGAACTGCCTGGGTTTCTAGGTTACCCAGAAAACCCAGAAATGTTCTGATAGTGAGTTTGAATGTCCAGATCATCATGATATGATGTTGTATGACCAAAATAATGGGTGGATCTTGTAGTGTTACATATATACTACAATATCAAAATCCAAGTTAGCCCAGAACAAACATGAACAAAGAATTAGAGGCGGTCAAAGTAGACCCCTTGAACACTGACTGTTAGTGTTCATGAGCTCCAAGAACACCAACAATGACAATTACTGTTGCTAAAAATGCGACAGTTTTTTGTTAATTTTATTTTCCTAATTTACAAAAAATGCTTAAAAATAGAAATAAATTTTTGAAAATTACAAAAATGGTTTTAAAAATTATTTTCAGTTATGAAAAATAACTCTTGATAATTTGGGATATTTTTCATTAATATTTATAATTATTTGAATATTAATGGTATTTAATTTATTTAATTAGTATATTAAATAAATTAGAGAAAATAATTTTAATATTATAAAAATTATTTTAAATAAGAATAAAGTGTTTAAAAATATTTTGAGTTATAAAATGTAACTTTTAATATTTTTGGAGAATTTTCATTAATAATGTAATATTAATGATATTAGATTTATTTAATTATTATATTAAATAAATGAGTTAAAAATGGTTTTATTGATTTAAAATCATTTAAAATGAGAAAAGTGATTTAAAATATTTTAAGTGATAATTAATGACTTTTAATATTTTAATGAGAAATTTATTAATATTTAAATATTAATGGTAATTATTTAAAATGAGTTTAACTGCTTTTAAAATTCATTTAAGTAGAATATTGGAGAATAAAAAATATTTTAAGTTATTATAAATAACTTTACTATTTTGACAAGTATGTCATTAATATTTTAATATTATTAAATATTAATGATGATGGACTGAATCAATAATTAAATCATTTAAAAATGACTTCAGTATTTGAAAAATTATTATAAAATATAATAATTGAGACGTCCCCAAAATAGGTATACATCACCCATCTTGAGTCGCCAAATACATGGTACAGAATTTAAATACAAACTTAATTATACAACAGTCGTGTAAAATACGACTAAACATATGCTGTGAGTTTTAATACAAATATTGTCATCTAGACAATATACAAACTCAATGGGGTCCTTATTACATTTATTTTTACAATATTTATAGAATAGTGAGGACTACTAATGCACCATCTAGGACCATCACTCTATTCCCCGACTAGTTTCTGCTACGTTCTCATTTCCTAAAGAGAACAATGAAAGCAAAAGGGTGAACTCAACTAGCCCAATAAGAAATATTATGACTAAGATAATGCAGAATAATTTATCATTAGCCTTCAACATTGTTAAACTAAAAAATATAATAAATATCAAGCTTAACTGCAGCGGAACAAGCAATCCATTAGAAGAGTTCTAACCAAAGATATTCCACTAATTTCATGGAGTATAGAAGTCAAAGTTCTAACCAACTAAGTATAACAAAGAATGGAATAACAAATAAAATCACCAGGCATGCAGTATATTCCAACAGAATAATAAATAAGGAATCAGGTCCGACGTAAAACGCACAGACAATATATTCTAACATAATAATAAAGAATGGAACCAGGTCTGGTGTAAAACGCACAGACAGGTTATTCCAACAGAATAATAAATAATGGAATAACAAGAGTTCTCTTCATGAATATAAAAGAAATAATACCCCTTATCGTAAAAGAAACTGGATATAAGAGTAGGGAAGTAGCATAATACTTTTCTATAGTTTCTCTATAATTTCTCTCTCTAGAGTTTCAGTGAATTCATAAGAAATAATGAAGGAATGAGCTTCTATTTATAGGAGAATGGAAAGGCACTGTTCATGGACGAAATAATTTTGCAGATTACGGACACTCAAATTCAATCAACCATCCAACAACACAAAAATAAAATATAATATATATATAAACACATGCTTTCAATTTATATATATCAATATTATATATGTACCACTTGATTTTTATCCCCCCATAACCAACATCAATCTCCCACCCCCCAAAAAATCACTTTCATCATATATATATATATGTATATATATATATACCAATTATATATATATTCATACACAATATTAACTTTCCCACCCAGACATCACTTTCACTACACTCTTACACACACACACACACCATACACCTTTCACTATCACAGACATATATCTTACACCCCTCACTTTCATACTATCACTTTTCCACCATTTTCCACTTACACACATAGTATATATATACACACATCATATATATATATATATATATATATATATATATATATATATAAATTCCATCCCCTTTACGTAACTCCTTCCCACCCCCATTTCAAAAATCAGTTTTTCAACATATATGGTCCCCACATGTGGCCCCCACATGTGGCCCCCACCTTTAAATAATTTTCTACCGATTATTTTGAAAAATGGGTAAATGGGGGGTCCATAAAATAAACAAAACTTCATAAAAATCACCTTAATAATTTTAACAACATTTATCACCTTTATTATAATTCACAATATTAATCGACCAGGTCGTTCCCAGGAAAGAGGGGGCTTTCCAATAAGGATTTCTCCCTATTGGTGCGCAATTAGGTGACCAAACCTCTCCTTGACATAACTTCTAGACATCGTTAATATTGCAAATAATAATATTAATAACTTTGTCATCTCAATTATTGATTTAATAATATATAAAATATTGACAATAATTGAATCAAATAACGTGAGATACTATACATCAATTACTGTAACAATAATTGAACAAAACTGAGTGACTTTTCACATAAGCATCAATAATTAATACCGTGTGCTACTGTGCAACTACGCGTATTACTATACTTTTAACACCGGGTGTTTCAACAGCAAACGGTAAAACTTCCGTCGTTATTTTCATAAAGTATTTTTGTTGTTTTCTCAATCCGACAATAATTCCGTTGTGGGGTCAACCAATGATTGTGCCGTTAAAACGAATATTCCCCGACCAATCGAATATTATATAACAACTTGCGTACTTTGCAAAATTTATAAATATTACCCACAACTATAACATTATATCAAATTCATTCCATAATATTCAAAAATGATATTTATAGAAAATTCATCTTTAATTATAAAAATCGGGGTCTTAAAATAATTGTTTGAAAATTATTAAAAGCTTCCGAAAAATAATATTGAAGCTTTGAGACCAAGTTTAATTGAAAATAAATGTGTTAATTATCGAATAGGGTGACTAGGACACCGAGAACAGACTGAAGTCTAACCAGACTAAACTAGTTAGACTTGAGAAGTGTTTATATAAGTTATAAACACTGATGTGACTATGTGGTAATGTGTCTAGATGAACTATTGACTGTAAATTACAGTATCACGTGTTATGAATTATTGTGCTAATTATGAGACCGATATTGTGATTATAGGTTTTTTAAACGCAGATAAGTATTTTGTGTTGCAATAATCAATGTGGAAGTCAAGTTTCCTCAACTCAACCTTGAGTTATATCTTTTCAAATATTATGGTGGTAAATTATTGTTAATTAGACCACGTCTAAAATTTATTGTTGATTGTTCACAATTAGTGCATGTTTATTAATTCAAATTGAATTAGTGATTCTAAGAATATACTTGGAGAATAACTGTTGTTGGATACTTACATTCATAGAAGCTAATATTGATAGTACAGATAATTCCTGTTTACTATCGAATTGTGTTGAGAAATGTCTTAGCTAATTATTCTGGATAGACAAATATTTGTTAGAACTTGATAGGTTCCAGAAAAGAATTCAATTATTATTGACAGATCGATGCCAATTATTTTGGCTAGATCGAGAAAGTGATTAGATATTGAAATCATTATATTTAGTTGTTGTGATTCGAATTCTGGTTATAAGATTGAGAAGAACAACCTTTTATATAAAGGGAACATTTTGGTCGTATATTCGGTCGTTGCGCGCGTGTAAGTATTATGCATAATATAGGGTACAAGGAGTCGGCCGCTCTAAGTACTTGCTGAGGGGTATAATTTAATTTATATGGTTCTCTGATACACCTGGGTATATCAAAGTCAAATCTTTGATAGTTACTCGAGAAGAGAAGTTCAAGATCCAATGGATCGCTCAACATAAATCTGGAAAATATTCCACTTTGTTATTGCATAGAATTGATTCTTGATTATTCAATAGAATATCATAGAAACTTTGAAAGCGTTGCACTCTTTCATTATCAGATTATTGGTCTGCATAATATGCAAGAAGACTTATTAGTGATTAACGATTTGTTCAGCTATTTCAAAGTTCTCCGAACTTTGGTGTCATTCTATCGAATAGATAGTCTGTTATTCTTGATTATTATACATTCATTGTATGCCTTTACTTGTGGGGTAAATTTGTTGCTCACCCTTACTAAATAAAATATTTCAGCTAGGAACGAAGAGGCCGGAGGGGCAAAGAAGAACAAAGGCGAAGGCATTTTGCTGGACTAATTATGTTAAACAATATTATTATGTTGTTTTGTATACCCTTTTTGTGACGCCCCCAAAAAAGGTATACATCGCCCATCTTGAGCCGCCAAATACATGGTACAAAATTAAAATATAACTTAATAATATAACTGTCGTGTAAAATACAACAAAACATAAACTGAGAGTTTTAATACGAATATTGTCTTCTAGACAGTATTCCACTTAAATGGAGTCCTCAATACATTTATTATCACACTATTTCGTAGAATAGTGAGGACTACTAATGCTATCATCTAGACCGTCACTCTGTTCCCTGACAAGTCCCGACTATGTTCTCATTTCCTGAAGAGAACAATCGAAGCAAAAGGGTGAGCTCAACTAGCCCAGTAAAAAATATTATGACTAAGATAATGCAGAATAATTTATCGTTAGCCTTCAACAGTGTTAAACTGATTAAATATAACAAACATCAAGTTTAACTACAACGGAATAAGCAATCCATTAGAAGAGTCAAGTAGAGCATAAAATTGACTATCTTCTATGATTTAAAAGGGTTTTCATCACTTTTATCGCTGAGACTCAACTTAATAAATAATCCACATCATCAAATCACCCCTGCCCTACGGCCAAGGATATTCTTTAGTATCATGACCACAAATTATCCATGTACTATGGGCCAAGGATATTCGTGTATTCATCAATGGTCATGATCATGCCAACAACTGTCCATCAATGCACTACGGGCCAATGAGGATTTTTACCACATCATTTGCAACATTACTACTACGATGATTGTGCCGAATAATCCTCGGTCATAATCATACCGAGTCCATCTATGCACTCACAGTGCCATGATGACTTTCAACATAATATAAACATGAGGATGATGACAATGATATATGAATTTAATAAAACAAGTTCAAGGATAAATTTTTAAAGATTTATAATTTAATTTATCCAGAAATCAATAACGTCTAAATTGTCAACATGATACTGCTTTGTGGAGTAAAATTCAAGAATAATATTGTACCAAAAATGATTTGGACAAAAAACGAATCAATTTTTATCATGAATAGTACACCGGGTGAATAGTACCCCATGAGTAGTAATTCGGGAATAGTAACCCTTTGAATAGTATTCTGGCATGAAAAAGTAAAAACTTATAAAGAATGCTCAGAATAATATTTTCATGAAAAAAATATTGGATGAAGCGCAAATATCAAGGATATTCTACTAATTTCATGGACTATAGAAGCCAAAACTTTAACCAAACGAGTATAGAATTCGAAATCAGAAATAAAATAATATTACTTACATACTACAGAGTATGGTGTTGCCTCTTTTTTACGACTAACAAAAGAGCTCTAACTCATGCAAGCATACATGCGTCAACAAGTAATACAGAGAAAGTAAAGTATCGATCCCACAGAGAAAGTTGTTTAACTTAAACTACTATTCATTAATTAAATCACTATATTTATATGCTCACACTATGGATTAAACTTGGTTTGTTCTTGAACTACAAATATCAACTAAAACAATAAAAATGATATAATAATTGATATTGGAACTAATGGGATTCTAACTTCATTTAATATTTCATTCACTCATCACTATCATGCACGACTTGTTCACATATCATAGGAAAGTAGCCAAGAGCACTAAAAGAGTATTAACCATTTTTCAATGCACTAAGACCTACTTGCACAACATCCACAGATGATAGACTCTATGTAATCATCAATATAACCAACGTCACTATATGTTTATGTGAAATTGCAACCATATTGATTTTAAGTTCAAGTTCTTATTCTAACTTATACGGTGAAACAGTATATGTCTATCTGGTTCACGAAATACATAAGCCATATAACACAGCCCTATATATGTATACTATCATGATTCCAGTCCATATTTGCATGTTCATTGTCAATTCCATATAAATACTGAAACGAATGGTGATCAAGCATTCATGTATGCAAAACAATCATGAAAGACATTCCATATAATATGCAAAACAACCCAACATTTAAGTATGCAATCAAACTACATAATAAAATCCGTTAGAATCCCATAATGGAGTTTAGTTCATGACTGTACCAAACGCCATTATGGGATCAAATCTAAACATGATTAATAAACGACAACTGAAAGATGAAAGTTGAAACTATCAAACTCAATTGCTGAATACGCATCAATATTCAATCCTCATAAGATTCTAGCAAAAACTAATATTAATAATCCACTCTCGTAGAGAAATCCCAAGAAGGAGTAGAAAAGTAGAGTTATAGCCTCCTTCTATATTGGAATCCTCTCTAGAGAGTAAAACCCTAATTACCTCGTAAAGTTATGTGAAAAACTAATAATATGTCAAGTGATACCCCTGACATCAGTCAGGAATTGTTTTTAAATCAATTATAACCTTTAAAATTTTGAAATAAAATAAAACAAATCAGCAGCTTCAGGCTTAGCGCACGGCCGCGCGCTCTTCCAGCTTGATACTCTCACGATCGCGAGACTGGCAGTAGGGTCATATGTTTGGCCGGTCTCGCGCGCGCTCCCTAGGCTTGTCCTTCTCGCGGTCGCGTAACTTGCAGAAGGTTGTCCTGGTTTTGTTGGGACCTCGCACGGGCGCGTGCTTCCAAGCTATGTTTACCGCGCGGCCGCGCGGCTTGCAGTTGTTGTATTCTGATTCAGCTCCTTAGCTTGGTTCTGCATTGTTGCTGCTGCTATTGACATGTCCTATGTTTATCCATGCTTATCCATCCATGCTCCACTCACTCCTATGCACATCCTATTTTTTGCTTCGCCTTATGCTTTCGTTAGCCTCGTGCCCGATATCACCACAAAACTAAGCTAATTCCTGCACTTATTCACCAAAAGGAGTTTTAAGTATGCGAAATGCAATTTAACATAAAATGCAGCTAAACAGACTAAAATGTACATGAGATGGGCATAGTTCGCATGAATTGGTACTCCATAAGTAGGTAAAAATCCTACTTATCAAATAATCCCAAACTTGAACCATTGCTTGCCCTCAAGCAATGCATACAAATGAGCAATAAAAATGCAACTATATTATTATGCAACTAATTCTCACATTGTCCCAACCATCATAAAAATTCAGTCTAATTTTCAGCAAATTTTTCTAGATTTGAGAATACAAATTCCAACCAAACTGCAGGCATAAAGTCATATACTCGTAT
Organism: Panax quinquefolius; assembly: GCA_020205615.1. Taxonomy (NCBI): domain Eukaryota; kingdom Viridiplantae; phylum Streptophyta; class Magnoliopsida; order Apiales; family Araliaceae; genus Panax; species Panax quinquefolius. The sequence continues at coordinate 76,882,085 of CM035169.1, read as the reverse complement.
AATTCACAAATGCTATACAGATGCTGTGTGTGTGTGTGTTGTGTTCGCCCAATACTTGATTTCGGTGTAGAATGCTCATGATATCTTGCTCAAAATAGAAAATTATAGTTTAAATCAAGACATGTATATATATGCGACTCGGACCATTTCAACATCTTAAAATAAACTAAGGTTCAACAATGGGCTTAACTGCTTTATTTTACTCACGAGGGCGAATTTAGCACTTTCTCGCGGTGTTTATTGCTATTTTTCTTTTCTTTTCTTTTTCTTCATGACTGTGCAATGTCTTACACCATTAGGCTCACTGCTACCCCTTAGCGAGCTTTCGACCAATGACTCCCAGACCATGAAAGACCTTAGGGCGCTAGGTGTAGAGACAATCCCCTCGAGCGTACTTACTCAAGTAGCCAGGGCCCCAAAATAATTCTAGCCATGTTATTTCTACTTTTCTTTCTTTTTCTTTTTTTATACACAGATACCCATGTGTTCCCACAGTTTAAAAATCGATGTTTTATAAGCCCCAAATCACGTTACACATATTTCTCTTTTTAACACTACATTTTTCTGTCGAACAATGCACACGTACTTCTTATACCTACATGTGCTTGTGAACCCATTTGTGCAAACCGAGAACATGTACACAACATTATGAATTTCGTTGTATAAAACGTTATAACTCAGCTCATGTTATCCAAAATATTCAGAAATCATTTAAAAACTTCACTCTCATCATTGGCTAGACAATTTTTTTTTTCTAAACGGCAAGAACTGTGAGGTATGCAGCATGCAATTATATGCTAAACATGCACATAAAAATTAAACTAATCATGCAAAACTAAATAAAAATAATAACTACTACCTAATACCCCTAAACTTAAAATATTCAATGTGCCAATTGAATGAAGGTAAAAGGTATGAAAACTCCCCTAATTATCGGTGGGGCCACCCTCCTCGGGTGGTGAGTTCGGTGGTGGATATAGTGTTACGGTTCCAAATTGAGGCCATTCTTGTGTTATTCCTTGTTACGCAAACGCTTCGGCTAAAGCCCTTGGGAGTCCCGTCGCAAATGTGCCCAAAAATTTCGTACATGGTGTCGACCTTGCGCTCCAACCTTCGAAGCTATCGATCGCCATTGGTGGCACGTGCGTGCGTGGATGGGTCCGCCTCATCTGTATGCGGGGGTTGTTGTTGTTCTGGAAAAATAGGATGAAGGATGAATCCTAGTCCGCGTGGGTGCGGTACACCACCTGCCCAGTCTTCGAACTTTTCGATCGTGGCATGAGTAATATCCTGGCTTGGGTATTGCATCTGCTCATTTCCCCAGTTTCATCCCTGATTAGGACAAAGCATGGCTACCACGGATGCGTGTGGAATGCTCCCAATCGTTACTCCCCGTAAATAGCGCATCATATTTTCGTGAATGAGATGACCAATGTCAATGTACTTGCCGGTGATTATGCCTTGCGAAGACATACCCTCTCACCGATATATTTCATCTTTGGTGGGGCGGAGGGGCATGAGCTTATGATATGAACAAATTCCACGCTTTTTTATAGCGATTTAGGGCTGCAGCAGGGAATAACTGCGGTTGTGTTGTGCCAATTTTATATGTCCATTTCGTACCCAGCACACATTACTCTGTAATGATCAGCTCCATGTCGGTCTCCAAATGAGTGCGGTTATCCAATTAGCAAATTTCACCCGGTGGTGCATCGATAATTTTAAAAATTAGTCGGATGGCACGGGGTCTGTAATCTACCTCGATACCACGAACCAGAGATATCCCGCTCATAGTGACCTTGGCATTGGTATAGAATTCACGGAGTACGCTCATAGGAACAAGTATTGGAGTAGCTGTCAGCCCACCCCAGCCTTTCTCTTGAATCATGGCGCACAGCTGTCCATCCTGCCCCTCCGGCTTGAATCTTCGCTCTTTGATGAATGTCTTTTCCACAATATGATAGTATTCTTGTTGAGCTTCCAAATTGAGGAATTTGGTGTGATCCACAACGTCAGCCTCTTGACTGACCGCAGAAGAAGAAGAAGATGAAGTAATAGATCTCGCTCGCTTAGGCCCCATTTGTTGTTGTTAGTACTTGCACAGATTATATAACTAGGGAAAGAAGAAAAGCTTAAAGAATTGATAGCTCTCACACTTGTGTCTGCACTCCCACGTAGGAACCCTAGCTTTATAGCACTCTTGGAGAAGTTGAGGAGATATGGACTTTGAATGAGGAGAGAATCGTGGCTAATTGATTGAGAGATACGCGACATAAATTATAACTGACGAAGAGATAACGACGTGAGTTATAGAGAGTGGGAGAATTTCACTTCTGTTGATATCCCAAATGAGAGTCCAAATGGTCCACAACTCTGTTTTTAAACTATTCGTCTTTATAACCTTGTTATTGTCGCAGCGTGCGTGGTCTAAGCGAGACTTGCAGAATGTTTGGTGGTTTTCTTTTATTGACACGCGTACAGCGTCTGTATTTGATTTTATCTTGACTATGTCATGCTGCACATGCGAGAGAGATATTTGCAATGCTCCACTTCAGTTTTACTTTGCTTGTCAGTGATGCCTTCCAATGATGGTACCTGCATATACATTAATGCATCGTGTTAAGGCAGGATATAGTGGTCTCATAACACTAATAGTATGCAACTACTCGCACAGCAATTCTTGTTACACTCATAAGCATGAACATCAAATATCTAATTAAAAAGGAGTTCGATATAACTATTGAAATACTCAAAATGCAATACTGAAAACAAATTAATAGAGAGAATAATAATAATGGGCTGCCTCCCATCTAGCGCTAAGTTATAGTCAACTAGCTTGACTGTCTCTGAGCTTCATGGTACCGATGAAATTTCGGTGCTTTCCTTCGTGTCCTCTGCACCCTAAAATTTCATGACCGCATCTTTCGTCAATGGCTCTTCCTTCAAATTTGAATTTCACCCGTTGTATATATCAATGTTCCATAATCCCTCAATTTCTGTACGTTATCCTGTAGGCACCAGTCCACCACGTCAACTAGAAAGCACTCTTCTTCATCCGTTGGTAGATTGATTGCTTTAAAGACGTTAAAGTGACCTCTTGATCCTAGACATACATAGTGAGTTCACCTTTCTACACATCTATTGATGTTCTGCCTGTGGCTAAGAATGGTCTCCCCAGTATTATTGGTATGCTTTTGTCCTCCTCGTAGTCTAGAATGATGAAGTCAGCTGGAAAAAAAAATTTGTCTACCTTAACCAACACATCTTCAACAAGTCCCCTTGGATATGTGATGGATCTGTCCGCTAACTGCAATACAATGTTTGTGGGCTTTGGATCCGACAATCTCAACTGATTAAACACTGACAAGGGCATCAAATTTATGCTTGCCCCAAGATCACATAAACACTTACTAAAATTCAACTTTCCTATGGTATATGGAATTGTGAAACTGCCTGGATCCTTCAGCTTTGGAGGTAATTTCTGCTGAAGCACTGCACTGCATTCCTTTGTCAAGGCTACTGTCTCAAACTCATCTAATCTCCTCTTCCTTGACAATATACCCTTCATAAACTTGGCATAGCTGGGCATTTGTTCCAATGCCTCGGCGAAGGGTATGTTGATCTGCAGCTTTTTGAACACCTCCAAGAATTTACTGAACTGTTTATCTTCCCTTTTCTTCATTAATCTCTGCGGATACGGAACATGAATGTGCATTGGTGGTACTGGACTCTTAACTGTCTCCTTTGAGCCTACTTTGTCTTTCTCTTCCTGACATTCCTCAGATTTCTCCAAATTTTCCCGCTTTCGATGGTGGCTCCTTTACCTCATGCATGGTCAAGCTCTTCCCTTAGTGTATTCTCATGTGGCGCGCGACTTAATAATGTCGACAAATCTTTCCTTGATCTCAATGTGACTGCTTGAGAATGTTTCTTCCCTTCTCTTCTTGGATTTGTCTCCTTATTACTTGGCAATGAACCCTGGGGCCTGTTAGTAAGCAGGTTTGCCATCTGCCCCATTTCATCATCATCTCCTCCACTTCTGATTTCTTTTCTTGTTGAGGTGAAGGTGGAGTGTGATGTTTCTGTTGTTGTTGAGAAAATCCTGGCGGAAAGGGTGATCTAGGATTAAATTACTGCTGCGCTAGCTGTGCCTGAAATTGATTGTTTGGTTGAAACTGAGCTTGTTGATTCCCTTGATTATTCAACCAACTAAAATTTGGATGATTTCTGTTGTTGGGGTGATATGTGTTCTGAAATTGGCCTTGGTCTTTTCTGTAGTTGCTCACATACTGTACTGATTCTGAGATGATAGCACATTGATCCGTTGAGTGTGACCCCGCATAAATCTCACATATGTAGGCAACCGTCTTTACCTTTCCTTCAGCCAAAGTATCTATCTTCTTTGCCATAGCTGCCATCTGTACTTATAGCTGAGTAATATCATCAACCTCCAATACACCTGCAACTTTGGTTTGTGGCATTCGGGATGTAGGATTCTAAAAATCATTCAATGCCATTGTCTCGATAAGATTATAGGCTTCCTCATAGTTCTTTGCCCATAATGCACCTCTCGCAGCTGCATCTACAATCGGTCTCGACTGCCATCCCAATCCATTATAAAACGTGTTGATTACCATCCAATCTGGCATACCGTGATGTGGGCACTTTCTCAGCATTTCTTTGTATCTCTCCCATGCTTCATATAACGACTCGCCCTGTTGTTGCTCAAACTGAGAGATAGCTATCCTCATCTTGGCAGTTTTCGCCATTGGGAAGAACTTAGCTAAGAATTTCTGTGCTAAATCCTCCCATGTAGTTATAGATCCTGCTAGCAGATAATGAAGCCAACTTTTCGCTTTATCCCTCAATGAAAATGGGAACAACCTTAGTCTAATAGCATCCTCCATCACATCGTTGTATCTGAATGTATCACAAATTTCAATGAAACTCAATAGATGTTCATTCGGATCATCTGTAACAGCACCCCCAAACTGAACTGTGTTCTGCACCATCTGAATAGTGCCAGTTTTTATCTCGAATGTGATTGCTGCTATCACTGGTCTGACTATGCTAGACTGAAGTCCGTTAATATTGGGCATGGAATACTCCTTCAGAGCCCTATGCTCCTCTCTTTGATCTTCTCCGCGTGCCTCGGCTGCCATGTTAGCTGTCGTGTTTTTCAACTATTCTTGTAAATTTCTACGTACACCCGCTTTCCAACCTCTCCCGTTTATATTATCCTGAACAGGTATTAACTCAGGGTTGGTTGACCATGTGCGCATAAAATTTTATCCAAATTCCTGAAACAAAAACAAAAACTGAAATGAGATAAGACTAAAATTGTCTAAGTCATACAATATAGCTTAAAACTAATGATAATAATATTAAATTAAACGCCTTTCCCTGGCAACGGCGCCAAAAACTTGTTGCCTCTTTTTTACGAGTAACAAAAGAGCTCTAACTCATATAAGCATACATGCGTCAACAAGTAATATAGAGCAAGTAAAGTATCGATCCCAAAGAGAAAGTTGTTTAACTTAAACTACTATTCATTAATTAAATCACTATATTTATATGCTCACACTATGGATTAAACTTGGTCTGTTCTTGAACTACAAATAACAACTAAAACAATAAAAATGATATAATAACTGATATTGGAACTAATGGGATTCTAACTTCATTTAATATTTCATTCACTCGCCACTATCATGCACGACTTGTTCACATATCATAGGAAAGTAGCCAAGAGCACTAAAAGAGTATTAGCCATTTTTTAATGCACTAAGACCTACTTACACAACATCCATAGATGATAGACTCTATGTAATCATCAATATAACCAACGTCACTATATGTCTATGTGAAATTGCAACCATATTGATTTTAAGTTCAAGCTCTTATTCTAACTTATACGGTGAAACAGTATGTGTCTATCTGGTTCACGAAATACATAAGCCATATAACACAGCCCTATATACGTATACTATCATGATTATAGTCCATATTTGCATGTTCATTGTCAATTCCATACAAATACTGAAATGAATGGTGATCATGCATTCATGTATGAAAAATAATCATGAAAGACATCCCATATAATATGCAAAACAACCCAGCATTTAAGCATGCAATCAAACTACATAATAAAATCTGTTAGAATCCCATAATGGAGTTTAGTTCATGACTGAACCAAACGCCATTATGAGATCAAATCTAAACATGATTAATAAACGACAATTGAAAGATGAAAGTTGAAACTATCAAACCCAATTACTGAATACGCATCAATATTCAATCCTCATAAGATTCCACCAAAAACTAATATTAATAATCCGCTCTCGTAGAGAAATCCCAAGAAGGAGTAGAAAAGTAGAGTTATAGCCTCCTTCTACGTTGGAATCCTCTCTAGAGAGTAAAACCCTAATTACCTCATAAAGTTATGTGAAAAACTAATAATATGTCAAGTGATACCCCTGACATCAGTCAGGAATCATTTTTAAATCAATTACAACCTTTAAAATTTTGAAATAAAATAAAACAAATTAGCGACTTGAGGGCTTGGCACACGGCAAGCGCTTCTTCGACTTGATACTCTACGGTAGCGAGACTTGCGATGAGGTTCAGTATGTTTGGCGATATCGCATGCAAGGCGCGCGTAATCCCCTAACTTGTCTTGTCCTTCTCGCATCCGCGCAACTTGCAGAAGGTTGTCCTGGTTTTGTTGGGACCTCGCGCGGGCACGCGCTTCCAAGCTATATTTATCGTGCAGCCGCGCGGCTTGCAGTTGTTGTATTCTAATTCAGCTCCTTAGCTTGGTTCTGCATTGTTGTTGCTACTACTGACATGTCCTATGTTTATCCATGCTTGTCCATCCATGCTCCACTCATTCCTATGCACATCCTATCTTTTGCTTCGCCTTACGCTTTCGTTAGCCTTGTGCCCGATATCACCACCAAACTAAGCTAATTCCTGCACTTATTCACCAAAAGGAGTTTTAAGTATGTGAAATGCAATTTAACATAAAATGCAGCTAAAACAGATTAAAATATACTTGAGATGGGCATAGTTCGCATGAATTGGTACTCCATAAGTAGGTAAAAATCCTACTTATCATATGGAAGAAAATATTATTTCATTTGAATATTGAACAAAAATAACATCCCTTACCTTGAAAAGAAGAGTATTCCAACTAGTATAGCAGGGATATTCTTGAAGAAAACTTATACTGTTTTCTACGCTCAAAGCTTTCTAAAACTCGAAAGAAATACGCTCAATATTATAGAAGAAGAATTCTCTGATTCTGGTGTGATTTTCAATTCTAAATAAGCATCCTATTTATAGGAGAATGAAAAGGATACTATTTGAATTTTGAAAATCACAAACGCACAGGGAAATGAATTCACGGACGATTCCTCTGGTCGAACGTTTGAAAATTTTGATTTACTATGCAGCACTATGCAATAAAATATTCTAATAAAACAAAAACTTTAAATAAAATAAAATAAAATATATTCTATTTATATTCAAATAAAACAAAACTTATAATATATATATATATATATACATTATATAAATTTTGTATATATATAAGCTTTGCCTTTGCCGTAAGGTTATACAAAGGTTTTATATATATATATATATATATATATATATATATAAAATACAACTCCCTTCCTTTCCCGTAGCCTTTCCCCAATGCCAAATTATGATTTCCAAAGTCACATGTGGGCCCCACATATGGGCCCCACCTTTATTATAAAAAAATACTGAAAAATTATCTACCGATAATTTTGAAAAATGGGTAAATGGGGGTCAAACAAATACTTCATAAAAATTCCCCCAATATTTTTAACAATATTTATTCATATTATTATAACTCGCAATATTAACAACCAGATCATTCCTAGGAAAGAGGGGGCTTTCCAATAAGGATTTCTCCCTATTGACGCGCAATTAGGTGAACAAACCTCTCCTCGAGAAAAATTTCTAGACATTGTTAATTATGCAAATAATAGTATGAATAACTTGTCATTTCAATTATTGATTTAATAATATATAAAATATCGAAAATAATTGAATCAAATAACGTGAGATACTATGCAGCAATTACTGTAGTAATAATTGAACAAAACTGAGTTACTTCTCACGTAAGCATCAATAATCAATATTGTGTGCTACTATGCAACCACGCGTATTACTGTACTTTTAACACTGGGTATTTCAATAGTTAACGGTAAAACTTCCGCCGTTATTTTCATAAAAAGATATTTTTGTCATTTTCTCAATCCTACAATAATTTTGTTGTGTGGTCCACCAATGATTGTTTCATCGTACGAATATTCCCTGTTAAAACGAATTTTCCCCGACCAATCTAATATTATATAAAAACTTGCGCACTTTGCAAAATTTATAAATATTACCCATAACTATAACATTATATCAAATTCACTCCATAATATTCAAAAATGATATTTATAGAAAATTCATTTTTATTCATAAAAGTTGGGGTCTTACAACCTCCCCTTCTTATGAAATTTCGCCCTCAAAATTAGGGTACATACCTGGTATGTCGAAGAGGTAAGGATACCTTTATTTCATTTCAGATTCTAACTCCCAGGTCATTTCCTAAACATCGTGGTTTCTCCACAAAACTTTGACTTAAAGTATAACTTTGGAGCGTAGAATATGTTCCTTCTTATCCAAGATTTTAACAGGAACCTCTTCATACGTTAAATCTTCCGCTGTTTTTGTGACGCCCCCAAAATTAGGTATACATCACCCATCTTGGGTCGCCACTTACATGGTACATAAATTCAAATACAACTTACTAATATAACTGTCGTGTACAATACGACATAAACTGTGAGATTGAATACAAATATTGTCTACTAGATATTATACAAACTCAAAAGGAGTCCTCATTACAGCTATTATCACACTATTTCACAGAATAGTGAGGACTACTAATGTTATCCTCGGACCATTACTTACGTTCCCAGACTTCGTCCAAATATGTTCTCATTTCACGAAGAAACGGTGAAAAAAAGGGTGAGCTCAACTAGCCCAATGAAATATTATGACTAAGATAATGCGAAATAAATTATCATTAGCCTTGATAGTGTTAAACCGATAAAATACAATAGACAACCGGTTTAAGCTGCGGTGAATAATAAGCAATCCATTAAAAGAGTCAAGTAGAGAATAAAGTCTACTATCTTTTAGGTTTTAAAAGGTTTTCATCAATTTTTATCATTTGAGACTCGACAATAAATAAACCACCATATCTAATTATCCACGTACCCACGGTCAAGGATTTTCATCAAATTATCAATGGTCATGACTATACCGAATCACCCCGGTCATAATCATACCAAAAACTATCCATCACTGCATTACAGAATACCGAGGACTTTTGTCACATCATTTATATCAAGTCATGATTATCTTAGAATGATCCTAGTCATAATCATACTAAGTTCATCTATGCACGTAAGCCAAAGATAACATAATATAACATGAGGATGATGACAATGACATAATAATTCAATAAAACAAGTTCAAGAATTATTTAATCCATGAATTATTAACGTCCAAATTGTCAACATAATCTTTGTTTAGTAGAGTAAAATTCAAGAATGATCGGAAGAATATTTTCGTGAAAGATCTTTGGATGAAACGCAAATATCAAGGATATTCTACTAATTTCATGGAGTATAGAAGTCAAAGTTTTAACCAACTGGGTATAATAAAGAATGGAATAAGAAAAGAAATCACCATGCATGCGGTGCTTCAGCGCCAGGACGTGTTATTCCAATGTAATAATAATAACGGAACGGTCGGTGAAATTCAATAAGCGGGATGTTCCAATGTAATAATAAAGATGGAACCGGATCCGATTAACAAAACACACGATAGGATATTCCAACGGAATGATAAAGATTTTAACCGGTCCTGTAAAACACACGCATGTGATGTTCCAACAGAATAATAGAAGAATGTCACCAAGTATAGGGTAAACCACATTATCAAGTTATTCCAATGTAATAATAAGCAATGGAATAACATAAGGATTTCACCAAGTATAGGGTATGCCACGTATACAAGTTTATGTATAGGGTATGCCACTTTTACGGAGTTATTCAATGTAATAATAGTGAATGGAATAATGAAGTTCTCTTCAAGAAGAAAGAATAATAACACCCTCACCGTAAAAGAACCTGAATATAGAAGTAGTGAAGTAGCGAGAATACTCTTCTTCTTTCTATAACTTTCTCTCTATAGCTTCTCTATAATTTCTCTCTCTAGAGTTTCAATGAATTCGTAAGAAAATAATGAAGGAATGAGCTTCTATTTATAGGAAAATGGAATGCATAGTAACTAATTCATGAACGGTCCGAGATTGATTTACTTTAATCGGACGGTCCATATTTAAAGAAAAATCTTTTAAATAAAATATAATATATTCTATTTATATAAAAACATTTTACTATGCAAACACTATGCAAAACACTATACAACACTATGCATAATAAAATATAATATATTCTATTTATAGAATAACTTTAATAAAGTATTCTATTTTATATAAAAGATGTTTACATTTTTTATTACGTTAATAATACGAATAAAACAAAAGCGTCATTATCGCTATAATAATTCATATTATTAATCGACAATAAATGGAATCAAACCGAGTGACTTCTCACATAAGCATCAATAATCAATACCGTAGTGCTACTATGCAACCACACGTATTCGCATTTTTTACTACTACCAAGTAGTTCAACAAGATCAACGGTAAAACTTCCGCCAATTATTTCAATAAAATATTTTTTCGTTTTCTCAATCCGATAATAATTACATTGTGGGGTCCACCAATGATTGAGTAGTTATGCGAATATTCCTGCTAAACCGAATATTCCCCGACCAATCGAATATAATATAACCACTTGCATACTTTGCAAAATTTATAAATACTACCCACAACTATAATATTATCTCAAATTCACACCATAATATTAAAAAATTATTTTGACAAAATTTAAATCTTTATTAATAAAATCTGGGGTCTCACAATCTCCCCTCCTTATGGAATTTTGCCCTCGAAATTAGGGTACGTACCTGGTATGATAAAGAGATGAGGATACCTTGAAAATATTAAATTCATCTTCGAAATCTGCCAAAGCTATTCATTAACTATTCATCTTTGCACTACTGGGCTAAAGATATACAATCAGAAAACCAATAATCTTTGAGACTCGACAATAGTATCACAACCATGAATTATCCATGCACTCATTGGCTAAGGATATTCGTGTTTTCAATTCTGATGATGATTATACCGAATAATCCGTGGTCGTAATCATACCAAGTCTATCAATGCACTACTGGCCAAAAGATGACTTACCACATCCATGAATTAATATTTCATTCTTTGAGACTCATTCAATAATTAATCCATATCATCGAATCATCCCCGCACTACGGCCGAGGATATTCATTAGTATCACGATCACGAATTATCCATGCACTACTGCCGAAGATAATCGTGTATTCATTAGTATCACGACCACAAATTATCCATGCACAACGGCGAAAAGATAATTGTGTATTCATTAGTATCATCGACCACAAATTATCCATGCACTACGGCCAAAGATAATTGTGTATTCATTAAATATCACGACCACAAATTATCCATGCACTACGGCGAAAAGATAATCGTGTATTCATTAGTATCACGATCACAAATTATCCATGCACTACGGCAAAAGATAATCGTGTATTCATTAGTATCACGACCACAAATTATCCATGCACTACTACCAAAGATAATTGTGTATTCATTAGTATCACGACCACAAATTATCCATGCACTACTGGCCAAAGATAATTGTGTATTCATTAATATCACGACCACAAATTATTCAAGCACTACGGCGAAAGATAATCGTATATTCATTTACGGTTATGATTATAATTTGAACAATCCTCGGTCATAATCATACCAAGTCCATCTATGCACTACAGAATACGAGATGACTTTCAACATAATATAAACATGAGGATAATGATATAAAGAATCAATCAAATGAGATAAAAGATAAATATTAAACATTTATAATATAATTTATCCAGGATTCAAGAATATCCCCATGTTATCAATCACTTAATAATCTCATAATCTAACATCATTAATATTATAACAATATTTTAATCAATTCTTAAATTTATAAACAATTTACCTCAATTGTTTACGCTTTACCATATAATGCATTTAATCATTCAAAAATGCCACACTCATAAGATATCATCACCAATTATCAAATCCCTCATAAAAAAATATGCATATACTCTATATAGGATTCTCTAGCCATAAAATCCTATTTTCAACTTTGTTACTTCACATAACATATTTAACTCATATGTTCGTAACTAAACTATTTTCATGAAAAATACCAAATCAGTCCCAAAAATATTTCTTTTCTGGGATTTAGCATAATATAGTCCCATGATGAAAATATATTTTTCTCGAAATTTTTAAAATTCATTTACTATTTTTCAAAAATCAATTTCTAATTAATTCCTTAAGAAATTAGCTACCTCAAGTTTAACTCCAAAAATTCCCAAATCTAGGCAGGACCTTACACATGTTTACGTGAGCTTCTAGTTTAAATTTCATGGTCATCGAGTTATAGAACTCCCAGGTTATAAGCGTTTTAAATCGGAAAAACCTAAATATTGAAATAGTCATAACTTGCTCATTTTAAGTCGAGAATGTGCTCATTTTTGGACAGGAGATACTTTATACCATATACCTTCATGTCCCAAAAGGCCATAATTTTTCTCATAATTTAAGTGGCCGAAACAGCCCTTAAAGTTTCTGGGAAGTAGCATTTTGAAATTTACAGCTTTGGCCTCTTTTGCTAAAATCAGTCCACACAAAAATCTACAACACCTTTTCCAGTAATTCCACTTGGATTAGTTAGGTAACTCATAGATCTAGCTCTAGGACTTGACCACATTCAAAAATTCAAAATATAATAAGAGATATGGTCAATTGAATTTCATGTTACGTTTTTCACCAAAATCTGATTTTCAACTCTTTGTGATTTTTAAGAAACTTTCATGTTTTTACATACTAACCAACATAACTCATCATAAAACTTACTAATACCACGAATACCCATGATTTTCATTAGTACAATGCTTTTATTATGACTTTCATCATAAACCACGTAAAACTGCTCATTTTAGTTGAAGAAATATTTGAGGTTTAAGAAATGGGTTTTTATCTTTGGGTCAATACAAAATTCGATTTCACGCTCTAAGTAGGCTAAGAAGTCTTCAAGAATATGCGGAAAATTTATTAATAATAGAAATATCATTCAAAAGCTGTGACTCTCATCCAAGACTTGGATAGTCGTCACATTGATACCAACCGTGACTTCTATCCCTTAACCTAGATAGCACCTCACAATGATACCTATAAACTTGCCATCTTCATTCACGATGTTGCCTCTGAAAAAAATCCGGCTTGGTGCATTCCACACAAGGAAGTCAACAACGAAAGGTTCGGGGCTCTTTACTTATGGCTTGATATGACAATGATTAATTTTAGGGTTTGGTTACTTTGAATTAGGTATAACAGTGGTTGTTATAAATATAAAAGCTAACAACCTTACTGAAAAGCATGATGAGTAGTTAACCAATTGATTCCTAAAATCAAAGGCAAGTATTTTCAAAGAGATAAGATTGACAGGTAACGTGAAAGTTTCGATTTGAATCAACAAGATTTATAAACAGTGGAGGTAACGAAGGTTTCTCCCAACTAAGTTTAAACAGATAATTCAAAGTCCAATTTCTCTGAGTCAAATTTAAGCGTTGAGCGCAAGCAAGAGAGATAAAATAATAGGTAGAACCCAGTATCGAATACGATATAGACTTCGCAAGAGCTTATGATTAACTTACCCGTGATAATTTTATTCAGGTTCCTCGTCACGAGAAAAAAAAACGCTCTCTCTTAAACTACCGGCTTTGGCTTGTCTGGGACATCCTTTGGCATCACTATCTCAACTGGACTTGACTTCACCATACGATAAAATCGAGCTAAGTGACCTTCTCTTCCGTAATTAAAACACGCTTTGGATTCTCACGTACAGGTTTGAACGGATGTGTCCCTCTGTCGCATTTGAAACATCTGACCGGGTGGTCGTTCTTCTTCCTTTGAAACGGGTCTTTGTCTTGACGCGTTTCACGTCATTGTTAAACCCTCTCTTCTTGAAATGTCCATTCTTATTATCTTGGCCATGATTACCAATCAAATGGTTACAATTCTTGACATGATAATTTCCCCGATGGTTATCATTGTTAGATGACCAGTTGCCATGGGTATGATTATTATCGTGTTGTTGCTCATTACCTTTTGGTTGAGTGACTCAACTGGCTCATGTGCTTCATTGCTTATCTCAATATTTTCGGATGTCATTTTCAAATACCGCCACCAAAACATGGGTTAAATAACATATCACATATTATCCCTATACTCGGATCCGACCAAATAAATACCACATAAACTTAGGTAGGTCATACTAGCGAAGAATTCCCGTCTCTCCCTCCTAGTTCTTGTCTCACATCTTAGCGTGGATCATATCCTAAGCTCGATACCAAACCCGTGGCGCCCCCAAAATTAGGTATACATCACCCATCTTGGGTCGCCACTTACATGGTACATAAATTCAAATACAACTTACTAATATAAGCGCCATTATACAATCGACATAAAGCGTGAGATTGAATACAAATATTGTCTACTAGATATTATACAAACACAAAAAGGTCCTCATTACAACTATTATCACACTATTTCACGTAATAGTGAGGACTACTAATGTTATCCTCTGGACCATTACTTGCGTTCCCGACTCATCCCGGCTATGTTTTCATTTCACGAAGAAACGGTGAAAGAAAGGGTGAGCTCAACTAGCCCGATAAGAAATATTATGACTAAGATAATGCAGAATAAATTATCATTAGCCTTCAACGATGTTAAAACCGATAAAATACAATAGACAACCAGGTTTAATCTGCGGTGAATAAGCAATCCATTAAAAGAGTCAAGTAGAGAATAAAGTCTACTATCTTTTAGGTTTTAAAAGGTTTTCATCAATTTTTATCGGCGAGACTCAAAACAATAAATAAACCACCACATCTAATTATCCTCGTACCACGGTCAAGGATTTTCATCAAATTATCAATGGTCATGACTATACCGAATCACCCCAGTCATAATCATACCAAAAACTATCCATCAACGCATTACGAGCCACTTGAGGACTTTTGTCACATCATTTATATCAAGTCATGATTATACCGAATGATCCTCAGTCATAATCATACTAAGTTCATCTATGCACGTAAGCGAAAGATAAAATAATATAACATGAGGATGATGACAATGACATAATAATTCAATAAAACAAGTTCAAGAATTATTTAATCCATGAATTATTAACGTCCAAATTGTCAACATAATCTTTGTTTTCGTAGAGTAAAATTCAAGAATGATCGGAAGAATATTTTCGTGAAAAGATCTTTGGATGAAACGCAATATCATCAAGGATATTCTACTAATTTCATTAAGTATAGAAGTCAAAGTTTTAACCAACTGGGTATAATAAAGAATGGAATAAGAAAAGAAATCACCATGCATGCGGTACTTCGCATAGACAGGTTATTCCAATAGAATAATAATAACGGAACCGGTCGTGAAATTCACAATTTACAGGATGTTCAACAGAATAATAAAGATGGAACCGGATCCGGTGTAAAACACACAGATAGGATATTCCAACAGAATGATAAAGATTTTAACCAGTCCGGTGTAAAACACACGAGCATGGATGTTCCAATGAGAATAATAATAAAAGATTTTAACCAGGTCCCGTAAAAACACATGCATGGGATGTTCCAATGAATAATAGAAGAATGTCACCAAGTATAGGGTAAACCACAGATATCTGAGTTATTCCAATGAATAATAAGCAATGGAATAACATAAGGATTTCACCAAGTATAGGGTATGCTGCGTATCTGAGGTTATGTATAGGGTATGCCACTTTTACAAAGTTATTCAATGAATAATAGTGAATGGAATAATGAAAGTTCTCTTCAAGAAGAAAGAATAACACCCACTTACCGTAAAAAGCGAATATAGAAGTAGTGAAGTAGCGAATACTCTTCTTCTTTATCTATAACTTTCTCTCTATAACTTCTCTCTATAATTTCTCTCTCTAGAGTTTCAATGAATTAAAAGAAAATAATGAAGGAATGAGCTTCTATTTATAGGAAAATGGAATGCATAGTAACTAATCCATGAACGGTCCAGATTGATTTACTTTAATCTGACGGTCCATATTTAAAGAAAAATCTTTTAAATAAAATATAATATATTCTATTTATATAAAAACATTTTACTATGCAAACACTATGCAAAACACTATGCAACACTATGCATAATAAAATATAATATATTTTATTTATAGAATAACTTTAATAAAGTATTCTATTTTATATAAAAAGATGTTTACTGTTTTATTACGTTAATAATCTGAATAAAACAAAAGCGTCATTATCGCTATAATAATTCATATTATTAATCGTGATAATGGAATCAAACCGAGTGACTTCTCACATAAGCATCAATAATCAATACCGTAATGCTACTTATGCAACCCACATTATATTCTTCAGTACTTTTTTACTACCAAGTAGTTCAACAATGTCAATGGTAAAACTTCCGCCGTTATTTCAATAAAATATTTTTTGTCGTTTTCTCGATCCGAATGATAATTACATTATTAGGGTCCACCAATGATTGAGTAGTTGTACGAATATTCCCTCGCTAAACCAAGAATATTCCCAAATAATCGAATATAATATAACCACTTGCATACTTTGCAAAATTTATAAATACTACCCACAACTATAATATTATCTCAAATTCACACCATAATATTAAAAAATTATTTTGACAAAATTTAAATCTTTATTAATAAAATCTGGGGTCTCACAGTTTTGTCCGGTTCTAACTTAATAATGTGGTTCGGGTCTTCTACATATTTATGTAACATGGATATGTGAAAAACGTTATGAACACGAGACATACTTGGCAGTAAAGCAAGTCTATAGGCTACAGTTCCTACTCGGTCAAGGATTTCAAATGGACCAATGAATCGAGGACTCTTTCCAAATCTCATAACTCCCTTCCATGGAGCAACACGTAACAACATATGATCTCAAATATCAGCATAACTCTTTTGTCGATCTTGTGAGGTTTTTATACGTTGTCGAATCATTTGAATCTTTTCCGTAGTCATACGTACCAATTATGGTCCCAATAACGTTGCTTCACCCACCTCGTCTAAGCATACTAGAGAACGACACTTTCTTCCATACAACGCCTCAAATGGAGCCATGCCTATACTTGCTTAATAACTGTTGTTATAAGAGAATTCCACTAATGGCAAGAACTTGTCCCAACTTCCCTTGAAGTCAAGGACACATAGTTTTAATAGATCTTCAAGAGTTTGAATAATCCTCTCCGACTGCCCATTCATTTGAGGATGATATGCCGAACTAAATCGTAAATCCGTGCCCATAGCTTTTTGCAAACTAACCCAAAATCGTGAAGTAAATCTTGGGTCTCGATCAGAAACTTTTGATACTGGCATACCATGCAGTCTTACAATCTCATTTATGTACATATGAGCAAGACGTTCAAGTGTATAAGTTTCTCGTATAGGTAAGAAATGAGCAGATTTGGTCAATCTATCAACAATGACCCAAATTGCATCTATGCCTTAAGAAACCTTGGGAAGACCAGTAACGAAATCCATGGTAATGTGCTCCCACTTCCATTCTGGAATTTCAAGTGGTTGTAATGAACCTTTTGGCACTTGATGCTCCGCCTTAACACGTTGACAAGTTAAACACCTTGAGATAAACTCCGCGATCTCTCTCTTCATATTGCTCCACCAAAATGTATGTCAAAGATCACGATACATTTTAGTACTCCCAGGATGGATTGCAAATGGTGTGTTGTGTGCCTCCATCATGATTTTATACTTCAAATCAGAATCATTAGGAACACAAAGTCTAAAGTTGACTCGAAGTATTCATTCTTCATCGATTCTTGCTTCCGGGATAGCACCTTCTTGCACTTTCTTTCTCATACGTATCAGCTATAGGTCTGTAGCTTGAGCAACTTTAACTTTATCGATTAAAGTCGGTTCTACTCGTTTGTTTGCCATCATCACGTGGGTCCTTGGAGTCTTTAACTCAATCTCCATCCTTTGCAAGTCATACAAAATGAGCCTTTGCATTGACAATAATGCACTCGTACCCACATATGATCTTCTACTCAATGCGTCAGCTATGACGTTCACTTTTCCATGATGGTATTGGATGGTATGATCATAATCTATCAACAGTTAAAGCCAACGTCATTGTCGCATATTGAGTTCCTTTTGAGTGAAGAAATATTTGAGGCTTTTATGATCCGTATAGATCTCCACATTCTTCCCATACAGGTAATGCCTCCAAATTTTAAGTGTGAAGTTAATAACTGCCAACTCTAGATCATGAGTAGGATAATTCCTCTCATATTCTTTGAGTTGTCGAGAGGCATAGGCTATGACTTTCCCATGTTGCATGAGAACACATCCTAACCCTTTTCTTGAAGCATCACTGTAGATGACAAATCCCTCCGAACCAGATAGTATTGTCAGAACAGGTGCTAAAATGAGTCTACTATTGAGTTCTTGAAAACTCTTCTCACATTCCTCGCTCCAACCAAATATTGTATCTTTTCGAGTCAGCTGAGTTAATGGAGTAGCAATTCGAGAAAACCCTTCTACGAATCTCCGATAATAACCAGATAAGCCGAGAAAGCTACGTACTTCGGTCACTGATTTAGGTTGCCCCTAGCTTTGTATTTCTTTAATCTTTGTCGGGTCAACATATATTCTATGACTTGATACTACGTGCCCAAGGAATGCTACTTCTTCAAGCCAGAACTCGCATTTCTTCAACTTGGCATAAAGCTTATTTTCACGAAGCTTTTGGAGTATCAGCCTCAAGTGTTGCTCATGATCTTCACGACTTTTGGAATATATGAGAATGTCATCAATAAAGAAAACCACAAAATGATCCAAATATTCCTTGAATACTCGGTTCATCATGTCCATGAAGGCAGCAGGTGCATTAGTCAATCCAAAAGACATGACTAGGAATTCGTAATACCCGTACCGAGTTTTGAAAGTCGTCTTTGGAATGTCATCGGTTTTAATCTTTAACTGATGATATTCGGAATGAAGATCAATCTTTGAAAAGAATTTGGCACCTTGAAACTGGTCAAACATGTCATCGATACGTGGCAATGGGTACCTATTTTTGATGGTGACATGATTCAACTCCCGATAATCGATACAAAGTTGCATACTCCCATCTTTCTTCTTCACGAATAGAACAGGAGCACCCCAAGGAGACGTACTAGGACGAATGAAACCGATGACTAAAAATTTCGGCAATTGGGTCTTTAACTCTTTAAGTTCAATAGGAGCCATTCGATATGGGGCTTTGGAAATGGGTTTTGTACCGGGTTCAAGGTCGATACAAAATTCAACTTCACGCTTTCTGGGGTAGGCGGTAAGTTCTTCGAGAATACGTCAGAGAATTTATTAACAATAGAAATATCATTCAAAATTGACGTATTTTTGTTTAAATCCGTGACATGAGCTAAGAAAGCTTGACATCCGTTTTTGAATAAACGAATAGATTTATGGCTTTAGATGACAGTGATTGATTTTAATGGTTTCGTTGCTTGAATTCGCATAATAGGTTGGTTAGGAATATGAAAGCTAACAACCTTATGAAAATAATCAATTTTTGCATGATGAGTAGTTAACCAATCAATCCCAAGAATTACGTCAAACACAAGTATTTTTAAGAAAATAAGATCAACAGGTAATGTGAGGGTACCGATTTGAGCCAAACAAGACTTATAAACAGTGGATGTAATGAAGGTTTCTCCCAA
This sequence comes from Panax quinquefolius, assembly GCA_020205615.1. Lineage (NCBI taxonomy): Eukaryota > Viridiplantae > Streptophyta > Magnoliopsida > Apiales > Araliaceae > Panax > Panax quinquefolius. The sequence continues at coordinate 76,861,987 of CM035169.1, read as the reverse complement.
CGGAGTTTCAACAGACAAGTCAACGTCTAATTTATCCAGAGTCAAATTTAAATGTTGAGATCAAATAGGAGAAATAAAAGAATGGGTAGAACCGGTATCAAATAAGGAATATACTTCGCTAGAGTTTATGATAAGCTTACCCGTAATGACCTCGTTCGAGTTCCTTGCTTTCTGGGAACTCACAACAAACGCTCTCCCTTGAACTAATGGTTTCGACTTGTTTGGGACGGCATTTGGTGCCACCGTTGGCTTCCCTGTACGACAAAATCTAGCTAAGTGACCTTTTCTTCCATAATTGTAACACGTTTTGGACTGCTGCGCATAGTTTGGACTGATGTGTCCCTCCCCTCCGCATTTGAAATATATGATAGGTGGTCGTTCTCCTTCCTTAACAACGGGTGCTGGTGCTGACGTCTTTCCATCATTGTTGAATCTCCTCTTTTTGAAATGTCCACTTTTATTGTCTTGACCGTGATTACCACCGAAGTGGTTACCATTTCTGGCATGTTGATTCCCTCTACGTTTGTTGTCACCGCTTTGATGACTGCTACCACTGTTATTATCATTTTGCCGCCTGCTTTCTCTTGGTTGGGTTGACTCGTTATCGCGCTCCAATAATTGAGCCCTATTTACAACATATGAATACAAACACAGTTTATGAGAAATTAGATATTGACGTATCTCGGGTTTCAAACCTCTTAGAAACATTTGCGTCATTCTCTCCTCATTATCAACCAAGTGGGACGCAAACTGGGATAACTCGACAAACTTGGCTTCGTACTGCGACACAGTCATGTTGTTTTGCTCTAGTTTAATGAACCTTACCTCTTTCATATAACGGATACTTTTGGGAAAGTACTTGTCATTGAACAGTTCTTGGAACTTCTCCCAAGACATCTTCATGCGGCGGAGTTGAGTCGTTTCTGATTTCCCACCAAAGTAATATGCCTCTCTGCGCAAAATGAAGGTGGCAAAGGGAACCTTCTGCTCCTCGGAGCATCCCAAGACATCAAGTATCTTGGTGATCTGTTTTATCCACGTCTCCGCCTTAAGTGGTTTTGGCTCTCCAATAAACTCCGGTGGTCCCAACTCTTTGAACTGTTTAGTGGTGACCGTCCGAGAATTTCCAGTTTTTCCACCTACATTTTGGATAGGAGTTTCTCTTGCCTGATGTTGTACGGATTGTAGAAAGCTCCTAAACATTCCGTCGTTCACCATTTGGTCGGTGTTGTTGTTCACCTGAGGATTATTGTCTTCCTGTTGCACATTATCCAGGGTATTAATCTGTGGTGACTCAACGATCTCATGTGCTTCATTGCTTATCTCAACATTTTCGGATGCCATTTTCTAATACTGCCACAAAACAAGGGTTAATTAATATATCACATATTATCCCTATACTCTGACCGACCAGTTAAATACCAAATAAACTTAGGTAGGTCATACTAGCGAGAATTTCCCATCTCTCCCCTCCTAGTTCTTGTCTCACATCTCTGCCAGGGATCATATCCCTAAGCTTTGATACCAACTGTGACACCCCCAAAACAGGTATACATCACCCATCTTGAGTCGCCAGATACAAGGTACTGAATACAAATACAACTTAATTATACAACAGTCGTGTAAAATACAACAAAACATTAACTGTGAGTTTTAATACAAATATTGTCATCTAGACAATATCCACACTCAATGGAGTCCTCATTACATTTATTATCACACTATTTCATAGAATAGTGAGGACTACTAATGCACCATCTAGGACCATCACTCTGTTCCCCGACTAGTCCCAGCTACGTTCTCATTTCTTGAAGAGAACAGTGAAAGAAAGGGTGAGCTCAACTAAGCGCGAAGAAAATATTATGACTAAGATAATGCGAATAAATTATCATTAGCCTTCAACAATGTTAAACCGATAGAATATAATAAACAAGTTTAACTACAAATGGATCAAGCAATCCATTAGAAGAGTCAAGTAAGGTATAAAATCTATTATCTTCTATAATTTAAAAAGTTTTTCATCAACTTTATCGCTGAGACTCAGCTTAATAAATAAAATCGAATCATCACTGCTCCACGGCCAAGGATATTCATGTAATCATCAATGGTCATGACTATACCAAATAATCCACAGTCATAATCATACCAACAATCATCCACCAATGAACTACAGGCCAATGAGGACTTTTACCACATCATTCGTCACATTACGGTCATGATTATACCGAATAATCCCTGGTCATAATCATACCAAGTCCATCTATGCACGTAAGCCAAAGATGACTTTCATCACAATATAAGCATGAGGATGATGATAATAACATAATAATTCAATAAAACAAGTTCAAGAATAAATTTTAAAGATTTATAAATTAATTTATCCAGGAACCAATAACGTCCAAATTGTCAACATGATACTGCTTTATAGAGTAAAATTTAAGAATGCTCAGAAGAATATTTCCATGAAAAGATACTGGATGAAGCGCAAATATCAAGGATATTCCACTAATTTCATGGAGTATAGAAGCAAAAACTTTAACGAACTGAGTATAATAGAATGTATGAAACTGCAAATGGATTTTCACCCGCCATGCAGTAATCCACGTATATAGATCATTTCCACAATTTAATAAGGAATGAATACAAAGGATCATTCACCATGCATGTAGTAATCCACATAGACATGTTATTCCAACAGAATAATAAAGAATGGAATAACAGAAGGATTCAACATGCGTGCGATAGACTGCACAGACATGTTATTCCCAATAGAATAATAAATAATAGAACCGGTTCAAGATAAACGCACGCAGCGTGATATTCCGGCGAATAATAAATAATGGAACCATAATAAGGCGTAACGCATTACGAGACGTGATATTCGACGAATAATAAATAATGGAACCGAATCCTTGTAAATTTGACGCCCCTAAAATAGGTATACATCACCCATCTTGAGTCTCCAAATACATGGTACACAATTTAAATACAAACTTAATTATACAACAGTCGTGTAAAATACGACTAAACATATGCTGTGAGTTTTAATACAAATATTATCATCTAGACAATATACAAACTCAATGGGGTCCTTATTACATTTATTTTTACATTATTTTACAGAATAGTGAGGACTACTAATGCACCATCTACGACTATCACTCTGTTCCACGACTAGTCCCTGCTACGTTCTCATTTCCTGAAGAGAAAAATGAAAGCAAAAGGGTGAGCTCAACTAGCCCAGTAAGAAATATTATGACTAAGATAATGTCGAATAATTTATCGTTAGCCTTCAATAGTGTTAGACTATCACTCTGTTCCCTGACTAGTCCCTGCTACGTTCTCATTTCCTGAAGAGAACAATGAAAGCAAAAAGGTGAGCTTAACTAGCCCAGTAAGAAATATTATGACTAAGATAATGCGTAATAATTTATCGTTAGCCTTCAATGATGTTAAACTAAAAAATATAATAAATATCAAGTTTAACTGCGGTGAACAAAGCAATCCATTAGAAGAGTCAAGTAGAGAATAAAATCTATTATCTTCTTTGATTTAAAAGGTTTTTCATCACTTTTATCATTTGGGACTCGACAATAAATAATCCACATCATCGAATCACCCCTGCACTACGGCCAAGGATATTCTTTAGTAACAAGACCACAAATTATCCATGCACTACGGGCCAAGGACATTCGTGTATTCATTAATGGTCATGATCATGCCAACAACGGTCCATCAATGAACTACGGGCCAATGAGAACTTTTACCACATCATTTGTAACATTACGGTCATAATTACACCGAATAATCCCTCTTCATAATCATACCAAGTCCATCTATGCACTACAGGCCACAGATGACTTTCAACAAAATATAAACACGAGGATGATGACAATGATATAAGAATTCAATAAAACAAGTTCAAGAATTAATTTATCCAGGAAATAATAACGTCCAAATTGTTAACATGATACTTATTTGTAGAGTAAAATTCAAGAATGCTCAGAAGAATATTTCCATGAAAAGATACTGGATGAAGCGCAAATATCAAGGATATTCCACTAATTTCATGGAGTATAGAAGTCAACGTTCTAACCAATTGAGTATAATAAAGAATGGAATAACAAAAGAAATCACCGGTATATAATGAAATCGCATGACGGAGTTATTTCAACGTAATAATAAATAACGGAATCGGTCCTGCGTTAAACGCATGCAGCGAGATATTCCAATGTAATAATAAATAATGGAACCAGGTCCCACGTAAAATGCATGCAGATGTGATATTCGAATGTAATAATAAAGAATGGAACCAGTCCCATGTAAAAAGCGTCTGAGACATGGATATTCAAATGAATAATAAAGAATGGAGTAATAGAAGAATTTCACAAACAAAAAGGGTAGCCCGTGTATACAGGTTATTCCAACAGAATAATACATAATGAAATAATAGAAGTTCTCTTCATGAATACAAAAGAAATAATACCCCTTACCGTAAAAGAAATTTGATATAAGAGTAGGGGAGTAGCAGAATATTTTTCTATAGTTTCTCTATAATTTCTCTTTCTAGAGTTTCAGTGAATTCGTAAGAAATAATGAAGGAATGAGATTCTATTTATAGGAGAATGGAAAGGCACTGTTCATGGATGAAATAATTTTGCAGATTACGGACACTCAAATTCAATCAACCATCCAACAACTCAAAAATAAAATATAATATATATATATATATAAACACATGCTTTCAATTTATATACATCAATATTATATATATACCACTTGATTTTTATCCCCCCATAACCAACATCAATCCCCCACCCCCTCAAAAAATCACTTTCATCATATATATATATATATATATATATATATATATATATATATATATATATATATATATATATATATATATATATATATATATATATACCAATTATATATATATTCACAAACAATATTAACTTTTCCACCCACACATCACTTTTACTACACTCTTACACACACACACCATACACCATCACTATCACACACACACACATATCTTACACCCATCACTTTTATACTATCACTTTTCCACTATTTTCCACTCACGCACACATTATAAATATACACACATCATATATATATATATATATATATATATATATATATATATATATATATTCCAAAGACCTTTACGTAACTCCTTCCCACCCCCATTTCAAAATTAGTTTTTCAAAATATATGGGCCCCACATGTGGCCCCACATGTGGGCCCCACCTTTAAATAATTTTCTATCGATTATTTTGAAAATTAGGTAAATGGGGGGTTCATAAAATAAACATAACTTCATAAAAATTACCTTAATAATTTTAACAACATTTATCACCTTTATTATAATTCACAATATTAATCGACCAGTCGTTCCCGTGAAAGAGGGGGTTTCAATAAGATTTCTCCTCATTTGCGCGCAATTAGGTGACCAAACCTCTCCTTGAACTTCTCTAGACATCGTTAATATTGCAAATAATAATATTAATAACTTTGTCATCTTAATTATTGATTTAATAATATATTAAATATTGACAATAATTGAATCAAATAACGTAAGATACTATGCAGCAATTACTGTAACAGTAATTGAACAAAACCGAGTGACTTCTCACATAAGCGTCAATAATTAATATCGTGTGTTATTGTGCAACTACGCGTATTACTGTACTTTTAACACCGGGTGTTTCAACAGTTAACGGTAACTTCCGCCGTTATTTTCATAAAGTATTTTTGTCTTTTTCTCAATCCGATAATAATTCCGTTGTGGGGTCCACCAATGATTATGCCTTTGTACGAATATTCCCTGTTAAAACGAATATTCCCCGACTAATCGAATATTATATTAACAACTTGCGTACTTTGCAAAATTTATAAATATTACCCACAACTATAACATTATAACAAATTCATTCCATAATATTCAAAAATGATATTTATAGAAAATTCATCTTTAATTATAAAAGTAGGGGTCTTACAACCTCCCTTTCATATGAAATTTCACCCTCGAAATTAGGGTACGTACTTGGTATGTCGAAGAGGTAAGGATACATTGATTTCATTTCAGATTCTAACTCCCAGGTCATTTCCTCAACATCGTGGTTTCTCCACAAAACTTTGACTTGAGGTATAACCTTGGAGCATAGAATATGTTCCTTCTTATCCAAGATTTGAACAGAACCTCTCAGATATCGTTAAATCTTACCTTATTTCGTCCTGTTCTAACTCAATAATGTAGTGCGGGTTTTTACATATTTATGTAACATAGATATGTGAAAAGCGTTATGAACACTGAGACATACTTGGCGAAGAAACGAGTCTATATAGCCACGCCCCTACTCGATCGAGGATTAAAAATTGTCCGATGAATCGAGGATTGAGCTTTCCTATCTTTCCAAATCTTGTAACTCCTTTCCATGGAGCAACACGTAACAACACATGATCTCCAATATCTAATTCCTTGTCCTTTCGATGAAGATCAGCATAACTCTTTTGTCGATCTTGTGAGGTTTTTATACGTCGTCGGATCGTTTGAATCTCTTCCGTAGTCATATGTACCAACTCCGGTCCCAACAACGTTTCTTCACCCACCTCATCCCAGCATACTAGAGAATGACATTTTCTTCCATACAACGCTTCGAATGGAGCCATGCCAATACTTGATTGATAACTGTTGTTGTAGGAAAACTCCACCAATGGTAAGAACTTGTCCCAACTTCCCTTGAAATCAAGGACACAGTGTCTTAATAGATCTTCAAGAGTTTGAATAGTCCTCTCTAACTGCCCGTCAAATCGAGGATGATATGCCGAAGCTAAATCAGAATTGTGCCCATAGCTTTACTGCAAACTAACCCAAAATCGTGAAGTGAATCTTGGGTCTCGATCGAAACTATGGATCTTGGCATACCATGCGATCTTACAATCTCATTTATGTACATACGAGCAAGACGTTCAAGTGTATAAGTTTCTCGTATATAGTAAGAAGTGGCGCAGACTTGGTCAATCTATCAACAATGACCCAAATTGCATCTATGCCTTGAGAAACCTTGGGAAGACCAAGAATTGAAATCCATGGTAATGTGCTCCCATTTTCATTCTGAATTTCAAGTGGTTGCAATGGACCTTTTGGTACTTGATGCTCCCTTTAACTCGTTGACAAGTGAGACACCTTGAGATAAATAAATATATCTCTTCTTCGTATAGCTCCACCAAAATGTATGTCAAGATCATGATACATTTGGTACTCCCGAGATGGATTGCAAATGGTGTGTTTATGCGCCTCCATCATGATTTTATACTTTAAATTAGGGTTGATAGGAGCATAAAGTCTGGAGTTGACTCGAAGTATTCCTTCTTCATCGATTCTTGCTTCCGGCATAGAACCTTCTTGCACTTTCTTCTTCATACGCATCAGCTCCAAGTCTGTAGCTTGAGGAGCTTTAACTTTATCAATTAAAGTCGGTTCTACTCGTATATTCACCATCATCACATGGGTCCCTAGAGTCTTTATCTCTATCTCCATCCTTTGCAAGTCATACAAAATGGGCCTTTGCGTTGACAATATTCCACTCGTACCCGCATTTGATCTTCTACTCAGTATGTCAGCTACTACGTTCGCTTTTCCAGGATGGTATTGGATGATATGATCATAATCTTTCAATAGTTCAAGCCAACATCATTGTCGCATATTGAGTTCCTTTTGAGTGAAGAAATATTTGAAGCTTTTATGATCCGTAAAGATATCCACTTTCTCTCCATACAAGTAATGCCTCCAAATTTTAAGTGCGAAGACAACAGCTGCCAACTCTAGATCATGAGTAGGATAATTCCTCTCATATTCTTTGAGTTGTCTTGAGGCATAGGCTATGACTTTCCCATGTTGCATGAGAACACATCCCAACCCTTTACCCAAAGCATCACTGTAGATGACAAATCCATCCGAGCCAGATGGTATTGTCAGAACAAGTGCTGAAATGAGTCTCCTCTTGAGTTCTTGAAAACTCTTCTCACATTCTTCGCTCCTACCGAACTTTGTATCTTTTCGAGTCAGCTGAGTTAATGGAGTAGCGATTCGAGAAAATCATTCCACGAATATCCCATAATAACCAGCTAAACCGAGAAAGCTACGTACTTCGGTCACTGATTTAGGTTGCTCCCAGCTATTGCCACCCACCACATTTGAAATAAAATTCAGTACATTTCTTCACCAACCACAAGTAGGGCCCACTCAATTCTAGAATTTTCCACCAAAATTATTTATAACCTGATTTCCGTATCAGCCACCTCTTAAAATTCATAACAAATCATATGCTCCTTTTAAATTGCTTCAAAATTTGTGGACATATACTCAACTTATATATGTATAACATATCCAAAATTACAACGATCCAACGGTCGAATTAAAAATTATAACTCCCGCAATATATCTCAAAAAATACTGGTTTAATTTTTAATACCTTCAATCCGACAAAATACTGATAAAACATCTCAGCATTAATTCCTTCATTAATAACCACATAAATAAATCCATAATTTATATCCACATAAAATAAATATTTCCTTATCAATAATTAATTATTCACAAATAATATTACAGAATCACATTTATGACAACCAGGCTATTCCCAGGAAAGAGGTGGCTTTCCGATAAGGATTTCTCCTTACTGGCGCGCAATTAGGTGACCAAAACTCTCCTTGACAGAACTTTCTAGATATTGCCAATAATGCTATCTAATAATATTATTCAAATAATATGAATTATTGATCTGATAATGGAGATACTGTGCAGTGATAATTATTGAATAATAATAATATAAAATATCAACGAATCAATTATTGAATCAATAAAATAAAATATTGAACAGTAACTACTGTGACAATTATTGAGTAGTGCCTTCTTACGTAAGGATCAATAATTCAATAATACTATGCAATACCGTGTGCTACTGTGCAACCACGCGTATTACTGTATTTTAACCGTCGGGTATTCCAACAGTCTTAACGGTAACAACTACGCCGTTATTCAATTTTGTCATTTTCTTCATCCGACCATTATCCATTATGGGGCCCACAAATGGCTGCGCCGTCGTACGAATATTCCCCGACAGAAAGAATATTCCACGACCAAACGAATATTCCTTGACAATTGAATATTTTATAACCACTTTCTTATTTTCCAAAATTTGCACATTTCACCCATAACCAAAGTATTATATCAAATTAACACCCTATTATTCACAATAATAAATAGAGGAAATTCGATTTCATTCATTGAAAAGTTGGGGTCTTACATAATGGGCATACCCTTCCTTACTGATAGGTTCACCAATGAGGCCAATGTGGCCAATGCATCGGCAAAGTCATTCCTATTCCGAGGAATATGCATAAAGGAAATGTCTTCAAACTCTCCCGTCATCTTGATAACATGGTGGTGGTATAGCAATAGATGTAACTCTTTAGTACTGTAAGCCCTAATGGATTGTCTGATTACTAGCTCTAAATCTCCAAATACTGCCAACCGTTTGACTCCCATGGATTGGGCTAATTTTAACCCCAGCAGGCATCCTTCATATTCTGTCGTGTTGTTGGAGTTGCAAAACTGCAGCTTAGTTGCTATAGAGAGTACTGCTCCCAATGATAGATACAAGAACTACCCCTAAATCGGCCCCTCCCGCATTGACGATGCCATCAAAGTACAATTTCCAAAATTAACCCATATCTTCTTTATTAGCTTGCTAAACCGCCATTACCTCCCCATCAGGGAAGTATGTTTCAAGAGGCTCATAACCTCATATCGGTGTTGTCGATAGATGGTCCGCGATTCCCTATCCCTTAATGATCTTTTGGGTCATATAAACGATGTCAAACTATTGAAGGATTAGATGCCACTTGGATAATTGGCAGTTCATCATTGATTTCCTGAAAATATACTTCAAATGAACCATGCGGGATATGAGATGAATGATATGGTCATGTAGGTAATGTTGTAACCTCAGGGCAGCCCAAGCCAATGCGCAACAGGTCCTTTCTATCAGTCTGTATTTCTACTCTCCATTACTGAAAAATTTACTAAGGTAATATATAGTCCTTTCTTTGCTGACATCATCCTTCTGCCCCAACAAACAGTCAATGGCATTGGAATTGACTGATATGTACATGAACAACAGGACTTCATCCCTCTGGGATACAAGTATGGGTGCTTCAATCAACCTCTTCTAGATGATGTGAAAAGCCTTCCGATAGTCTTCATTCCACTTCCCGGAGGAGTTCTTTCTCAATAACTCAAAAATAGTTTCACATGTGGCTATCAGTTGCGAGATGAATCTGCTGATAAAGTTTATCCTCCCTAGAAAACCTCAGATTTCCTTCTCGGTTCTTGGCTCGGGCATCTCAATGATGGCTTTTATCTTGACTGGATCCAACCCGATGCCTCGATTACTTACAAGTAATCCCAGGAGTTTACCGAACTTCACGCCAAAAGCACACTTAGCTGGGTTCAGTTTTAAGTTATATTTGCGGTGGCACTCAAAAAGCTTACGGAGAAGGGTGCAATGATCATCTGCCTCTTTGGACTTTACGATGATATCATCCACATACACTTCGATCTATTTATGCATCATATCATGGAATAAGGTCATCATAGCCCTCTAATATGTAGCACCGACGTTGGTGAGGCCAAATGCCAATCTCCTATAGCAGAAAGTGCCCCAGAGGGGTGATGAAGGCGGTACACTCCCTGTCTTCTTCAGCAACCATGATCTGGTGGTAATCGGTAAAGTAATTTGCAAAGGATTACATCTCATATTGTGTTGTATTGTCTATCAATACATGGATGAATGGTATTGGGAAGTCATCTTTAAGGCTGGCCTTGTTGAGATCTCGATAATCTACATAAACTCGCATCTTTCCCTCAGGCTTCTGCACCGAGATTACATTAGATAACCACTCAGGGTAAGTTGATACCATAATGATACTTGCTTTGAACATTTTGATGATTTCTTCTTTAACCTTCAGGCTCCATTCTAGTTTCAACCGTCTTAGCTTCTACTTTACTAGTTTGAACCCTTCTTTAATTAAAAACTGATGGACGATAATATATATGGATAAACCAATCATGTCTTCATGAGACTTAGCAAAGACATCCTTAAACTGGGTTAGGAGGTTATGAAAATAGTATGCACACAAGCCAATCATGTTTGATGATAAAGCATATACTTTGTAACAATCTTATTCATTTATTAATAAAAGGTATTAATTTATTAAAGGCTTTTAATTATCTACATGATGCTGTTTTATAATATGTGATAAACCCATAGTTTTAAGCAATGCTTTTAGAATAATGATGATGATCATTCTAATGAGATCTAAATTCTTAGAAAGCTTAAAACTAAAATAGTTCCCAATCATTGGATTACTAAATTGGGGATTAGTGAATCCGGATAGATTGGTACATACGTTGCTTGCTCATTGGATGAGGATAATTGATCTCATGATCATTTGTGTGGAGACACTAAAGCAAGTATGTAGGTGCTTATTAGAGAATAAGTTCACTGAACGTGGCTCGCTAAGGAATACCTAATGGAGTTTTATTTGCCTGTCAATAGGAATTCTCAGTAGTGATAGTAGTACAAGTGATCCTTGGACTTGAGATCATCATAGTATCTTGTGTATGATGAGTTATACTTTGACTTATTCCTTAAGACCCTTAGGGTATATCAAAGGGTATGCTTGGGTATAATAAGTTGTACATGGAGATAATGTATGATCAAGAAAGAATCTACCACTTCTAATAAAAGAAAAGAAATGTCCTATGTGATTCGATAAATGACAACCCAAGTAGTCCTTGGCGGCGAATGAAATTAGAAAGGAGTTTCTAATTTGCATTATTTAGTGTTGTGCATTTAAGGATCGAAATACATATAATTAAATAAAATAAGACTTGTGATGAATTCCATGTCTTATATTTAATTGGGACATTGTATGGTGGAAGGATTGAATTGTCTTTTAACTATTTACTCAAAGGTTCTTTAATGATTAATGTTGAAATCTATATTATCTGGAAAGTCGTTGATCGCTAGGAGGCTTATCTCTATTATAGAATAAATATTATTTATTTAAATAAATTAATTGTTTAATTTATTTATTTAAATAAGATTAGAATTGTTCTAATTGATTTATTCACAACCTGGTTTAATATGGAGAACCTAAAGGGTCACACCATAAAAGGAAGAATAATTATTTAAGAAGTTAATGGCATAATCGTAATAATATATTAAGTATATTTAATTTAATCTATGGTGATAGAATAAATTAAATAGCTTAATATTTATTATTTAATATTTTAGAAATATTAAATATAAATTAATAAGAGGAGTCTTATTAATATTATTACAATTATTATTATTTTAATTTCTAAAAGAGTTTAGAAATTAATTTAATATAAGTACTCTCATTTATTCCTAATAGGATTAGGAGGAAAATTAGTTAAAGGAGTTTAATTAATTATCCCTAATAAGATTAGGGAGCTTAATTAATTAAAAGAATTTAATTAATTAAATAAAACCCAATTCCTTAATTGTTAAGATGGGTTGCCCACATCTATAAATAAGAGGAGTCTTATTATGGGTAAAAGGTTGTTGACTTTTTCAACATACGACATAATTCCAATTGTTGGGAGAGTACACCCTTTCTATAGAGATAGGAAAAACTAGGGTTTGAGCCAATACACCTTCTTCTTGAATTCTTTGTTTTTCCTTGGTGGATCACCTGTAGAGGCCAAACACTTGGGTGGCTAACGTTGATCAAGGGAAGGAACCAAACCCGGTGGATTCAAGTTGAACGCGAAAGGATTTGGAGGTGAACTTGTACCTGAGGAAGCTCGATCTTCAAGGGTATGATTTTATTCTTTATCTTTTCGTTTAATTAATAATTATGCATAAAGGGTGATCCGGGTATATGGTTTGTAAATTTTTTTTTAAACTCTGATTTTTCCACGCTTCCGCACTTTTATGCAATTTGATTGCGCACATGAATATTACAAACCTAACAGTGGCATCAGAGCCAGACCTTTATGCGAATTATTAATTGTTTTAATTTGATATGTATATTGATATGTGTTTAGAACAATTTAATTGGGCATAATTTTATTGTATAAAATTTATTATTAATAAAAAATAAAAAAAAAATACACGTGGCGGCTGTTTTTCTTTTTTTTTCTTTTCAAAAGTTGAATCACGTGATGGCTTGGTATCTTAGCTGACATGTTTGCTTGGTATCTTAGCTGCAAGATTTTTTTGTTGTTGTATCCGTAGCCTCGAAAACCGTGCACATGCTTTATTTTTTTTTAAGTATGAAATACGGTAATATATATATATGTAATATATATACGGTTTTTACATATATATATATAATAGTTATATATATTATTCTTAATTATTATATAATTAAAATAAAAAGTTTATTTTAATTTTAAAATAAAAGGTTTATTTTAATATTAAAATATAAAGTTTTATTTTAATTTTAATAATTTTATAATTAAAATAAAAGGTTTATTTTAATCTTAAAATAAAGGTTTATTTTAATATTAAAATAAAAGATTTATTTTAATTTTAAAATTAAATTTCATGCAAACTAATTAGAGTTGGAATTGGATTCCATAATAACTAATTGAAGTTGAAATTGGATTTTATTTTTCCTAAAATAAAGGAGTTTATTTGTGAATAGGAAGTAAATCCATCTTTCCTTAAATAAAGGAGTTTGTTTAGATATGAAATAAGATTTCATATTATTCAAAATAAAAGAGTTTATTTGTGAATAGGAAAGAGAATCCATGTTTCCTTAAATAAAGGAGTTTATTTAAATATGAAATAAGATTTCATATTATTCAAAATAAAGGAGTTTATTTGTGAATAGGAAAGATAATCCGTGTTTCCTTTAAGATTTTTTTACATGGAATTGGATTCCATAATTAATTAAAATAAAAGAGTTTATTTTAATTAAAGATTTTTTTTATATGGAATTGGATTTCATAATTAATTAAAATAAAGGAGTTTATTTTGATTAAAATAAAATATTTTATTTTATTCAAAATTGGATAAATTAAAATAAAATAGTTTTATTTTGATTTAAATTTGGATTAAAATAAAGGAGTTTATTTTATTCAAAATTAGATTTTATACTAACTAAATTTGCCCATTAAATGATATCAATATATATATTAAATGTTTATTATTCATAAGATGAATGTTATTTATTGATGCATATGGTGATGTATGATAATAAATGGGATTGATTATGGACTATTGACCAATATGATTGGATTTTATTTTAGTTGGATGTATGAATGTATGGGTTTTATTAAATGGGGTCTCATGAACCTCGTCTTCTCTAATTTTTTCTTAATGTAAATTCTATCTCCCTCCTATGTACTTCCCCTTGACTGCTGATCAAGGTTTCTATTTATTTTAAATAGTTATGTAATAGGAATAGTTAGAATTAATTTTGAAGAATTAGAGATCAAGGAGCAAGGAGGCGCTTGAAGACCCGGTTTGTAATGGAGCCCTGGGTTTAAATGTAATAGTTATATTTAAATATTAATTCTTGCACCCCTAGGGTTTGACCTTTTGGTTCACTTGGTGGCTCTAGTGAACCAAACTAGAATAAAAGTCCATAATCAATCCGAGTAGAATATAGTATTCTATATGTGCATGCTTATACTATATATATATATATATTATGCAAACATGCTTCGCATGTTCATTAATATACGCCGTATTTATATATATATATATGCATGCATGCTAAAACAAGATGAGACAAATTAATAACAAACCCCTCAATTTTTTATATTAAGTCTTAAGCGTTCAAAGATATTTGGAATATCGAACGTCGCCTTCTAACATGATAAAATTAATAGAGTATTAAATATTTAATATGAGTTTGTTGTTTCACCACAAGGCAAGTATTAAGTATTTAAGATGTTAATTTATCACATTGGATGCTTATAAAGAAAATTGAACAATATTGTTTTGTTGTGTCACCACAAGGATGATATTTTTCTTTTTTGAATATATGGAGTGCTAGGTTGGACTTAACTTGGATAATTTTGATTCGGATGTGCCACCACTTGATCAAAATAATCTAAGAGGTAAAATATAAGGAGTTACATAGTCGATGTAATTGACAAAAGTTGTCTACCTATTTATTTATATATAGTTTGTTGTGTCACCACAAGGCTATATACATTTGAAATGGGATCCTTATTCTCACTAGCAAATCTTTAATTAGATTTTGCCGAACTATATAAGTGAGGTAATATAGTTTGAAGAAAATAGTGGGAGATACCAATTTAAAACAAGACCTAATTTATTTTGGTAATTAATAATAGAATGTATGTTAAAATGTTGTTAATTACAAATTCATTTACGTAATTTTACAATGTCTAAAATTATTATCACCGCGAAGCATATTAGATGCTAAATTAACCGGCCAATCAATTAAACGGATTGGTTAAGGAATTTGAGAATAGTTCTCATAGTTTGAAAAGCTATCTTATGTCCTTAATCGCCTATCCTCGCAATGGTTGCGCATAATGCCTCCGAGGAAGAGATTGCTACTTTTAGAAAGTGGCAAGATGATGCACTGATTGGCTCAATGCATCATGCTCGTATCCATGAGTAACAAGCTTCAGGTGTCACTGAAACTATGGATACTTCTACTATACTCTCCGCACGTCAAGTAGTTGATGGTGAGGAAAGTAGGACTGATAGATATCAGATATCTAAGGAGCTCTTCCGATCTAGAATAGCCAATGGCACTATAGTACAGACAAAAAGTTCTTAACATAATCAATTTGATTGATCAATTAGGACAACTGATTTTGTCATGGATGGAGAGTTGAGCCAAGATTTGATCTTGCACTCACTCCTGGACTCTTTTCACAATTGTTGTGAATTTTTTATATGAACAAGCTAGATATCAGCCTCGCTGATTTGCATAACATATTGAAAAATGTTGAGAGTCACTTTCCAACCAAGAAAGATCAAGTCTTACTGGTAGGGGCCAAATGATCTTCTGAAAAGAAGAACGATTCAAAGAAGGTAAATAGAAAGGCGTAAACAAAGGATAATAAGAACAAAACTGATACGGATAGCAAAGGAGTTTGCTTCCACTGCTATAAGCCCGGACACTGAAATAAATCGTGAAAAAGCATTTTGCAGAGAGGCTAACCAAAGAAGCTTAGTGAAGTTTTAAGTTATAAATACAAATTTGTTCATGATTTAAAATAAAATTTTCTTTAAGTCTAGGTTCTACTTGGGTATTGGATACCGATTTTGGTTATCATAAATATAGATTTATGAAGGGACCAAATGTAAGTAGAAAGCTAAACAAATATAAGTAATCCTATGTAAAGGAAATGTAGCAAGGTTGCCATATTAGCCATAGAAACTTATAGTTTAGAAATGCCTACGCAAAATCTATTAAGTCAATAAGTTGTTATTGTATTCCGCCTCTTGTTAAAAATATTATTTCCATTTTATTGTTGAACAATGAAATCTTTGGTATTATAATTAAGAACAATTGTTGTTCTATTTATAATAATAATGTTTTGTATAGAATCTGAATATTACTTAATAAATTTTGTATACTTGACTTATATGAAAATAATTTTGCATATTGAACAAATTAGTATAAGAAAAGGAGATGATCATTCAAAGAGTAGAATGTATGTATTTGATGAAATACAAGTGTGAATTATTTGAAAGGTTCAAAATTCGTAAGTGAAACAAATTGACAAAGTATTAAGATTCTTTGATTAGATCAAGGAATAAATACTTGTGCAATAAGTTTCTAAATCATCTCAAATGGTTTTCTCATAATGGAAACATCCTGATACGCAATAATTGATTGATGTATCTGAATGGAAAAATCATACCTTGTTGGACATGGTACGGTCCATTATGATTTTACCGACATTCCAGTATCCTTCTAGGATCATGTCCTAGAAATGGCTGCATATCTACGAAAAGGTAACCTCAAAATCCAGCCCCAAGACTCCATAAAAGTTATGGACAGGAAGGATTCCTAATCTTAAGTATGTTAAGATAAGGGGTTGTCCAACTTATGTGAAACGGTTTCGAAGGATAAGCTTGGGACAAGATTTGACATGTACAGATTTGTGGGACATCCTAAAGTAAGTTTAGGGTATATGTTCTATAATTTTACTTAGCAAAAGGTGTTTGTTATGAAACACGCATATTCTAAGATAAAGGTGTTTATCATTGAAGGGGCTAGTGGGAGGATTATAGATCTTGAAGAGTTCATGATCCACAAAACACTATAAGTCAAATAAGAGGAACACGTAGATGTACCTATTGTACCCCAAATCAATCGTAAATGCGAATAGTAATCTTGAAGATACCTAGGAGGTATGGATTCATCATAGATGATGATGATGAGGTACTCATCATAGAAGATGATGATCCAGTTACATACGATGAGTTAAGAGTTGTAGACACTCAGAGAAATTGATTGAAGCAATATTCTCAAAAATGGAACATTCGTTTTGATGAAACAAATCAAAAGAGTTTGATTTTATCAAAAATAAGAATGAATCTAGTGTGTACAAAAGGGTCAGTGGGAGCATCGTGACATTCCTAGTACTACATGTTGATATACTACGGATAAGGAATGACATACCAATACTACAATCAGTAAAGATAAAGTTGTCTAAACAATCCTCCATGAATGATTTGGGAAGAGTATCATTATTGGGGATGCAAATCTATACAGATAGATTTAAAAAGATGCTCGACTTAACCCAAGGAACGTATATTCATTTGATGCTAAAGTTGTTTAGCATGGCAAACTCCAAGAGATGTCTCATGTTGATGAGCCATGGAGTGTATCTCTCTTAATAGTCCCCATAGACTCCAAAGAAGAGAGATCGCATGAGTGACAATCATGTATGTAATGAAATATACGAGACCGATGTTGATCGGTCATATTCGGAAGATCACCGTAAGACGAAGAAAAACATCTTAAAGTTCTTAACCCAAGCACTAAGGATGTGAGCATACATGGTGGGTCTTAATTAAAATTAGAGGGCTTAACGGACTCAAGTTTTTCGGACAAACCAAGATGACGAAAAAATCCACTTTAAGGTAAAGCGTTATCTTGAACGGTTGGTGCGATGAATTGGAAAGGTTCCAAACAAAGAAAGAGTTCTTTGGTTTAGTGATAAAGACAAAGTATATAGCTATAAATGAAGTCGCAAGTTGATTGTTTGGATTAAAAGTTCATTACGTAACTAGGAATAGTTCCTAAGTCTCATCTTGGATCTAAACATGTGTTGTGGCACTTTCATTTGATTATTAGAATCATTGAAAGATGGGAAATCACTATAGAGATAGTGGACTCTCATGAACAACATTACATATCCATTAACTAAAGCTTATCTAACAGCAGGATAATCGTCACTTAGAGAAGAAGAGTATGAGATACCATGACGATTGGCTTTAGTGCAAGTGGGAGATTGAAAGTAGTATGCACACAAGCCAACCATGTTTGATGATAAAGCATATAATTTGTAACAATCTTATTCATTTATTAATAAAAGGTATTAATTTATTAAAGGCTTTTAATTATCTACATGATGCTGTTTTATAATATGTGATAAACCCATAGTTTTAAGCAATGCTTTTAGAATAATGATGATGATCATTCTAATGAGATCTAAATTCTTAGAAAGCTTAAAACTAAAATAGTTCCCAATCATTGGATTACTAAATTGGGGATTAGTGAATCCGGATAGATTGGTACATACGTTGCTTGCTCATTGGATGAGGATGATTGATCTCATGATCATTTGTGTGGAGACACTAAAGCAAGTATGTAGGTGCTTATTAGAGAATAAGTTCACTGAACGTGGCTCGCTAAGGAATACCTAATGGAGTTTTATTTGCCTGTCAATAGGAATTCCTGTAGTGATAGTAGTACAAATGATCCTTGGACTTGAGATCATCATAGTATCTTGTGTATGATGAGTTATACTTTGACTTATTCCTTAAGACCCTTAGGGTATATCAAAGGGTATGCTTGGGTATAATAAGTTGTATATGGAGATAATGTATGATCAATAAAGAATCTACCACTTCTAATAAAAGAAGAGAATGTCCTATGTGATTCGATAAATGACAACCCAAAGAGTCCTTGGCGGCGTAATGAAATTAGAAAGGAGTTTCTAATTTGCATTATTTGGTGTTGTGCATTTAAGGATCGAAAATACATATAATTAAATAAAATAAGACTTGACAAGAATTCCATGTCTTATATTTAATTGGGACATTGTATGGTGGAAGGATTGAATTGTCTGGTAACTATTTACTCAAAGGTTCTTTAATGATTAATGTTGAAATCTATATTATCCGGAAAGTCGTTGATCGGTAGGGAGGCTTATCCCTATTATAGAATAAATATTATTTATTTAAATAAATTAATTGTTTAATTTATTTATTTAAATAAGATTAGAATTGTTCTAATTGATTTATTCACAACCCTGGTTTAATATGGAGAACATAAAGGGTCACACCATAAAAGGAAGAATAATTATTTAAGAAGTTAATGGCATAATCGTAATAATATAATGTTAAGTATATTTAATTTAATCTATGGTGATAGAATAAATTAAATAGCTTAATATTTATTATTTAATATTTTAGAAATATTAAATATAAATTAATAAGAGGAGTCTTATTAATATTATTACAATTATTATTATTTTAATTTCTAAAAGAGTTTAGAAATTAATTTAATATAAGTACTCTCATTTATTCCTAATAGGATTAGGAGGGAAAATTAGTTAAAGGAGTTTAATTAATTATCCCTAATAAGATTAGGGAGCTTAATTAATTAAAAGAATTTAATTAATTAAATAAAACCCAATTCCTTAATTGTTAAGATGGGTTGCCCACATCTATAAATAAGAGGAGTCTTATTATGGGTAAAAGGTTGTTGACTTTTTCAACATACGACATAATTCCAATTGTTGGGAGAGTACACCCTTTCTATAGAGATAGGAAAAACTAGGGTTTGAGCCAATACACCTTCTTCTTGAATTCTTTGTTTTTCCTTGGTGGATCACCTGTAGAGGCCAAACACTTGGGTGGCTAACGTTGATCAAAGGAAGGAACCAAACCCGGTGGATTCAAGTTGAACGCGAAAGGATTTGGAGGTGAACTTGTACCCGAGGAAGCTCGATCTTCAATGGTACGATTTTATTCTTTATCTTTTCGTTTAATTAATAATTATGCATAAAGGGTGATCCGGGTATATGGTTTGTAATTTTTTTTTTAAACTCTGATTTTTCCACGCTTCCGCACTTTTATGCAATTTGATTGCGCACATGAATATTACAAACCTAACAGGTTAATTAAGTCTTTTTCATGGTTGGAGGGTAGGTTGGTTCCAATCTGTAGTTCTTTAGGAAGGTCAGAGGTTATAAGGTTTATGGTGATGGTTCGCTCAAGGTTGGGTTTGGGTTTGTCTTCGACCCATCCTTTAATTTCCTCAAGCACGTCGTCATTGTCTACCTATTCTTGCTCGATCCCCATTATGTCAAAGTCTAATTCTATATCAAAATCGTAGTCACTACTCAAACTTGACAAGTTAAGGACAAGGCTAGAAATAATCAAATTTGGAAACCTGAGAAGAAAACTTGATGGCTTAATATATATAAAATAGTTGTCAATTACAAAAGCATTCAGAAGTTAATATAACAAAAGGCAATAACAAGTTGTCGATAAGATAAGACATACTGAAATGTAAGGTAAGGATTCCTGTTAATAGATTATTTTCTATTTTTAACCTTTTCGGATGATCTGAGGCATAATCGTCCAATTACTGCTAGTCAGATCTTCGGGGATGGCTGAGATAGAGGTATTACTGAGGTCACTGCTATCTTTAAGGATGACTGACTCAGTACTGGACCCGGAATCCTCCTTTGGGATATTCACACTTTTTTAGGTGATGACCGGATGGATGGGCTAACCATCTGATAGATTGGCCTCAAGGGGTTTCTTAGTAACATCTTTGGTGAGGGAAAAGATGTTCGTAAATTTGAATTGAATCTTTTCTAGATACTTTTGGTTCTTGGCTTTCCCAGCCTCATCTTTATTAGGTTTTCTTTCATGGGCTTCCTTATCTACACTCTGATTGACCTGGGGTATCAAGAGGTTCGAGATATAGGCAGGGATCTTCTTCAACAGTTCCTTGAATCCCGCTTCATTGAGGCTTGGTGAATGTGTTTTATACCTACGAATTGACTTTTGATATGGACTTAATTAGTGTGATCCTGTCTATTTCTGTGCGGTTTTACTTGCTTTTATTTTGTTTTGTTTTGTGTTTAGGTTGCACGACTTGGTTATGATTGCGTATTGGCAGCATTATGGCGAGACTTGGCATGCAAAAGGCTAAAAATAAGTAATTCTATAGAAACACCCCGGGCAAAATGGTATATGAGCCAAAAAAGTAGCATCCTTCGCTGTGTATCGGCCCTTGTTAGTATAAAACCTTCACGCGAGCGAAAGTACGGAGAGAGAGAAAAAGACTTCTGATATGATTGGAACTCTACAGCGCGTGGATGGAACACTTTGGCATGGATTGGGAGTTTGTTTGGGCGTCGTTTTATTAGTGTTTTACATGACTTATGATGGGATATAACACAACATAACAGAGAAAAAATTACAAGAATCAATCACTCATAATTTGGAGCCCTAATTTCAGAAGAACTTTGGAGGAGAGCAAGGAAGGTCAAGATCACGAAGATTACAGAATCGAAGGCAAAAAAGGGTGGTTTTGTACTATTCTATTTCTTTAATTCAAATTTTGTAATTGGGATTATGAATTCTTTACTTATTTCAGTTTTTAATTTGTCTTTGATGAATTAAATTACTTTTTAGGCTTGCAATGGATCTTTAGTGTTGAACAATGATTGTTATGCCTTAATTTCAGTTTAATAATACTATCAATTCAATGTATCTATTGTGATTTGTACTTTAACTTATGAATTGCTTGATCACCAGTTCTATGTGGATTTATATGGACTCGAGAGATGATGTATGAATCTAGACCTAATCACTTTAGCATGTGTTCTTGAATTATGTGTGTGATGGATTTCTTGATGAATGTTTAGGGTAGAGATATACCTAACATCGTATGTAATCGCGTAAAGAACTTGGAATTTAAACCATCTTTGTTTTTAATTCACATAAAGATATAGTGAATTAGTTAATTAGGGTGTTGGCTTAATTCTATTAAAATTATGGATTTAAGTTAATATGGTGTTAGTGCATCGAGAGATGGCTAATTCTACTAGAGTGTTCATGATTAATAAACTGATATAGTAAATTATGTTGGAAAAAGGTGTGATAATTAGAGTGAAACTTAAAGTGAAATTGTAAGTCTAATTCTCCATTATTTGATTGAAATTTACGGTTACTTAGTGTCTTGATAGGTTTGGATTTTTAGTTTCCTAGTTTTTATTAATTATAATCCTTAATTTGAGTAGTTTATTAAAATTGAAATAATATAAAACTTGTAATTGTTAGATTTAATTTCATACTAGTCTTTGTGGGAATGATACTTTTCTCATCATTATATTACTTGTTGACTATGTGCACTTGCGTGTAGAGCGTATATAGAATTTACCAAATAAGTTTTTGGCGTCGTTGCCGGGGACTAGTTTTTATTTTAGTATTTTTCAATATCAGTTTAATTAGATCAGTTTTAGTTAAACAAATTTTCTTTTTGTTTTGTTCTTTCTTATTTCAGGTTCTCTGACTTAGTGTATGCAAACTCGGTCTAAGAAGCCAGACTTGCTTCTTTTTGAGGACGATATCGAGAAAAGGTTTCAAAGGCTTAGTAAGTGGATTAGGGACAACATGGAGAACTTTGATAAACAGGAAGAAACTATAGATGTAGAAGAATAAAAAGCGCTAAGGGATTATGCTAATCACAAGGTGACTAAGCTTCAATCGAGTATTATCAGGCCTGCAATTACTGCGAATAATTTTGAGATCAAGCCTGGGACCATACAAATGATACATAACTCACTGCACTTTATGGGATTAGCCAAAGACGATCCGAATGAGCACTTAGTTAGTTTTCTAGAAATTTTTGGCCAAGTTTTTCCCACCAGCAAAGACTGCAAAGATGAGGAACAAGATTACTATATTTGAGCAGCAGCATGGGGAGTCATTTTACGAAGCATGGGAAAGGTACAAGGAACTACTTAGGAAGTGCCCACATCATGGACTACCCAAATGGCTGCAGATAAACACGTTCTACAATGGGCTGAATGGGAATCTCAGGACTAGTATTGATGCAGCTTATGGTAGAGCTTTCATGGCTAAGAGTTACGAGGAAGCATACGATCTGATAGAGACAATAGCGGCTAATAACTAACAGTGGCCTACAGCGAGAATAACACAGCTTAAGGTAGCTGGGGTGTTAGAAGTAGATGGGGTAACAACGTTAGCGGCATAAATTTCAGCATTATCAAAGAAGATGGATGCTCTTATAGGTGCACAGACATAGCATGTTGCTGTTATTTATGAATTATGTGTTGGGGAACATCCTATAGAACAACGTGCCATTAACCCAGCAACAGTACAATTTGTGGGCAACTACAATAGAATTCCGCAGAATATGTATCAGAATGACTACAATTCGGGGAATAGGTATCATCCAAATTTTTTGTGGAGTAACAACCAAAATTAGCAGGTTCCACGACCATCTTACCCCCCAGGTTTCCAAAATCAGCAGCAACAATCAAATCCAAAACAAGATAAAAAGTCGGAATTAGAAGAATTATTGTTGAAGTATATAGCAGTCAATGAGGCGGCCATGAAAACGTAAGCGGCAGCGATAAAGAACTTAGAGAATCAGATGGGAAAACTTGCATTGGCTTTAAACAACAGACCGCAAGGGACGTTGCCTAGTGATACTGAAAATAACCCTAGAGGAAATCATGAGCAGTGTAATGGTATTACCCTTAGGAGTGGTAAGGGATTGAGTTCTAACTTAGATATGAAAGAAAGTATAGATGATGATTGTGAAAATGAAGGGAATGAATCGGCCAGGAAAACTAAGGAACAAGTTGTGGAAAAGTCGAATGATGACATGCAGAATACAGTTACACCACCTATACCTTTTCCTCAATGGATGGAAAGTTAAAAGTTAAAGGATCAGTTTTCAAGGTTTATGGATATATTCAAGTAATTGCACATCAACATTCCATTTGCAGAAGCACTTGAGCAGATGCCACGTTATGTCAAGTTAATGAAAGAGATACTTTCAAAGAAATGCAAGCTCAAGGAATTCAAAATAGTGGCGTTAACTGAGGAATGTAGTGCAATACTGCAGAAAAAGCTTCCCCCTAAATTGAAAGATCCGGGGAGCTTTACAATTCCTTGTGAAATTGGCAATCAAGATGTGGGGAGAGCTCTATGTGATCTATGAGCGAGTATAAATCTTATGCCACTATCTATTTACCGAAAGATGGGGTTAAAGGAAGCAAAACTGATAAATATAAGTTTACAGCTCGCAGACAGATCACTAATGTATCCAATGGGTATAGTAGAAGATGTGTTGGTAAACGTGGACACTTTGATCTTTCCAGCTGACTTTGTGGTGTTAGACTTTGAAGAAGATAAAAATATCCTAATTATCTTGGGAAGACCATTCCTTGTAACTAGACGAACGCTGATTGATGTGCCTAATGGAGAATTGATCATGAAAGTATTTGATCAGGTAGTGAAAGTGAAAGTGTTCAAGGAAATCCCAATCCCAACTAACAAGGAAGAGAATGATTTGCTCGAGGGATCAACACGTGTCAAACTCAAGGATTGTATAGAGGTTGGTGGTCTTAAATCACTGATTGAGGATAGTAAGTCAACTTCACTCTCAAACATGCAGTTGAACATTCATTCAATACAGCGCTGTTGATTATGTGATATAAACACACAGCATGCCACAAATATCCCAACTGATCCAGGATAACACAGGGAGTAGTAAGGATGAAAGACTCAAAAATAAGCGCTCATTTGGAGGAAACCTAATTTTCTTTCCCTTTACAGTATTTTTATGTTATGTTATTCAATTTGTAGTTTAATTCGTAATTCTAGCATCGTTTAGTTCATTTCAGTACAAAAGTTAGTTAGTTCGTTATTAATTTTCAGTAATTTTTATCTTACTTGTTTATCCTTTATGAACTTATCTCATATTTAGTATTCTAATGGGTTTCAGGTAGTTAAGATGCCTTTGGACATGCATACGAGGAGAAGAGACTAAAAAATCAAAGTCTGGCAGGAAAGGGACCCTCGCCCGTGAAAGGGGTTTGACAACTGACATGCCCTTCCGGAGGGGGTCCTCCTGAAGTAGCCCACCCGGGCCACCCTTTTTAGGACAAACACCCCGATGTGGCTATGGGAAGTTGGAAAAATCTTTCTATAGTAAAACCAAATCAACTCCACTTCTTCACTTTTTTTCTCCCAAAACTGACTCCAACCCTCCACACACCTCACAAATTCGCCCACTACTCCTTAAATCACCTCCATTATCCATCAAATTTGTCCACCACTTCCACTCTATATAACTAAACCCTAACTCCATCAATTCCACGCCATCACATACCCATTACATGTCAATTTTAGACACAAAAAACTAGGGTTCACCAAGTTGGGATTTGATAGCAACAAGGAAGGGTGAAAACTTCAAATTGGCATCACCTACTATAATTATATCATTCAATTGGGAGGAAAATCAGTGGGTAAGTCATTTGTATTAAGTTCTTTACAAAGTTGGGTTCAATTGTTCAAATTTGGAGGTATTGTGAGTTGTGCACACCACTTGTTCGAGTTATTGTCAAAAATAAGTTTAGGGGGAAATTGTGATTGTGTTGACTCCAATGGAACCTATGACGCCATTGAAGCGCCAAAGGGAAGAGGGTTCAGGTTCTTCGCAACCCAGATGAGCTTTTGACAGACTAAAGTTCATAAGTGCAAACGCCGCGGATAAGTATGATTACTTAGTGCCCAAAGCACTAACACTGGAAAGGGGTTTGGCAGCGGATTCCTTCGACGGGGAGATGAGAAGGTAAATACATGAGCAAGGTTGGGAGATGCTCACAGATGATCCTGACCCAGCTATAGTAAACGTGGTGAAGGAAATTTATGTAGATGTTGAGGATAGGGTGCCATACAGGGCATTTATGAGGGGTAAACAGGTTTCATTCAGTCTAGAAGCCATAAACGAGTATTAAAGTCTATGAGCCCCTTCCACATACTAGTATGCTCCACTCCGCGATAACAATCCAAATTATGAACAAATTTTGACTGAGATATCTAAAACGGGCACAGTTTGGGTAAAAAGAAGAAAGGGTAGCACAATTTTCCAAAGCAATGACCTCGGTTTATACGGAAAGATATGGTGCGCGTTTCTATGTGAGAAGTAATTTCCATCAACGTATACCAGCGAGGTGACGAGGGAAAAGTGTTATTATTATATGCCATCTTGAAGGATTTCGACATCGATATTGGCTCTGTCATCAGCTTTTTTATCCGCCGCTATCTGCGCGGGTCATTCTCAGGCAGATTGCCACACCCATCTCTCATATGTGGGTTGTGTAGGCAGTCTAGTGTGTGATGGTCAGGTGACGAGCCTGTGCAGCAACCCCTTCAGCTATTGGACCACAAAATGATTGCTAAATATTCTGTATAGGATGGAGGGGAGTCACATCCAAGAGGTGTCGGATTCATATTTCCTGTAGCTTCTGAGGAAGAAGAAAAGGCTAAAGACACCTCGGAGGATGATGACTTCTGAGCTGATGAGGTTCCAGGAGATGATGAGACTGCGGGGAGCAGCAAGTCTGGCAAGTTCATGTTCAGTAATCAATTCCACAGTCTCCAGCGACATATTGTTAAGCGAGATAAAGATGCTGATAGGAAGATGTCCAGACTAGCGGCTAGGCTGGACCATATGTTCAATGTCATGAATAGGTCATTTGCCTCATTGAACGCGTCCTTACAAAGTTTAAATCTAGCCGTTGTCGCTCAATTTCAGTACCCGACACCAGAGCCTATGCCACAATACCCTCCTTCAGATTCTGATACAGAGGAGTGTCGAGTGTTTGTTCCACGGCCACCATCGCCACCATCACCTCACACTTAGCTTATTATAGGGAAGTCCTCTTGTGCTTACTGCTTTATTCTTATAATGAGGGCATTGTAACTGCTAAGTTTGGGTGAGTTTAGTATAGTTATTTGTTTCATATTTTAGTTTCATGTTTATGTCATATGTTTAGTATATGTTTAGTTTGTCTTCATGTTCATTATGTTTATATTCATGTAGTGTAGTTGCATAGTAGTTTTTCATAGTAGTATAGTATTATGAATAGTTTATTGTATTTAGTTTCTTGTTCTGTTAGTCTAAAAAAATTGGAAAAATTGACAAATTGCAAAAATATTAGTTAAGTTTATTGTGTTTATATTACGTTTAGTTCAACTTGCATATGTCCAGCTGTTAGATAGTAAAAGTCTATTTTGGCCAATGATGAGATTGGAATTGCGTAGACAAGTATATTATAGAATATTAAGGCTTTGATGTGATTTCATGTTATGAATTGAATCTTTTTCTGTTTGAAATTGGTATAAAAAGGAAAGCAAAGTAAGAATAGCTTTGTTGATTGATTGAGTCTAAATTAATACATAAGGAACTCTAAAGGATAATGCTAGTTTGAATGAAAGAAAGACATTAATAGGTAGTGATGGTTAAAATTAGACAAGAACCTAAGTATTGGGGAAAATTTGGGGTATATAAGCTATAAAAAAAGTAATAATAAACAACATGGCTAGTCTAGTTTCGTGGCCTTTGTTATTTGAGTAAGTAAGCCTAAGGGGATGTCTTTACACTTAGCACCCTAAGGCCTAAATGGTTTGGAAGTCGTTAGTCGAAAGCTCGCTAAGGTAGCATTGAAAAGCCTAAGGGAATTAGACATTGCACATCCATGAGAAATGTCGACGTCGGGATTTTTATTTGTCCCTTTCTGTTCTTTTTTTGTGTGTTCTCATATTAGGTGAGATTTGTTTGAAAAAAAATAGTTGTGAAAAGGTCCAACATGTATATGTCGACGATTGGACTGTAAAAGTCACAAGTTAGTATTTTTTAAAGGGTTGCACCAACTACACCAAGAAAAGGTTTGCACAAAGACCTAGTGATGTGACACTATTTAACTGGTCTGTGAAACTGGGATTCATTAAGGTTTAGCGGCTTGATTAAGCAGAGGGAAGGTGTTAGGCATCCCCCGACTTTCGTGGTGACACGGTTACCGCCACTTTTCAATTTAAACTTTTATCTGAATGTGTGTGTGTATGTAGGTCAATGTGTAGTTATCTGCAAGTAGTGTTATGCCTCGTTTGCACCTATATACAAAGGGTTTGAATTTTGTATAAAAGTTCAATTTTAACTAGATATGGCAGTGATGTTTTGTAAAACAGATTTTTCAAACCCATGTGCTCAATAGTAATTGAGGGCTTTGATACTTCAATTTTATTATGTGTTCGGCTTGATTACTTTTATTATTTTCGAGATGCGAGGCATCTTCGAGAAAATAAGGTACATAGCTATAAATCCCCCAAATCCAGGTACTTAAAACCCGAACTCGATGCTTTACGATACCATTTCTATGAGCAGAATAATACTAATAATAATAACAATAATATAGATACCAACTTAATTTACATATTTATCAAAGTCTAAATCCCAAGTACGCAACCTTTAATACATTCCTCACAATACGTGATAGGTAATATATATCATACTTGTCTTAATAAAGATAACTATTACATAAAATGGCATTGAATTCATTCTGCAACCTTTCTTTTCCCTTTATTCTTAGTCGAGCCTTCTACTTGTTCACACTTAGCTGAAAACATTTAAATTAAGCAAGGATGAGTATTTGAGTGCCCAGCAAGTAATAGAAATTATATATATATATATATATATATATAAGCTGAAAGAATTTAAATGCTTTCTATATACTATCCTTCTACAACAAATCAATAGTTGTGAAGTAATCTGAACCGATAATATTAACATAACAACCCTCTTTCAAAATTTAAAACTTCGTACTAACTATATATAGGGTTAAGGGGACATACTATGAACATTATTTTCATTTTCGAATAGGTTTAGCAGAACTTCATCCGTAAACCGTCTTAACTTACGGGCACGAGGGTATACATCACATGGACCATGTATTGATCAATACTGCATGTTAGAACGATAGGATCGTTCACTCTGTCCGCCTTAGGCGCATAAAAGTTTTCTCGTGTAAGGGATGTTCATACTTGTCGGGGTTCCAAACCAAAGCAATTCGGTTTGATAATAATAATGTTTTATCTTGTTCAACAATAATCTATAATTTAGCATATATGTATACGGGTAATTAACAAAGGTGTATCAACATGTGATTAAATGCAATGATTATCCAAGTGGGGACACTTGTATAACCATTTATAGAAATTATCGAACAGAATATATTTCTGAATTACCATATACTAACATGTTGATAATCAATGAGCGATATAATATAGGGTTAATAATCTGTACAAATAATAATATAATTACGAAACATTCTTACTCATGTCCATTGCATAAAGAAAATGCAAAGGTAGGATACTTGCTTGATCACGGCCGCTTAATCTGTGAACTTAGTTTTATCTTTTATATCACGACCTATCATTAATCGATCATTCGTTCTATTAGAAAAATATACTATAACATATAGTACTGCATTTCGCAGTCAGCACATAACCTAATAACATTATCACACATGTTCAACAGTTATTGCATCACAAACAAACATTAATAGAGTCAAAATATTTAAGTCCAGATCAATTTCTGAAATATGTCGGTGTACCAACATCTTTATCGAGTAATTATTGAGTCTAAGACTCTATTCCGAAGTTCAATAACTATAAGTATCAGTCATATCATTTTAAATAACTTAATAAACATTTAATATAATTTATCATGAATTTCAAACACCAGAATCATTATTAAATGATTTAAGTATTAAACAATTCTACTATCATTTAATTATTATTTAACTATTAATGAAACCATTGCCAAAATATTAAAGTTATTTATAATAACTCAAAATATTTTTAAAACATTTATATTACCCTTAAATGATTTTTAAAATATTTAAAATCATTTTAAATAATTACCATTAATATTAAGATATTAATGTACTATTTCTTAAAATATTAAAAGTCATTAAGTATAACTTAAAATATTTTTAATTCACTTAATATTATTAATCTTGAAAATATTAAATTCACCTCTTAGTTTTATTAATTCACTAATAACACTTTTATTCGCTTACTAATATTATTAACATCTTAATAATATTTTAATACTTTACTAATATTATTAATCCTCTTAATAATATTTTAATCATGCATTAATATTATTACTTTAATAATATCTTACATATGCTTTAGTATCATTAATCAATTAATAATACTTTTAGTCATTTACCAATCGTATTAATATTTTATTTATTTACTAATATTATTGATCATTAAATACTATTTTATTCCTTTACTAATGTTATTACATTAATAACATTTTATTAAATATCGTATATTATTATTTACTTAATAATATTTTAATCATCCAATAATACATTAATTTAATATTATTAATCTTTTAATAATATTTTAATCTAAGATTAATATTTTAATCTAATATTATTAATCATTTAATAATACTTTAATATTTTAAATTAAATATGATTAACCATTTAAGAATATTTTAATAAAGTTTTAATCTTAACATTTTATTTACTTAACAATATCATATTCTAATATTATTAATATCATAATAACATTTTAATAATTTATTAGATCGATAAACAATTTATTTTAATTGTTCACCCTTTATAAAACCATTTATTTAATATTCATAAAAGGTCATAAATAATATTTCTTATTATAAATTACCAAAATGCCCTAAAATAGTCATATTATTATATATTAGGAGTATTCAAGCATTAAAATCATATTTTTCTTATTTAAGACATCATTTAATTATTTATTTCATTTTATTCATAACTTAATCATTTTTAGGAAAAATAGCAAACTGATTCCACAAATTCTCATTTTCTAGATTTGAAAAGTATACGACCCAACCATGATTCCCAAATATTTCTGGAATTTTAGAAAATGATTTACTAATTTTAAAGTGCCCAAAACACCCGGATCTTGCTTCATTTTTCATAAATCAAGTTTTGTTCGGAAAGATCTGAAATTTTCAGGGTATACTCTCATAACATATATGAACCTACTGTAAACATTTCGGAATTTTCCCGTGTATACACAGTGAGAAATTAGAGTGTTAATATTTAGGAGTCCTTTACGGAAATAGCCATTACACACAACCTATAAATCGAAACGTGTTTGTTCTTTTTCCTACACGTAGATAACTTCTTAAGGTACCTTTGGGATTTTTCCCAGATTTTGAAAAGACTTGCAACTGCCCGAAATAGCCTCAAGAAAATGGGGACAGTAGCTTTTTAGGGTTTTGAAACTTTAACCTTCTAAGTGAACTATTTTGGGGAAAATAGCCCTCATGACTTCAATACTTACTATATTTGTGTTCTACCACTTGTGTTTACTAGATAAATCATGTATCTAGCACCCCCCTTTGACGGATCACAAATCCAAGTTGTAAAACTTGAGTTACACAAGATTTATTGGAAGAAAAACAAGAGTTTCACCCCTTGGAGAACATATGCTCATTTCCTTCCTCTAAACCTTTGATCTAACACTCAAGATACTTAGTTCCATACATGATAATATGTAGAACTAGGGTATTTTAAGTATTAATCCATATCTCCAACAAATCATGCTATAACACAAAATAGAAGAAGAATAAGAAAAAAGAATGGATGAGAACCTCACCTAGTTTTATTTGTTATCCTTCTTGATCTTCCAAAGTAATGTATAATCATAGGGTGCATTAAGCAACTAGCACACCTCTCTCTCTCACACAAAGCCGAAACTCTCTCTCTCTCTCTCTCATATGTTGCTAGCTTGGGAGAAAAAGGAGGAGAATAAGAGAAATGAAAATGATCTAGCAAATGAATGGGTGATTAACTATTATCCCCCATACTTTTATTATCCCATGGATAAAAGACTACACCTTATCTCTTCAATTAGCCTAATCATGTGATTAAGGGTGCTTAATAGATTTTCAACCAATGGGAGATTGATACACATGTACTTGTGTGTAAGACTTCTACTTATGGACATTGATTAGCATAATTTGTTGCCTTAAAAGGCCTAATGGGGCCAGCTATATAAATGCCCACTAATTTCTTCATTTATCTTTTATTTTAATGCATAAATTAGATAAATCAAAGGTCTAAAATACCCTTAATCAAGTGGACTAAGTTTGGGCTTGCATTTTATTTCTTTTGGGCTTCTCCTTTAATTGTTTTGGGCCATGTAATGAACATAGTCTAACAATTTTAATACATGCTACCCAAATTGTTTTTTTAGGGTTTCCATTCCTAATCTTATGAAATTTAATTACTTATACTTCTGGCTTTAGCTTATAACCTAATTAGGTTTACTAGAAATAGGTTTAAAATTATTAGTCACTTGAAATAATAAAATTATCCACATAAGTTAGTATACATATTAAATACTAACATTTCCTTATTATCATAACCCTTAGGTTATTTAATTGTCTCACCTAATGTATAATTAGGTTACGAAACTTTCATTTAGGGTTTAAAATAAAATAAAATTAGTTCCTAAAATTTATAATTAGGGGTTTCTTAATTTGATTAGGGTTCTAATCATACATGAACATTAGGGTATTATATAATAATTATAATTATCTTTGCTAATCTAGCAATTAGGGTTTATAATTAATAAATAGGATTTCAAGAAATTAATAAATCTAAATGTTAATTAGGGTTGACCTAATCAATCAAAAAAAATCATATAACACAGTTATGTAATAGTCTTAAACTCACAATTGAGTTTCAAATTAGGGTTTCTCGCAGTAAAACTAGGGTTTTACATAAGACACCATAACTGACCAATCATTGTCAGTCCACATACATACAATATATAATTATAGCACTAAAAATCAAAATATAAATAATATATGATTATATTTTCATAAAAAATAATTAATAAAAACATTTCTACTATAAAATTAATTATTATAATAATATAGTTTATAACAATCAAAAATTTTAAAATAAAATTATTTAAAATCATTCTTGTAATAAATATATCACATAAATACATACACACATTATCTTGGCACATATTCCCCATATTTAAAATAAAAAAAAATTATACGCAAAATTTCTAATTTATTTGTATAGAAAATATCGGGTTGTTACAATAGCAGCGCCGAACTCTTTCTGGGCATGAGAGCCATCTAAAGAAATTCAAACACCGTGAAAAATTTATAAGGTGGCTGCAGCTGAAAATGTCCATCACGGGAACCGAATCTAGATTCAAGAAATGAATCTGTGATCACATGATTCCTAGGCTTACATGATAATGCAATATGTGCAAAAGTCAGAAATAATATATATATATATATATATATATATATATATATATATATATATATATAGCGATAAATGGCCACGAAGTGATCTCCAGGCCTGATATAATGTGTGTGTGTGTGTATATATATATATATATATATATATATATATATATATGTATGAATATAAGCTGTAAACGCACTGGATATCCCACCCATGCTCAATCGAATCGAAATCGATAATAGTATATATAAGTATTTATATATATATATAAAAGCAGTAAATGCTCCGGATATAAATCCAGGCTCAATCAAACAGAATTTGATGAAGAGATATATATATATATATATAAGTATTTATATATATATATATATATATGAAAGTAGTAAACGCTCCGAATATTATATTCGGGCTCAATCGAGGCGTAACTCGATAATATATATATGTATATATATATATAAAAGAAATAAAGGTCATGGATCGACGATTCGGGCATACACACGCAACACGACTCTCAACGTGAATAAGTATATTTGAATGAAAGTGGAGAAAGGCTGGAAGAAATCTAAGATGTCTTACAGTGGGCTGCTAAGAAGACTTCAGATAGCTTTAAATGAATGAATACTCGATTTCCACCGGTAAAATATAGCTAAACACAAGCTCACAGGTGTTTGGAAAGAGAAAGCAATCAGTTTAAAGTGTGTACAAAGCAAAATGGAGAGGGCTTCCTCTCCTTTTCTCCCTTCAAAATGGCCACCCTAAGTGTAAGACCCCAACTTTTTCTAAATAAAATCGAATTTTCTCTAATTATTATTATGAATAATAAGGTATTAATTTGATATAATACTTTGGTTATGGGTGAAATGTGCAAATTTTTGCAAAATAAGCAAGTGGTTATAAAATATTAATTGTGTCGGGAATATTCGTTTGGTCGTGGAATATTCTTTCTGTCGGGGAATATTCGTACGAAGGCGCAACCATTTGTGAGCCCCATAAAAGATAATTGTCGGATGAAGAAAATGACAAGTTTGAGTTTTTATAAATAACGGCGTAATGGTTACCGTTAACACTGTTGGATTACGTGGTGGTTAAAATATAGTAATACGCGTGGTTGCACAGTAGCACGCAGTATTACACAGTATTTTGAATTATTGATTCTTACGTAGAAAGACACTACCAATAATTGTTACAGTAATTACTGTTCAATATTTTATTTTATTGGTTCAATAATTGCTGCGTTGATATTTTATAATATTGTTGTTTCAATAATTGTCACTGCACAGTATTTCCCATTATCAGATCAATAATTCATATTATTTGAATAATATTATTAGATATCATTATTGGCAATGTATATAGAATTTCTGTCTAGGAAAAGGGTTTGGTCACGTAATTGCGCGCTAATAAGGAGAAATTCTTATCGGAAAGCCCCCTCTTTCCTGGGAACGACCTAGTTGTCATAATTGTGATTCTGTAATATTATTTGTGAATAATTAATTATTGATTTATATGATAAAGAAATATTTATTTTATGTGGATATAAATGATGGATATATTTATTTTATGTGGTTATGAATGAAGGAATTAATGCTGAGGTGTTTTATCAGTATTTTGTCAGAATGGTGGTTTTGAAAATCGTCCGTATGTGAATTTCAGTCATTTTTCGTTTGGAATTTGAAAAAACATAAACTTACAAAGTTGTAGAGAATTAAATTTCCTATGGAAAGCACATAAGATTCGAATTTTTCTGATAAAAGGGCTATTTATTATGAATTGTTGAAGTTTTAGAAAATAAAATGTTTTTATTAAAAATATAGTGGGCCCCACTTTTGGTTGGTGAGTAATGAAATGTGCTGGAATTTATTTTCAAAAGTGGTGGGCTTCAATAGTAGTAGGTAAAGCCATCAGGTAGCAGGTTAGTCTGCTTTGGCGTTCTAAGCATTTTCCTATAAATAGGGTGTTAGTTAGAATTGAAAATCACACCAGAAATAAGTTTTCTCTCTTTCTCTCTCTATATTATCGAGCGTATTTTGTGAGTATTTAGATACTTTTTAAGTTGCTATTCATCAGTGGAAGTTTCCTTCAGCCTTCTACCGATATTCCAATCAGAAGTACTGTTATTTTGAGGTAAGGGATGTTATTTTCTTTCTAATGATGTTATTCTTTCAATATCATTATACAGAAATATTGGTATGGATTTTATTGTGGAATTTCTACCTTTTTGTGTCTGGGTTACTATTCACGTATACGGCACTATTCACGAATACGACACTATTCATCGAAAAATGAAATCTTCTCCTTTTTGTCCAAGATGTCTATTATGGTTACTATCTTTGATTGTACCCATGTTTTGATCTTTATTTTTGAATAATGCTTCACAATTGGTTATTTTGGAGTATTATTGAACTTGGATAAACTGTAATATGAATCCCTAATATTTATTCTTTTGTCTCACTGGATTCGTTTTCTTTAAGATATTTTTCATCATCCTCAGTCCTAAATAATGATATTACTGAATATGTTTGGCCTGTAGTGCAAAGATGAATGATTACCTAATGAAAATCTTTGGTCTGTAGTGCAAAGATGAATGATTACCAGATGAATATCTTTGGCCCGTAGTGCAAAGATGAACAGGTGTTGAGATGAACATGACCAACTGGTGATACAAATGAATATCTTTGGCCTGTAGTGGAAAGATAACTATTTGATTCAAGATGTATATTGATTGATGTTATAGGGATAAAATATTAATGATGGACTTTTAAATCTTAGAATATAGTAGAATTCTTTCTCTACTTAACTATTCTAATGGATTGCTGTTTCCGATGCAGTTGTTGATCTAACACTTGTTGTCTATTATATTTTATCAGATTTTTCTCTGTTGAAGACTAATGATAATTTGTTGTATATTATCTTAGTCATAATATTCTTTATTGGGCTAGTTGAGCTCACCCTTTTCCTTTTTGTTCCATTGTTCTTCTCAGGAGGAGAGAATTTAGTAGGAACTAGCTGGGGTATGGAGTGATGATTGAAGATAGTTATTTTAGTAGTCCTCACTTTTTTGTAAAATAGTGTATCAATAACTGTAATGAGGACTCCTTTTGAGTTTGTATACTGTCTATTAGACAATATTTGTATTCAAACTCACAGTATATGTGTTGTCGTATTTTGCACGACAATTGTATTACTGAAGATGTATTTATTTTTGTACCATGTATTTGGCGACTCAGAATGGGTGATGTATACCTATTTTGGGGGCTTCATAGTTGGTATCAAAGCTTAGGGATAT
Organism: Panax quinquefolius; assembly: GCA_020205615.1. Taxonomy (NCBI): domain Eukaryota; kingdom Viridiplantae; phylum Streptophyta; class Magnoliopsida; order Apiales; family Araliaceae; genus Panax; species Panax quinquefolius. Next base: position 76,825,037 of record CM035169.1, on the reverse strand, counting down.
GATCCGTGGCTGAGGTGAGAGACAATAACTAGGAGGGGAGAGACGGGGAATTCCTTCGCTAGTATGACCTACTTAAGTTTATTTGGTATTTAATTGGTTGGTCAGAGTATAGGGATAATATGTGATATGTTAATTAACCCTTGTTTTGAGGTAGTGTTTGAAAATGGCATCTGAAAATGTTGTGATAAGCAATGAAGCACATGAGACCGTTGAGTCACCAACGATCAATACCTAGGATAATGTGCATCAGGATGGAAATAATCCTCAAATAAACAAGAACACCGCTCAAATGACGAACGATGGGATGTTCAGAGGCTTTATGTAGTTCATGCAATATCAGGCGAGAGAGACTCCTGTTCAAAATGCAGGTGGAAACACTGAAAACTCTCGAATGGTCACCGCTAAGCCGTTCAAGGAGTTGGGACCACCGGACTTTTTGGGAAAGCCAGAACCACTTACGGCAGAGACGTGGATAAAGCAGATCACCAAGATATTTGATGTCTTGGGATGCTCCGAGGAGCAAAAGGTTCCCTTTGCCACCTTCATGTTGCTAGGAGAGGCAGATTACTAGTGGGAATCTGTAAAGCGTACTCAATCTACCACACTAAAGATGTCTTGGAAGAAGTTCCAAGAATTGTTCAACGACAAGTACTTTCCCGAAAGTATTCGTCACATGAAGGAGGTTGAGTTCATCAAGCTGGGAAAAAATAATATGACTGTGTCGCAGTACGAGGCTAAGTTTGCTGAGTTATCTCGGTTCACATCCCATTTGGTTGATAATGAGGAGAGAATGACGTGAATGTTTCAGCGAGGTTTGAGACCCGAAATACGTCAATACCTCATTTCTCACAAATTATGTTTGTATTCAGATGTAGTGAATAGGCTTCAGTTATTGGAGCGCGATAATGAGCCAGCCCAATCGAAGGATAATGAGCAACAACATGACAATAATCGTACCGGTGGCAACAGTCATCAGACAATGATAACCATGATGGAGGAAATTATCATGCCAGAAATGGTAACCACTTCGGTGGTAATCATGGCCAAGATAATTGAAGAAATGATTCAAGTGGAAATTTCAAGAAGAGAACATTTAACGATGATGGGAAGATGACGGCACCAGCACCAGCACCAACAACAAATTCTAGGGGACGAGAATGGCCGTCAGTTAGATGCTACAAATGCGGAGAGGAGGGACATATAAGTCCAAACTGTTCACAGTCTTCCAAGGTATGTTTTAGTTATGGAAAAGTCGGTTACATAGCTCGATTTTGTCCTATAGCAGAATCAAGTCCAGCTGAAACAGTGGCACCAAAGGTGGATACGGACAAAATAAAGTCGGTGGTTTCAGGAAGAGCATTTTTCGTGACTTCTCAAAGAGCAATTAACCCGAATGAAGTTAGCACGGATTAGTTAATTATAAATTCTTGTGAAGTCTATACCTTATTAGATACCGGTTCTACCCACTCTTTTATTTCTCCTACTTGCGCTCAACGTTTAAATTTGACTCTAAAGAAATTAGACTTTGACTTATCGGTTGAAAACTCTGTTAAGAGAAACCTTCATTACATGTGCTATCCATGTCTTGGATGAGAGTCACAATTTTGAATGATATTTCTATCATTAATAAATTTGCTGACGTATTCCTGAAGACTTCTTGTCCTACCCCAGAGCGTGAAATCGAATTTTGTATTGACCCCAGTACAAAACCCATTTCTAAAACCCTGAAATATTTTTCCACCCCGAACGAACGTATTATGCGCCAAAGACAGTGGCTCGAGCTGTTCAAGGTTATGACTATACCATTCAATAACATCGTGGAAGAGCGAACGTGGTAGCTGACGCGTTGAGTAGAATATCATCTGCGGTTACGAGAGTGACGTTGTTAACATAAAAAACCTATTTCGTATAACTTACAAATGATGAAGATAGAGTTAAAGACTATAGGGACCCACATGGTGATATCAAATATATGAGTAGAATTGACTTTAATCGATAAAGTTAAAAGTCGCTCAAGCTACAGACCCGGAGCTGATGAATACTAAGAAGAAGGTTCAAAAATGCGTTATTCTAGAAGCAAGAGTCGATGAAGAGAGGAAATATCAACTCTCGATTTTATTGGTTTATTTGAAATCCTCGATTGAGTAGGAACTGTGGCCTATAGACTCACCTTAACGCTAAGTATGTCGCGTGTTCATAACGCTTTTCACGTATCGATGTTACGTAAATATATGGACGACCCAAACCACATTATTGTGTTAGAACCAGACGGGATAGCCGAAGATTTAACGTACGAGGAGGTACCTGTCAAGATCTTGGATAGGAAAGAGAAAGTCATATGCACCAAGGTTTTACCACAAGTTAAGGTTTTATGGAGGAACCATGCCATTGAAGAAATGACCTGGGAGTTGGAATCAAAAATGAAAGCGAGGTATCCTCACATTTTCGAAACATCAGGTACGTACGTCAATTTTGAGGACGAAATTTTATAAGGAGGGGAGGTTGTAAGACCCCAACTTTTTATAAATTAAATTGAATTTTCTCTAATTATTATTGGGAATAATAAGGTATTAATTTGATATAATACTTTAGTTATAGGTGAAATGTGCAAATTTTTGCAAAATAAGCAAGTGGTTATAAAATATTCATTGTGTTGGGGAATATTCGTTTGGTCGTGGAATATTCTTTCTATCGGGGAATATTCGTACGACGGCGCAACCATTTGTGGACCCCATAATGGATAAATGTCGGATGAAGAAAATGACAAGTTTGAGTTTTTATAAATAACAACGTAATGTTTACCGTTAACACTGTTGGATTACCTGGTGGTTAAAATACGATGTCTACGTGGTTTGCACAAAGCACACGGTATTAGATTGCATGCATTTTTTGATGATTGATTCTTACATAGGAAGGCACTACTCAATAATTGTTACAGTAATTACTGTTCAATATTTTATTTTATTGGTTCAATAATTGTTGCGTTGATATTTTATATTATTGTTGTTTCAATAATTGTCACTGCACAGTATTTCCCATTATCTGATCAATAATTCATATTCTTTGAATAATATTATTAGATAGCATTATTGGCAATGTCTAAGGAATTTCTGTCTAGGAAAAGGGTTTGGTCACCTAATAGAGCGCCAATAAGGAGAAATCCTTATCGGAAAGCCCCCTCTTTTCCTGGAAACGACCTGGTTGTCATAATTGTGACTCTGTAATATTATTTGTGAATAATTAATTATTGATTTATATGATAAGGAAATATTTATTTTATGTAGATATAAATGATGGATATATTTATTTTATGTGGTTATAAATGAAGGAATTTATGCTGAGGTGTTTTGTCAGTATTTTATCAGAATGGAGGTTTTGAAAATCGTCCGTATGTGAATTTTGGTCATTTTTCGTTTGGAATTTGAAAAAACTTAAACTTACAAAGTTGTAGAGAATTAAATTTCCTACGGATAGTATATGAGATTCAAATTATTCTGATAAAATGGCTATTTATTATGAATTGTTGATGTTTCAGAAAATAAAATGTTTTTATTAAAAATATGGTGGGCCCCACTTTTGGTTGGTGAGTAATGAAATGTGCTCGAATTTATTTTCAAAAGTGGTGGGCTTGAATTGTAGCAGGTAAAGCCATCAGGTAGCAGGTTAGTCTTCTATGGCATTCTAAGCATTTTCCTATAAATAGGGTGCTTAGTTAGAATTGAAAATCACACCAGAAACAAGTTTTCTCTCTTTCTTTCTCTGTATTATCGAGTTTATTTTGTGAGTATTTAGATACTTTGTGAGTTTCTATTCATCGGTGCAAGTTTCCTTCAGCCTTATACCGATATTCCGATAAGAAGTACTATAATTTTGAGGTAAGGGATGTTATTTTTTTTCTAATGATGTTATTCTTTCAATATCATTATACCGAAATATTGGTATGAATTTTACTGTTGAATTTCTACCTTTTTGTGTCGGGGTTACTATTCACTTATACGACACTATCCACGTATACAACACTATTCACGAATACGGCACTATTCACCGAAAAATGAATTTTTTTGCATTTTGTCCAAGATGTCTATTATGGTTACTATCTTTGATTGTACCTATGTTTTGATCTTTATTTTTGAATTCTGCTTCACAATTGGTTATTTTGGAGTATTATTGAACTTGGATAAACTGTAATACGAATCCCTAATATTTGTTCTTTTGTCTCACTAGATTCGTTTTCTTTAAGATATTTTTCATCATCCTTAGTTCTAAATAATGATATTACTGAATATCTTTGGCCTGTAGTGCAAAGATGAATGATTACCTAATGAATATCTTTGGCCTGTAGTGCAAAGATGAATGATTACCTCATGAATATCTTTGGCTCAGAGTACGATGAACATGTGTTGAGATGAACATGACCAACTGGTGATACAAATGAATATCTTTGGCCTGTAGTGCAAATTTGAATATTTGATTCAAGATGTATATTGATTGATGTTATAGGGATAAAATATTGATGTTGGACTTTTAAATCTTAGAAGATAGTAGAATTCTTTCTCTACTTGACTCTTCTAATGGATTGTTGTTTCCGCTGTAGTTGTTGATCTAAAACTTGTTATCTATTATATTTTATCATATTTTTCTCTATTGAAGACTAATGATAATTTGTTGTATATTATCTTAGTCATAATATTCTTTACTGGGCTAATTGACCTCACCCTTTTCCTTTTTGTTCCATTGTTCTTCTCAGGAGGAGAGAATTTAGCAGGAACTAGCCGGGGTATGGAGTGATGATTCAAGATTGTTGTTTTAGTAGTCTTCACTATTTTGTAAAATAGTGTATCAATAATTGTAATGAGGACTCTTTTTGAGTTTGTATACAGTCTATTAAACCATATTTGTATTCAAACTCACAATATATGTGTTATCGTATTTTGCACGACAATTGTAATACTGAAGTTGTATTTGTTTATGTACCATATATTTGGCGACTCTGAATGGGTGATGTATACCTATTTTGGGGGCGTCGCACCAAGCCCTATATTTATAGAGGGGGCAGCCGCAGGTCCACCTGCGGCTACCCGGGGTGCCTCGGGCTCCGTGGGCCCTGCCATCTCGAAGTACATGCACACATACAATGCGTTGTCCGCTCGAATATTCATAACTTTCAATTCGGGCATCCGATTAAGGCATATAATACCTTTCTGGAATGTTGTTGTCTAGAGCTACACAATGACATGGGATAAGAGGTTTTACGATACCAAGAAGATGGGTCCATGACCACATCTTCAAGTCTTCAAATTCTATTCCGTGTATTATCTTGCGTAGTAGTCACTCGGAATTTGAGTTATGGTTCTTGTGGGACACTTCTGTGTAGAATGTGGAATGAAATGATGCTGAGACGGCGTGAATGTGGGATCGAGGTGGCAAAATGATGATTTTGCCCCTCATCAGGGTTATCTCTAGCTTTGGGCTGATTTAACAGTCGTTGTTCAGGGTTATCTCTGAGGTGTGCCTAACCTCTCGGGGTTATCTCCAGGGTTGGAACTGAGTGCCTCGGGGTTGTCTCCGAGGTTGAAGCTGACTTCTGGGGGTTTGAACGGACTTCTCCGGGGTTATCTCCGGAACTGAAACTGCATCCCTCGGGGTTATCTCCATGGTTGGCACTGAATCTCCCGGGGTTCTCTCTGGGACTGGAACTGAGTATCTCAGGTTGTCTCCGAGATGGAAAACGTAGTATCCCGGGGTTATCTCCGGGATTGAGCTGATTTGACCTCCAGGGTTATCTCTGTAAGATGATTTTGTTTTCCTGCAAGGTTAGTAACAGAAATAAAAAAAATTCGAGTGTCTACAGATGCCCGTCTTTATCATATTTACGCAATGTAATGGCATGGATATGATAAAGAATACTGGACACTTGAAATATGACAGGATAATCATGATGCAATGTAATGCAGCATGATGAAAATTTATGCTGAATATGGCATGTTGAACCATTTTCCAATGGGATGTGATGACTATCTGCTCCCATGACTTCTGATGGGTATTGGAGTTATCACTGATGACCCTGACGAACTGCTTGTGTGACAACCCAGAAATCCGGATTGTCCAGAAATTAAGATTTAAATAATTAGTTATTAATAAAATGAATTTTTATTAATACTATTCTGTGCTATGTGTTTATTAATCGTTCTATAACCTAGGATGATTATAAGTCAGGAGTATTCTAGCTACGAGCTAGATTTAACGAGTAAGAATTTTCAAGACGAAAATAAAAGTTTTTCGGGAACAAAATATTTTTGGGGAAAAAGACGAAATAGGCACTACTCATCCGTTTCTGCTCGGAGATTAATTTTGAAATTCTGAGAAGTTATAGATTACGTAAAATGTTGAGACGTGATGGAATATTTAATAATATTTCAGTTGTGGCCAAAGACGAAATATCCAAAAATATTTGGATTCCGAGAATCGCAGTTTTTAAAACTGTCGGACGAAAACCGAAAGACGGAACTACGAAACTTAAGGGCTAAGCAAACTTGAGGGCTAAGTTAACTTAGTCCTTTAGTCTTGAATAGTAAGGAGGTGTGAATAGTGATTTTAGGGGCGAAATGACTTTTTTGCCCCTAACCTTGAAAATCTATAAATAGAAAGCTAAACTTTCATTTTCTAGGATTTTGAAAAATCCTATAACTTGAGAGAGAGAGAGAGGGAGCTCGGTTGGAAGAGGAAGAAGAAAAGTATGAGCATGAAGGCTCGGATCCAAAGTGTGGTAAGTTGATGGACTGTACTAAGAAATAAGAATGTTTAGACTGAAAACGAAGTATTTTCAGTAGACTTAGCATTGAAGGTGCTAGAGAAGATTAAGTATTGTCGCAAGTAAGACAATGATGGAAGATGGAGAATAGGATATTCCAAGTCATCTAGCTATGCTAGATTTCGAAATTTCTTAAAATCGTGCTGATGTGCGCATTTTGAAAATGAAAGAATTTGTTCAGCTTTTGGAACCAATGGATTTTAAGAGAACTATTCTTGGTATGTTCATGCTAATTATTTCACCAGATGTAAATTGGTTTAAAATATCAAAATGAATTTTATATCATCAGTGCATTTGATGCAAAGATGGTAAAAGGATGGAGTTATTAATACAATTAAACCTGGTGTTGGATTTGATCTTAGGATCAACAACCTGCTATGGTATGATGTATAATGATGAAGTCATAAACTGACGAAGTCCTCAACGTACTGTGAAGAGTGCGGTATCATGACGTCATAAAACGTTTGATGTATTGCGAAAGAATTTAAAGAAGTAGTCGATGTCAATTGAGGTGACTAGACGAATGTTTCAAGTTGATGTCCAATTTATTGGTATGGTCTAAGCTACTTGATTTGGCTAAGACGAATGGTATGTCATGATTAAAAAAAGAAAATCGAGCTTTCTTTGAAGAGTTATGCCAAACCAAATTGTTTTGGTGCGGAATCTAATGAGTAAGTCTGAGGTGAACATACTCCGAAATGGGGTTATACGATGGGTTGATCACCTATGTATGGAAGAGGTAGTTTACCATCTTTGTGATTGTAAACTGACCGTGGAAAGAAAGGTTACGGCGTTATGCTGTTTAACCTAGTAAGAGTTCATGGTCAATTTGACCCCACAGCAAAAGTATGAAATGTTTTAAAGGAATCTTTATATTCCTCGTTATTCCTTTCACTTCATGATTGTTGATAAGTTATGAATGGTAGGGAATGTATGAAAGATAAGAACTTCTTTGAAGAGAAGTTGAGAAGAAGGGTAAGCTAAAATTTCGAGGACGAAATACTTTGAAGAAGGATAGAATGTGAGGACTCAGGTAAGGTTTTGATTTTAAGAAATTCCGAGGACGGAATTTTTATAAGAAGGGAAGAATGTGACAACCCGAAAATCCAGATTGTCCAGAAATTAAGATTTAAAGAATTAGTTATTAATAAAATGAATTTTTATTAATACTATTCTGTGCTATGTGTTTATTAATCGTTCTACAACCTAGGATGATTATAAGTCGGGAGTATTCTGGCTATGAGCTAGATTTAACGAGTAAGAATTTTCAAGACGAAAATAAAAGTTTTCCGGGAACAAAATATTTTCCGGCAAAAAGACGAAATAGGCACTATTCATCCGTTTCTGCTCGGAGATTTATTTTGAAATTCTAAGAAGTTATAGATTACGTAAAATGTTGAGACGTGATGGAATATTTAATAATATTTCAGTTATGGCCAAAGACGAAATATCCAAAAATATTTGGATTCCGAGAATCGCAGTTTTTAAAACTGTCGGACGAAAACCGAAAGATGAAACTACGAAACATAAGGGCTAAGCAAACTAGAGGGCTAAGTTAACTTAGTCCTTAAGTCTTGAATAGTAAGGAGGTGTGAATAGTGATTTTAGGGGCGAAATAACTATTTTGCCCCTAACCTTGAAAATCTATAAATATAAAGTTAAACTTTCATTTTCTAGGATTTTGAAAAATCCTAAAACTTGAGAGAGAGAGAGAGAGGGAGCTCGGTTGGAAGAGGAAGAAGAAGAGTATGAGCATGAAGGCTCGGATCCAAAGTGATCGTGAAATAGAAAAGCTCACAAATCGCCGGCTTTGTATAACGAAAGAGAAATAAAGAAGAACGGTAATCCGAACCCTAGTTTCTTCTAATATTTTTTTAAGTTTAATATGTTTAAAACATAACTTAATGAGAATAAGGAGTAAAAGATGTTAGTAATGATTTCATATGGTTGAAATCATGAGAAAATAAGAAATAAGAAATAAGAAATTTAGTTTTTTAAATTTCTTAAGCAAGTATAAGATTTGTAAGGATTTTGAGCGATCCGAATGAATTTTATGAATGAGTAGGTTGAATAAGTAAGGAATGGTGTTATATAACATCAAATTCCAAGAAAAAGTGAAATCGTAATCCAAAATATCGATTAAAAATGAAGAACGAACGAAGAACGCGAAGAACACACGAAGAACGCGAAGAACACGAAGAACGTTGTTGATGGACAAATTTAAAACCATTGTAGTATAGATGTTGTTGATGGACAAGTTTAAAACTATCGCGTATAAGTTAGATGCTTATTGCTTGGTTAGGAACGTTAGAAACGTTCATGAAGAACGGATTAAAATTAAGCTATAACGAAGTTATGGCAAACAATTTCGTAAAAGAAGAACGAAAATTTGAAAGTTAGTAAATGAACCCAAAAGTGTAGGGTTTCATAAAAATGTAAGATAACGTATAAAACATGAGTCATGGACTTAAGAACGAACGAATTCGAGTTTGGATGACCGAATTGCGGACGAAGGAACGAAGAACGTTAAAAGCGTAAAAATGAACGAAGAGAAAAGATTAAGCCAATTGAATGGTATGTTAATGGATTCAGAACGAAGTTCTGTCCAAGGCATATTAAAGTACGTAAGATAAGGAAGAGAATGGCTTTGGAACGACCTCGTTTCGAGTTATAACGAAGAAGTTATGAGATCGTAAAGTATGCGTCTCAAACTTGACTTAACACTTAGAAAAAAATTTCTAGGATTTTGGCTCCGCGCCGCAGCGCCGAGAAGTGGCGCCGCAGCGTGAGCTCGGCCATAATCGTCTGGAGAGTGGCATCATAGCGCGAGAGATAACAAAGGACTTGGCCATAAATATACCATCCTGAAAAAGAGGAAAAGAAGTAGGTCGTACCGCGATGCGGCGAGAGGAAAAGGAAGGGCACAACAGTAGCGCCAGCAGCAGAGCAATGCCCGTAATCGAGATTTTTAGTTCTCAGATAATGGGGGATGTGAAAGAAAGAAGATAAAGAACATAATGTTCAACTAATGTAACACTTAATCAAGTGTTTTAAACCTTTAATAAATGTTGAACGAAAAGATTAAACGAGAATAAAAAACAAAGAAGGTAGATGCGGGTTACGAAACTGATGTTCGGGGACCATAGTCACTATAAACGAACATGAGGGATTGCTATGGTTTTGATTCCTTAGACATTAGTCGATGATGTTAATGTATAATAATTTGATGTTATGACATGGCATTGAGAGATGAATGTAAAGGGTTTAGACGCTGTGAACGCAATGTTGTTACGATGAACGATCGATCTTAGCATATAACGAACCGTATGGCTTTGACATTAAGAAAGAATAATGAACATGGGGTTCATGGGATGGATAACGATCGAAAACAATTAAAACCTTGAGTAAAGGTTGAATGAGAGATTAAGAGACGAGAAACGTGAACATTGAATACGTAAATGATCCTTGTAAATCGTATTCGCGTTTGACGAACGTTCAAAGTATACCCTGGTTGTATGACTTGGACGTTGACGAAGGTAGTAAATAAGATATGAATTATCAAGGAAAGCCGTAACAAACGGTAATGAGATTAAAGAAAGCCGAATATAAGTCGGATGAGAATGTTAGAATGAAGTAAGCGTTGAACACTTTAACCAGCATAAGGGTTGAGTGTAAGCGAGTGTTAAATCGGCAGTAACCTACACTCAGTGTATGGTTTAATAGTAATGTAATGAAGACTAAGTTTTAGCCATGAACGGTGAAGAAACTAAGTTAAAGATAATAACGAGCAATGTTAAGAAGCCGAAAGTTAATAAGTATAACTTGGACAACGCTCCGAGTTGAATGAACCTAGGACATTGTAAGGTATGAATATGTTAATATGAAATGTTTAACGCTATGCTCTCTCGAGTATTGACATCAATGATCGCCTCCCATATAAAAGATTGTATGACTTACACGATAAAGAATGAATCTCGAGGTATGGCATTTAGTTGCGTAAAGCCATAAGGAATAAGAAGTTGACTTAACGAACATTATAGTTAAATGGTTCGTATAAGTTAAGAGAAATTTAGGTTGTGGTACAATCGTAACCTTTGATGGTTGACATATGGGAGCTGGGCTAAACAATTCCTTCAAAGAGCGAAGGTATATACGAAACTGGCAACCGATCTAACTCACTGTGATGGCAGTGTAGATGAGATGGGAACTTGTTTGTTGGTTGTTTGTGGGAAACCACTCAGAGTACCATATGGACTACTAGCAGAGAAGCGATGTGTGCTGAGTCCTATAGAAGTATAAGAAGAAGATAAGAATGTAAATCATCAAAGATGATGAACGTGTTGAGTAAGACATCTCCATATGTCATGAAACCGTAAACCGATAAAGAAAGTTGGTCGCGTAAACTTAGTTGTAAGAACGTGAACCTTAAGAAGTAAAGTTAAGTAAACCAATGCATAACTCAAGTATATGACTAATTGGTGTATGTGTTGTTTCCTTATGTGTTATAGGACCGGAATGAGCGATTCAACAGAAGTCGTTGTTGTTGTGTAAGGCAAGTTTTCTAACTTCATTCATATTTTAAATGGATGCTAGTTCTTAAACTTCTCAGATGTTGAACTTGAAAAGTTCTGTCTATGTGTGAATGTGTGATATTTGAACAAGGTGGTAGAACGTATGAGGCCTTGTGCCACAATGTGAAAACTTTGGTGTTTCTGTGAGATGAACTATTTTATGTTTGAGTTGTTCAATAAAAGAATGTTCTGTTTATACATGAACTGTTATTGTTAAGTCTGTGCTATTGATTCTAGCCAGACAGAATGTGCATGAAAGAGAGTAAAGAATGAAAGTATTTCAAAGTGCATGTAATTAATGTTTTAAGATGATAGGAATCAAGACTATTCCTATTATTTAAGCTACTTCGTAACCTTATTCGGTTAATGAAGTCTAAGAAGAATGTTTAAATTATTGAAGTTATTTGTTCAATCAAGTATGACTTCATTTCGGGCAATTGAATGCTCACACTTGCATTAAATGAAAAACATTTTCAGCGAACGATGTTAGAATAACTTAAGGATTCCATATAGATCAAGCTGACGGTATCCAGATGAAGTGTTATTCAGAATGTGAATCTGCGAGAAGATCAAGTGAAGACTAGTAATATAGAAAGAAGAAAATTAAACTATAGACTAGTTTAATGAACTGTATGTATCCTTGGTGGCGGATAAAAGTCACTCTTGTAAGATGAAAGGAATAATGTAATTATCATTATTTGTAATGAGAAAGGTTATAAGGTTTCCAGAACCTGGGATTCGAGAATGTATGTTATTATATTTCAGTATATAATGATGTATGTTGGATGAATGATGTACTCGTGACGTACGAAATCCGGGTTTGAAGATAGACCGGATTTCGGGGCATTACAGGTTGGTATCAGAGCTAATAGGTTATAAACCTTAGGTATGAGTACCTAAGACTATAATCGTAAAGAAGAGGATAAGAAGATCACCACATGATCATAGTAAATCGTAGTAACAGATGAGCTGTTAAACGATGAATGATTTATAGCTAATTCTATGAATGAATGGTACTACAAAGTAGTACGGGAAGAAGAACTCAAATTGAGTCGTAAAGGATAGTATACGAATTAAAGAAAATTCGTATTAAGTAAAGAGAAAGTTAGAAGTTGTAAGATTTCGATTGAGGACGCATATGATAGCTGAGTAGTACGAACCTTCGAATGGGAGGGGGTTTGTGATTACTTAGTTATTACAGTGATAATCATTGGAATAGTATGTCGTGCTATCAATATGTATATGAAGAGAAGGTGAATCTTTTCTCATGTATATACTTGATAGGTAGAGAATGATAAGATTAGGTGCGAGTTCTTTAAACTCATACTTATGGTAAGTTCGTGACTCATAATAATATGGTATGTTTTTGAATGTCTCAACGAATGGACGCCTAAGGTCTATCTGGATGTTCTTAAACTCATATTATTGTGGAAAGTTCCTAAACTCATAATGTGTGTTAAGTTGATGGACTGTACTAAGAAATAAGAATGTTTAGACTGAAAACGAAGTATTTTCAGTAGACTTAGCATTGAAGGTGCTAGAGAAGATTAAGTATTGTCGCAAGTAAGATAATGAAGGAAGATGGAGAATAGGATATTCCAAGTCATCTAGCTATGCTAGATTTCAAAATTTCTTGAAATCGTGCTGATGTGCGCATTTTGAAAATGAAAGAATTGGTTCAGCTTTTGGAACCAATGGATTTTAAGAGAACTATTCTTGGTATGTCTATGCTAATTATTTCAGCTAGACAGAAATTGGTTTAAAATATCAAAATGAATTTTATATCATCAGTGCATTTGATGCAAAGATGGTAAAAGGATGGAGTTATTAATACAATTAAACCTGGTGTTGGATTTGATCTTAGGATCAACAACCTGCTATGGTATGATGTATATGTTAGGTTTGTAATATTCATGAACGCAATCAAATTGCAAAAATTAGCAGATGCGTGTAAAAATCAGAGTTTAAAAATTTTACAAACCATATACCCGGATCACCATTTATGCATAATTATTAATTAAACGAAAAGATAAAGAATAAATCATACCCTTGAAGATCGAGCTTCCTCAGGTACAAGTTCACCTCCAAATAAAAAAAAAATTATTAAAGGAAACACGGATATTCTTTCCTATTCACAAATAAACTCCTTTATTTTGAATAATATGAAATCTTATTTCATATTTAAATAAACTCCTTTATTTAAGGAAATATGGATTCTCTTTCCTATTCACAAATAAACTCTTTTATTTTGAATTATATGAAATCTTATTTCATATCTAAACAAACTCCTTTATTTAAGGAAAGATGGATTTACTTTCCTATTCACAAATAAACTCCTTTATTTTAGGAAAAATAAAATCTAATTTCAACTCCAATTAGTTATTATGGAATCCAATTCCAACTCTAATTAGTTAGCATGAAATTCTAATTTTAAAATTAAAATAAATTTTATATTTTAATATTAAAATAAACTTTTTATTTTAAAATTAAAATAAACTTTTATTTTAATTATAAAATAAGTAAGAATAATATATATATTAACCGTATATATTATAATATATATATATTAGTACCCGCATCTTCCTTACTACTTTTTTTTTTTTTTTTTATACATGGTCATGATTACTTTAATCATTACATGCTAATGATTACTATAATCATTACAAGCTAATGATTATTGTAATCATTAAGGGTTTTTTTTTTTTTTTATATAACATGGTCATGATTACTTTAATCATTACATGCTAATGATTACTATAATCATTACAAGCTAATGATTATAATAATCATTAAGGTTTTTTTTTTTTTCGTTTGCCGTGTAAGTTCCTTTTTGAATCTTGTTTACAGGTTATTAGCGAAAACACGCTTTTTTTTTTTTTATTATTATTAAAACTCATAACAGTGACTAAAAACAAAGAGTTCACGTTTTTTTTTATACAATAAAATTATGCCCAATTAAATTGTTCTAAACACATATCAATATACATATCAAATTAAAACAATTAATAATTCGCATAAAGGTTTGGCTCTGATGCCACTGTTAGGTTTGTAATATTCATGAACGCAATCAAATTGCAAAAATTAGCGGAAGCGTGTAAAAATCAGAGTTTAAAAATTTTACAAACCATATACCCGGATCACCCTTTATGCATAATTATTAATTAAACGAAAAGATAAAGAATAAATCATACCCTTGAAGATCGAGCTTCCTCAGGTACAAGTTCACCTCCAAATCCTTTCGCGTTCAATCTTGAATCCACCGGGTTTGGTTCCTTCCTTTGATCAACGTTAGCCACCCAAATGTTTGGCCTCTAGAGGTGATCCACCAAGGAAGAAGAAAATTCAAGAAGAAGGGTGGTTGGCTAAACCCTAGTTTTTCCATCTCTATAGAAAAGGTGTACTCTCCCAACAATTGGAATTATGTCGTATGTTAAAAAAGTCAACAACCCCCATCACCCATAATAAGATTCCTCTTATTAATAGATGTGGGCAACCTACCTTAACAATTAAGGAATTGGGTTTTAATTTAATTAATTAAATTCTTTTAATTAATTAAGCTCCCTAATCTTATTAGGGATAATTAATTAAACTCCTTTAATTAATTTTCCTTCCTAATCCAATTAGGAATAAATGAGAGTACTTATATTAAATTAATTCCTAAACTCTTTTAGAAATTAAAATAATAATAATTGTAATAATATTAATAAGACTCCTCTTATTAATTTATATTTAATATTTCTAAAATATTAAATAATAATATTAAGCTATTTAATTTATTCTATCACCATAGATTAAATTAAATATACTTAACATATTATTACGATTATGCCATTAACTTCTTAAATAATTATTCTTCCTTTTATGGTGTGACCCTTTAGGTTCTCCATATTAAACCTAAGTTATGAATAAATCAATTAGAACAATTCTAATCTTATTTAAATAAATAAATTAAACAATTAATTTATTTAAATAAATAATATTTATTCTACAATAGGGATAAGCCTCCCTAATGATCAACGACTTTCCGGATAATATAGATTTCAACATTAATCATAAAAGAACCTTTGAGTAAATAGTTACTGTATAATTCAATCCTTCCACCATACAATGTCCCAATTAAATATAAGACATGGAATTACCACAAGTCTTATTTTATTTAATTATATGTATTTCGATCCTTAAATGCACAACTCCAAATAATGCAAATTAGAAACTCCTTTCTAATTTCATTCTCGCCGCCAAGGACTCACTGGGTTGTCATTTATCGAATCACATAGGACATTTCTCTTCTTTTATTAGAAGTGGTAGATTCTTTATTGATCATACATTATCTCCATGTATAACTTATTATACCCAAGCATACCCTTTGATATACCCTAAGGGTCTTAAGAATAAGTCAAAGTATAACTCATCATACACAAGATACTATGATGATCTCAAGTCCAAGGATTACTTGTACTACTATCACTACAGAATTTCTATTGACAGCAAATAAAAAACTCCATTAGGTATTCCTTAGCGAGCCACGCTCAAAGGAACTTATTCTCTAATAAGCACCTACATACTTGCTTTAGTGTCTCCACATAAATGATCATGAGATCAATCATCCTCATCTAATGAGCAAGCAACGATGTACCAATCTATCCGGATTCACTAATCCCCAATTTAGTAATCCAATGATTGGGAACTATTTTAGTTTTAAGCTTTCTAAGACTTTAGATCTCATTAGAATGATCATCATCATTATTCTAAAAGCATTGCTTAAAACTATGGGTTTATCACATATTATAAAAACAAAGATCATGTAGATAATTAAAAGCCTTTAATAAATTAATACTTTTATTAATAAATGAATAAGATTGTTACAAAGTATATGCTTTATCATCAAACATGATTGGCTTGTGTGTGCATACTACTTTCAATCTCCCACTTACACTAAAGCCAATCGTCATGGTATCTTATACTCTTCTTCTCTAAGTGACGATTATCCTTATCCCGTTGGATAAAGCTTTAGTTAATGGATATGTAATATTGTTCATGAGAGTCCACTATCTCTATAGTGATTTCCCATCTTATAATGATTCTAATAATCAAATGAAAGTGCCACAACACATGTTTAGATCCAAGATGAGACTTAGAACTATTCCTAGTTCTCAGTAATAAACTTTTAATCCAAACAATCAACTCAAGCGCCTTCATTTATAGCTATATAATTTATCTTTATTACTAAACCAAAGAACTCTTTTGTCGTTTGGAACCTTTCCAATTCATCGCACCACCCGCTCAAGGTAACCCTTTACCTTAAAGTGGATTTTCTCATCATCTTGGTCTGCTTGAAAAACTTGAGTCTGTTAAGCCCTCTAGTTTTAATTTAGACCCACCATGAATATGATCACATCCTTAGTGCCTAAGTTAAGCACTTTAAGATGTTTTTCACTGACTCATAGTGAACTTCTCCAGAATATGACTGATCAACATCAGGTCTCGTACATTTCATTGCATGCATGATTGTCACTCAAGTGACCTCTCTTTTCAGGAGTCTGTGGGGACTATTACGAGAGATACACTCCATAGCTCATCGACATGAGACATCTCTTGGAGTTTGCCATGCTAAACGACTTTAGCATCAAATGAATATACGTTCCTTGGGTTAAGTCGAGCATCCTCTTTTAAATCTATCTATATAGATTTGCATCCCCAATAATGATACTCTTCCCAAATCATTCATGGAGGAATGTTTAGACAACTTTATCTTTACTGATTGTAGCATTGGTATGTAATTCCTCATCCGTAGTATATCAACATATAATACTAGAAATTTCACGACGCTCCCACTAACCCTTTTGTACACACTAGAACTCTTACCTCATCGTATGTAACTCTGGATCATCATCTTCTATGGTGCGTACCTCATCATCATCATCCATGATGAATCCATACCTCCTAGGTATCTTCTTGTACTATTCCGCATTTACGATTCAATTAATGGGTACAATAGTTCATCTACTGTGTTCCTCTTATTTGACTTATAGTGTTTTGTGATTCTTGAACTCTTCAAGATCTATTATTCTCCCACTAGCCCCTTCAATGATAAACACCTTTATCTTAGAAGGCAGCGTGTTTCGCAATAAACACCTTTTGCTATGTAGGATTATAGAACATATGCCCTAAACTTACTTTAGGATGTCCCACAAATCTGTACATGTCAAATTTTATCCCAAGATTATCCTTTTGAAACCTTTTTCACATAAGTTGGACAACCCCTTATCTTAACATACTTAAGATTAGGAATCCTCCCTGTCCATAACTTTTATGGAATCTTGGGGATGGATTTTGAGGTTACCTTTTCGTAGATATGCAGCCATTTCTAGGACATGATCCTAGAAGGATACTGGAATGTCGGTAAAATCATTATGGACCACACCATGTCCAACAAGGTACGAATTTTCCATTCAGATACATCAATCAATTATTGCGTATCAAGATGTGTCCATTATGAGAAAACCATTTGAGATGATTTAGAAACTTATTGCACAAGTATTTATTCCTTGATCTAATCAAAGAATCTTAATACTTTGCCACTTTGTTTCACTTCTGAATTCTTTGAACCTTTCAAATAATTCACAATTGTATTTCAGCAAATACACACATTCAACTCTTTGAATGATCATCTCCTTTTATTATACTAATTTGTTCAATATGCAAAATTATTTTCATGTAAGTCAAGTATACAAAATTTATTAAGTAATAATCCAGTTCTATACAAAACATTATTATTATAAATAGAACAACAATTGTTCTTAATTATAATACCAAAGATTTCATTGTCCAACAATAAAATGGAAATAATATTTTAACAAGAATCGAATACAATAATAACTTATTGACTTAATTGATTTGCTCGTAGGCGGGTGCTAAACTATAAGTTTCTATGGCTAATGTGGCAACCTTTGCTATATTTCCCGCACATAGGATTACTTATATTTGTTTAGCTTTTCTACTGCTTTGGTCCTTCATAAATCTATATTTATGATAACCAAAGTCGGTATCCAATACCCAAGTAGAACCTTGACTTAAAAAATTTATTTTAAATTATGAACAAAATTGTATTTGTAACCGAAACTTCACTAAGCTTCTTTGGTTAGCCTCTGCAAGATGCTTCTCGCAGTTTCTTTCCAGTGTCCAGGCTTATTGTAGTGGAAGCAAACTCCTTTGCTATCTGTATCAGTTTTGTTCTTATTATCCTTTGTTTACGCCTTTCTGTTTACCTTCTTTGAATCGTTCTTCTTTTCAGAAGATCCTTTGGCCCCTACCAGTAAGACTTGATCTTTCTTAGTTGGAAAGTGACTCTCAACATTTTTTCAATATATTAAGCAAATCAGCGAGGCTGATATCTAGCTTGTTCATATGAAAAATTCACAACAATTGTGAAAGGAGTCCGGGAGTGAGTGCAAGATCAAATCTTGGCTCAACTCTCCATCCATGACAAAACTCGTTGTCCTAATTGATCAATCAAATTGATTATGTTAAGAACCTTTTTGTCTGTACTATAGTGCCATTGGCCATTCTAGATCGGAAGAGCTCCTTAGATATCTGATATCTATCGGGCCCCATTTCCTCACCATCAACTACTTGATGTGCGGGAATATAGTAGGAGCATCCATAGTTTCATCTTGACGCCAAGCTCACACTCATAGATGCGAGCATGATGCATTGAGCCAATCAGCATCATCATCTTGCCACTTTCTAAAAGTAGCAATGTCTTCCTCAGAGGCATTGTTCTGCAACCATTGCGAGGATAGGCGACATGACATAAGATAGCTTTTCACCATGAGAACTATTCTCAAATTCCTTAACCAATCCGCTTTAATTCATCGTTAATTTAGCATCTAATATGCTTCGCAGGATAGTAATTTTAGACATTGTAAAATTCGTAAATGAACTTGTATTTAACAACATTTTAACATACATTCTTTTATTAATTACCAAAATAATTTAGGTCTTGTTTTAAATTGGTATCTCCCACTATTTTCTTCAAACTATATTACCTCACTTATATAGTTCAAGAAAATCTAATTAAAGATTTGCTAGTGAGAATAAGGATCCCATTTCAAATGTATATAGCCTTGTGGTGACACAACAAACTATATATAAATAAATAGGTAGACAACTTTTGTCAATTACATCAACTATGCAACTCCTTGTATTTTGCCTCTTAGATTATTTTGATCAAGTGGTGGCACATCCAATCAAAATTATCCAAGTTAAGTCCAACCTAGCACTCCATATATTCAAAAAGAAAAATATCATCCTTGTGGTGATACAACAAAACAATATTGTTCAATTTTCTTTATAAGCATCAAATGTGATAAATTAACATCTTAAATACTTAATACTTGCCTTGTGGTGACACAACAAACTCATATTAAATATTTAATACTCTATTAATTTTATCATGCTAGAAGGCTTACGCTCGATATTCCAAATATCTTTGAACGCTTAGACTTAATATAAAAATTGAGGGGTTTGTTATTAATTTGTCTCATCTTGTTTAGCTTACGCATATATATATATAAAAATACGCGTCATATTAATGAACATGCGAAGCATGTTTGCATAATATATAATATATATAGTATAAGCATGCACATATAGAATACTATATTCTACCCGGATTGATTATGGACTTTTATTCTAGTTTGGTTCACTAGAGCCACCAAGTGAACCAAAAGGTCAAACCCTAGGGGTGCAAGAAATAATATTTAAATATAACTATTACATTTAAACCCTGCTCCATTACAAACGGGTCTTCAAACGCTTCTTGTCCTTGATCTCCAATTCTTCAAAATAATTCTAACTATTCCTATTACAAAACTATTTAAAATAAATAGAAACCTCGATCGCTAGTCGAGGGGAAGTACATAGGAGGGAATAGAATTTACATTAAGAAAAATTAGAGAAGACGAGGCACGCAGAATTCCCATTTAATAAAACCCATACATTCATGCATCCAACTAAAATAAAATCCAATCACATCGTCAATAGTCCATAATCAATCCCATTTATTATCATACACATCACCATATGCATCAATAAATAACATTCATCTTATGAATAATAAACATTTAATATATATATTGATATCATTTAATGGGCAAATTTAGTTAGTATAAAATCTATTTTTGAATCAAAATAAACTCCTTTATTTTAATCCAAATTTAAATTAAAATAAAACTATTTTATTTTAATTTATCCAATTTTGAATAAAATAAACTATTTTATTTTAATCAAAATCTTTAATCAAAATAAACTCCTTTATTTTAATTAATTATGGAATCTAATTCCATGTATATAAAAAATCTTTAATTAAAATAAACTCTTTATTTTAATTAATTATGGAATCCAATTCCATATAAAAAAAATTATTAAAGGAAACACGGATATTCTTTCCTATTCACAAATAAACTCCTTTATTTTGAATAATATGAAATCTTATTTCATATTTAAATAAACTCTTTATTTAAGGAAATATGGATTCTCTTTCCTATTCACAAATAAACTCTTTTATTTTGAATTATATGAAATCTTATTTCATATCTAAACAAACTCCTTTATTTAAGGAAAGATGGATTTACTTTCCTATTCACAAATAAACTCCTTTATTTTAGGAAAATAAAATTCAATTTCTACTCTAATTAGTTATTATGGAATCCAATTCCAACTCTAATTAGTTAGCATGAAATTCTAATTTTAAAATTAAAATAAATTTTATATTTTAATATTAAAATAAACTTTTTATTTTAAAATTAAAATAAACTTTTTATTTTAATTATAAAATAAGTAAGAATAATATATATATATTAACCAGATATATTATAATATATATATATATATATATATATATATATATTAGTACCGTCATCGTGAAAAGTGCTGATCATGATCGCCATAAAACGTTTGATGTATTAAGAAAGAATTTAAAGAAGTAGTCGATGTCAATTGAGGTGACTAGATTTAATGTTTCAAGTTGATGTCCAATTTATTGGTATGGTCTAAGCTACTTGATTTGGCTAAGACGAATGGTATGTCATGATTAAAAAAAAAATCGAGCTTTCTTTGAAGAGTTATGCCAAACCAAATTGTTTTAGTGCGAATCTAATGAGTAAGTCCGAGGTGAACATATTCAAATGGGGTTATACGATGGGTTGATCACCTATGTATGGAAGAGGTAGTTTACCTTCTTTGTGATTGTAAACCCATCAGTGGAAAGAAAGGTTACTGCGTTATCTTCATTTAACCTAGTAAGAGTTCATGGTCAATTTGACCCCTCAGCAAAAGTATGAAATGTTTTAAAGGAATCTTTATATTCCTCATTATTCCTTTCACTTCATGATTCTTGATAAGTTATGAATGGTAGGGAATGTATGAAAGATAAGAACTTCTTTGAAGAGAATTTGAGAAGAAGGGTAAGCTAAAATTTCGAGGACGAAATACTTTGAAGAAGGATAGAATGTGAGGACTCAGGTAAGGTTTTGATTTTAAGAAATTCCGAGGACGGAATTTTTATAAGGAGGGAAGAATGTGACAACCCGAAAATCCGGATTGTCCAGAAATTAAGATTTAAAGAATTAGTTATTAATAAAATGAATTTTTATTAATACTATTCTGTGCTATGTGTTTATTAATCGTTCTATAAACTAGGATAATTATAAGTCAGGAGTATTCTGGCTATGAGCTAGATTTAACGAGTAAGAATTTTCAAGACGAAAATAAAAGTTTTTCGGGAACAAAATATTTTCCGGCAAAAAGACGAAATAGGCACTATTCATCCGTTTTCGCCTCAGAGATTTATTTTGAAATTCTAAGAAGTTATAGATTACGTAAAATGTTGAGACGTGATGGAATATTTAATAATATTTCAGTTATGGCCAAAGACGAAATATCCAAAAATATTTGGATTCCGAGAATCGCAGTTTTTAAAATCGCTTTGACGAAAAAAACCGAAAGACTAAACTACTAAACTTAAGGGCTAAGCAAACTTGAGGGCTAAGTTAACTTAGTCCTTAAGTCTTGAATAAGAAGGAGGTGTGAATAGTGATTTTAGGGCTAAATGACTATTTTGCCCCTAACCTTGAAAATCTATAAATATAAAGCTAAACTTTCATTTTCTAGGATTTTGAAAATCCTAAAACTTGAGAGAGAGAGAGAGGAGCTCGGTTGGAAGAGGAAGAAGAAGAAGAGTATGAGCATGAAGGCTCTGATCCAAAGTGATCGTGAAATAGAAAAGCTCACAAATCACGGCTTTTTGATAACGAAAGAGAAATAAAGAAGAACCAGAATCCAACCCCTAGTTTCTTCTAATATTTTCTTTAAGTTTAATATGTTTAAAACATAACTTAATGAGAATAAGGAGTAAAAGATGTTAGTAATGATTTCATATGGTTGAAATCATGAGAAAATAAGAAATAAGAAATTTAGTTTATAAATTTCTTAAGCAAGTATAAGATTTGTAAGGATTTTGAGCGATCCGAATGAATTTTATGAATGAGTAGGTTGAATAAGTAAGGAATGGTGTTATATAACATCAAATTCCAAGAAAAAGTGAAATCGTAATCCAAAATATTGATTAAAAATGAAGAACGAACGAAGAACGCGAAGAACACGCGAAGAACGCGAAGAACACGAAGAACGTTGTTGATGGACAAATTTAAAACCATCGTAGTATAGATGTTGTTGATGGACAAGTTTAAAACCATCGCGATAAGTTAGATGCTTATTGCTTGGTTAGAACGTTAGAAACGCTCATGAAGAACGGATTAAAATTAAGCTATAACGGTTATGGCAAAAATTTCGTAAAAGAAGAACGAAAATTTGAAAGTTAGTAAATGAACCCAAAAGTGTAGGGTTTCATAAAAATGTAAGATAACGATAAAAACGTGTGAGTCGGGACTCAAGAACGAACGAATTCCAAGTTCGGATGACCGAATTACGACGAACGAACGAAGAACGTTAAAAGCGTAAAATGAACGAAGAGAAAAGATTAAGCCAATTGAATGGTATGTTAATGGATTCGTAACGAAGTTCGCCCAAGGCATATTAAAGTACGTAAGATAAGGAAGAGAATGGCTTTGGAATGACCTCGCTCCGAAGTTATAACGAAGAAGTTATGAGATCGTAGCACGCTGCCTCAAACTCGACTTAACACTTAGAAAAAAATTTCTAGGATTTTGGCTCATGCACAAGCCAGTCCGAGAAGTGGCGCCAGCAGCTAAGCTCGCCCAATCGTCTGGAGAGTGGCGTCCACAAATACGAGAGATAACAAAGGACTTGGCCGCAGCACCAAATTCGAAGAGAGGAGAAGAAGAAGTAGGTCGCACCAAGCAAAGAGAGAGAGAAAGGAAAGGGCACCAACAATGCAGCACGGCAAGGCAGAAATGCCCGAAATGAGATTTTAGTTCTCGATAATGGGGATGTGAAAGAAAGAAGATAAAGAACATAATGTTCAACTAATGTAACACTTAATCAAGTGTTTTAAACCTTTAATAAAGGTTGAACGAAAAGATTAAACGAGAATAAAAGACAAAAAATGTAGATGCGAGTTACGGAACCGTTGTCCGGGGACCGTAGTCACTATAAACGAACATGAGGGATTGCTATGGTTTTGATTCCTTAGACGTTAGTTGATGATGTTAATGTATAACATTTTGATGTTATGACATGGCATTGAGAGATGAATGTAAAGCATTTTAGACGCTGTGAACGCAACGTTGTTGTTATTCGATGAACGATCGGCCTTTAGCATACAAATCAACCGTATGGCTTTGACATTAAGAAAGAATAATGAACATGGGGTTCATGGGATGGATAACGATCGAAAAGCAATTAAAACCTTGAGTAAAGGTTGAATGAGAGATTAAGAGACGAGAAACGTGAACATTGAATACGTAAATGATCCTTGTAAATCGTATTCACGTTTGACGAACGTTCAAAGTATACCCTGGTTGTATAACTTGGACGTTGACTAAGGTAGTAAATAAGATATGAATTATCAAGGAAAGCCGTAACAAACGGTAATGAGATTAAAGAAAGCCGAATATAAGTCGGATGAGAATGTTAGAATGAAGTAAGCGCCAACACTTTAACCAAATATAAGGGTTGAGTGTAAGCGAGTGTTAAATCGGGCAGTAACCTACACCCGTATGGTTTAATAAGAATGTAATGAAGACTAAGTTTTAGCCGTGAACGGTGAAGAAACTAAGTTAAAGATAATAACGATAAACGTTAAGAAGCCGAAGTTAATAAGATAACTTGGACAACGCTCCGAGTTGAATGAACCGGACGTTGTAAGGTATGAATATGTTAATATGAAATGTTTAACGCTATGCTCTCGGAGTATTGACATTGAATGATCGCTCCGAGTATACAAAAGATTGTATGACTTACACGATAAAGAATGAATCCTGAGGTATGGCATTTAGTTGCCAGAAAGCCATAAGGAATAAGAAGTTGACTTAACGAACATTATAGTTAAATGGTTCGTATAAGTTAAGAGAAAGTTAGGTTGTGGTACAATCGTAACCTTTGATGGTTGACATATAGGAGCTGGGCTAAACAATTCCTTCAAAGAGCGAAGGTATATACGAAACTGGCAACCGATCTAACTCACTGTGATGGCAGTGTAGATGAGACGGGAACTTGTTTGTTGGTTGTTTGTGGGAAACCACTCAGAGTACCATATGGACTACTAGCAGAGAAGCGATGTGTGCTGAGTCCTAGAGAAGTATAAGAAGAAGATAAGAATGTAAATCATCAAAGATGATGAACGTGTTGAGTAAGACATCTCCGTATGTCATGAAACCGTAAACCGATAAAGAAAGTTGGTCGCAGAAAATTTAGTTGTAAGAACGTGAACCTTAAGAAGTAAAGTTAAGTAAACCAATGTGTAAGTCAAGTATATGACTAATTGGTGTATGTGTTGTTTCCTTATGTGTTATAGGGATTGAAATGAGCAGTTCAGCGTAAGCTGTTGTTGTGTGTAAGGCAAGTTTCCTAACTTCATTCATATTTTTAAATGAATGCTAGTTTCTAAAACTTCTCAGATGTTGAACTTGAGAAGTTCGTGTATGTGCAAATGTGTGATATTTGTGCAAGGTGGTAGAACGTGATGAGGCCTTGTGCCACAATGTGAACACTTTGGTGTTTCGTGAGATGAACTATTTTATGATTGAACTGCTCAATAAAAGAATGTTCTGCTTATATATGAACCGTTATTGTTAAGTCTGTGCTATTGATTCTAGCCGCATGTAATGTGCATGAAAGAGAGTAGAGAATGAAAGTATTTCAAAGTGCATGTAATTAATGTTTTAAAATGATAGAATCAAGATTATTCCTATTATTCAAGCTACTTCATAACCTTTGTTCTAAGCTATCGAAGTTCCAAAGAATGTTAAACTTATTGAAGTTATTTGTTCAATCATATGACTTGTGGGCAATTGAATGCTCACACTTGCTTTAAATGAAAAACATTTTCAAATAACGATGTTAGAAGAACTTAAGGATCCCATATAGATCAAGTCGACGGATCCGGATGAAGTGTTATTCGTAATGTGAATGAACGAGAAGATCAAGTGAAGACTTGTAATATAGAAAGAAGAAAATTAAACTATAGACTAGTTTAATGAACTCGTATGTATCCTTGGTATGGATAAAAGTCACTCTTGTAAGATGAAAGGAATAATGTAATTATCATTATTTGTAATGAGAAAGGTTATAAGGTTTCCAAACCTGGGATTTGAGAATGTATGTTATTATATTTCAAGGATATAATGATGTATGTTGGATGAATGATGTACTCAGGATGCATTTAAATCCGGTGAAAGAAAGACCGATTTCGGGGCATTATGGTGTTGGTATCGTAGTTGATAGGTTATAAACCTTAGGTATGAGTACCTAAGACTATAATCGTAAAGAGAAGGATAAGAAGATCACCACGTGATCATAGTAAATCGTAGTAACAGATGAGTTGTTAAACGATGAATGATTTATAGCTAATGCTATGAATGAATGGTACTACAAAGTAAGACGGAAGAAGAACTCAAATTGAGTCAGAAGGATAGTATACTTAATTAAAGAAAATTCAGATTAAGTAAAGAGAAAGTTAGAAGTTGTAAGATTTCAATTGAGGACTCATGTGATAGCCGAAAGTTGTATGAATCTTTGAATGGGCAGAGGTTTGTGCTTAACAACCACTAGTTATTACAAAGGATAATCATTGAATATATGTCGTGCTATCAAGATGTATATGACAAGAAGGTGAATCTTTTCTCATGTATATACTTGATAGGTAGAGAATGATAAGATTAGGTGCGTTCTTCTCAAACTCATACTTATGGTAAAAGTTCGTGACTCATAATAATATGGTATGTTTTTGAATGTCTCAGCATATGGATAGTCCTTGATTTGTTCTAAGGTCTATCTCGGATGTTCTTAAACTCATATTATTGTGGAAAGTTCCTAAACTCATAAAGTGTGGTAAGTTGATGGAACTATACTAAGGTATAAGAATGTTTAGACCGAAAACGCAAGTATTTTCAAGAGACTTAGCATCAAGGTGCTAGAGAAGATTAAGTATTGTCGCAAGTAAGATAATGAAGGAAGATGGAGAATAGGATATTCCAAGTCATCTAGCTATGCTAGATTTCAAAATTTCTTGAAATCGTGCTTAATGCGCGATTTTGAAAATGAAAGAATTGGTTCAAATTTTTGGAACCAATGGATTTTAAAAGAACTATTCTTGGTATGTTCATGCTAATTGTTTCAACTAGATGTAAATTGATTTAAAATATCAAAATGAATTTTATATCATCGCATTTTTGATGCAAAGATGGTAAAAGGATGGAGTTATTAATGCAATTAAACTCGTGTGTTGGATTTGATCTTAGGATCAACAACCCGCTATGGTATGATGTATAATGATGAAGTCATAAACCGACGAAGTCCTCAACGATCGTGAAAAGTGCGCAGATCATGACGCCATAAAACGCTTGATGTATTGCGAAAGAATTTAAAGAAGTAGTCGATGTCAATTGAGGTGACTAGATCGAATGTTTCAAGTTGATGTCCAATTTATTGGTATGGTCTAAGCTACTTGATTTGGCTAAGATTTAATGGTATGTCATGATTAAAAAAAAAAATCGAGCTTTCTTTGAAGAGTTATGCCAAACCAAATTGTTTTGGTGCGGAATCTAATGAGTAAGTCCGAGGTGAACATACCTCGAATGGGGTTATACGATGGGTCGATCACCCACGTATGGAAGAGGTAGTTTACCTTCTTTGTGATTGTAAACCGACCGTGGAAAGAAAGGTTTACTACGAAATGTCGCTTAACCTAGTAAGAGTTCATGGTCAATTTGACCCCTCAAAGAAAAGTATGAAATGTTTTAAAGGAATCTTTATATTCCTCGTTATTCCTTTCACTTCATGATTCTTGATAAGTTATGAATGGTAGGAATGTATGAAAGATAAGAACTTTTTGAAGAGAAGTTGAGAAGAAGAGTAAGCTAAAATTTCGAGGACTAAATTCTTTGAAGAAGGGGAAGAATGTGATGACCCGTAAGGTTTGGTTTTAAGAAATTCCGAGGACGGAATTTTTATAAGAGGGAAGAATGTGACAACCCGAAAATCCGATTGTCCGTAAATTAAGATTTAAAGAATTAGTTATTAATAAAATGAATTTTTATTAATACTATTCGCGCTTATGTGTTTATTAATCGCTCTATAACCTAGGATGATTATAAGTCGGGAGTATTCGCTACGAGCTAGATTTAACGAGTAAGAATTTTCAAGACTTTAAAATAAAAGTTTTCCTAGAACAAAATATTTTCGTGAAAAAAGACGAAATAGGCACTATTCATCCGCTTCGCTTTCTGAGATTTATTTTGAAATTCTAAGAAGTTATAGATTACGAAAATGTTGAGACGTGATGGAATATTTAATAATATTTCAAGCTTATGGCCAAAGACGAAATATCCAAAAATATTTGATTCCGAGAATCGCAGTTTTTAAAACTGCTTGACGAAAACCGAAAGACTTAACTACTTAAACTTAAGGGCTAAGCAAACTTGAGGGCTAAGTTAACTTAGTCCTTAAGTCTTGAATAGTAAGGAGGTGTGAATAGTGATTTTAGGGGCAAAATGACTATTTTGCCCCTAACCTTGAAAATCTATAAATAGAAAGCTAAACTTTCATTTTCTAGGATTTTGAAAATCCTATAACTTGAGAGAGAGAGAGAGAGAGAGAGAGAGAGAGAGCTCTCGGTTGGAAGAGGAAGAAGAAGAGTATGAGCATGAAGGCTTGGATCCAAAGTGATCGTGAAATAGAAAAGCTCACAAATCACGGCCAGATAACGAAAGAGAAATAAAGAAGAACTAGAATCCAAACCCTAGTTTCTTCTAATATTTTTTTTAAGTTTAATATGTTTAAAACATAACTTAATGAGAATAAGGAGTAAAGATGTTAGTAATGATTTCATATGGTTGAAATCATGAGAAAATAAAATAAATAAGAAATAAGAAATTTAGTTTATAAATTTCTTAAGCAAGTATAAGATTTGTAAGGATTTTGAGCGATCCGAATGAATTTTATGAATGAGTAGGTCGAATAAGTAAGGAATGGTGTTATATAAAATCAAATTCCAAGAAAAGTGAAATCGTAATCCAAAATATCGATTAAAAATGAAGAACGAATGAAGAACGTGAAGAACACGCGAAGAACGCGAAGAACACGAAGAACGTTGTTGATGGACAAATTTAAAACCATCGTAGTATAGATGTTGTTGATGGACAAGTTTAAAACCATCGCAGATAAGTTAGATGCTTATTGCTTGGTTAGAACGTTAGAAACGCTCATGAAGAACTGATTAAAATTAAGCTATAACGGTTATGGCAAAAAATTTCGTAAAAGAAGAACGAAAATTTGAAAGTTAGTAAATGAACCCAAAAGTGTAGGGTTTCATAAAATGTAAGATAACGATAAAACGTGAGTCGTGGACTCAAGAACGAACGAATTCGAAGTTCGGATGACCGAATTAAGATTTAACGAACGAAGAACGTTAAAAGCGTAAAAATGAACGAAGAGAAAAGATTAAGCCAATTGAATGGCATGTTAATGGATTCGTAACGAAGTTCGCCCAAGGCATATTAAAGTACGTAAGATAAGGAAGAGAATGGCTTTGGAACGACCTCGCTCCGAAGTTATAACGAAGAAGTTATGAGATCGTAAAGCACGCTGCCTCAAACTCGACTTAACACTTAGAAAAAATTTCTAGGGTTTTTGGCTCATGCATCAGCAGTCACGAGAAGTGAACAAGGTCCAGCACATGCAAGCTCACTATAATCGTCTGGAGAGTGTGGCACGCAACAAAGATGAGATAACAAAGGACTTGGCATGCCGCAAATCAACCAAATCCCGGAAGAGAGAGAGAAGTAGGTCGCCAAGCAAAGAGAGAGGAGGAAGGAAGGGCACAGTACGCAAGCCACGGCAAGCAAGTGCAATGCCCGTAAATGAGATTTTTAGTTCTCAGATAATGGGGGATGTGAAAGAAAGAAGATAAAGAACATAATGTTCAACTAATGTAACACTTAATCAAGTGTTTTAAACCTTTAATAAAGGTTGAACGAAAAGATTAAACGAGAATAAAAGACAAAGAATGTAGATGCGGTTACGGAACCGATGTCCGGGGACCGTAGTCACTATAAACGAACGCGAGAGGGATTGCTATGGTTTTGATTCCTTAGACGTTGGTTGATGATGTTAATGTATAACATTTTGATGTTATGACATGGCATCGAGAGATGAATGTAAAGCGTTTAGACGCCGCGAACGCAATGTTGTTGCGATGAACGATCGGCCTTAGCATACAAATCGAACCGTATGGCTTTGACATTAAGAAAGAATAATGAACATGGGGTTCATGGGATGGATAACGATCGAAAAGCAATTAAAACCTTGAGTAAAGGTTGAATGAGAGATTAAGAGACGAGCAACGTGAACGCTTGAATACGTAAATGATCCTCGTAAATCGATTCACGTTTGATTTAACGCTCTAAGTATACCCCGTCAGTATGACTTAGACGCTGACGAAGGTAGTAAATAAGATATGAATTATCAAGGAAAGCCGTAATAAACAAGAATAATGAGATTAAAGAAAGTCGAATATAAGTCGGATGAGAATGTTAGAATGAAGTAAGCGCTGAACACTTTAACCAAATATAAGGGTTGAGTGTAAGCGAGTGTTAAATCGGCAAGTAACCTACACCCGTGTATGGTTTAACAAAGAATGTAATGAAGACTAAGTTTTAGCCGTGAACGGTGAAGAAACTAAGTTAAAGATAATAACGATAACGTTAAGAAGCCGAAAGTTAATAAGATAACTTGGACAACGCTCCGAGTTGAATGAACCTGACGTCAGTAAGGTATGAATATGTTAATATGAAATGTTTAACGCTATGCTCTCATAAGTATTGACATCAATGATCGCTCCGAGTATACAAAAGATTGTATGACTTACACGATAAAGAATGAATCCTGAGGTATGGCATTTAGTTGCCAGAAAGCCATAAGGAATAAGAAGTTGACTTAACGAACATTATAGTTAAATGGTTCGTATAAGTTAAGAGAAAGTTAGGTTGTGGTACAATCGTAACCTTTGATGGTTGACATATGGGAGCTGGGCTAAACAATTCCTTCAAAGAGCGAAGGTATATACGAAACTGGCAACCGATCTAACTCACCGTGATGGCAAAGGTAGATGAGACGGAACTTGTTTGTTGGTTGTTTGTGGGAAACCACTCAGAGTACCATATGGACTACTAGCAGAGAAGCGATGTGTGCTGAGTCCTAGAGAAGTATAAGAAGAAGATAAGAATGTAAATCATCAAAGATGATGAACGTGTTGAGTAAGACATCTCCATATGTCATGAAACCGTAAACCGATAAAGAAAGTTAGTCACGTAAAACTTAGTTGTAAGAACGCGAACCTTAAGAAGTAAAGTTAAGTAAACCAATGCATAAGTCAAGTATATGACTAATCGGTGTATGTGTTATTTCCTTATGTGTTATAGGGATTGAAATGAGCGCTCAAAGTAAAGTCGTTGTCAGCGTATGTAAGGCAAGTTTCCTAACTTCATTCATATTTTAAATGAATGCTAGTTTCTTAAACTTCTCGATGTTGAACTTGAGAAGTTCTCGCTTACGTGTGCAAATGTGTGATATTTGTACAAGGTGGTAGAACGTATGAGGCCTCAGTGCCACAATGTGAACACTTTGTGTTTTTTTGAGATGAAACTATTCTATGATTGAACTGCTCAATAAAAGAATGTTCTGCTTATACATGAACTGTTATTGTTAAGTCTGTGCTATTGATTCTAGCCGCATGTAATGTGTAAAAAAGAGAGTAGAGAATGAAAGTATTTCAAAGTGCAATGTGATAATGTTTTAAGATGATAGGAATCAAGATTATTCCTATTATTCAAGCCGCTTCATAACCTTTGTTCTAATATCGAAGTTCCAAAAGAATGTTAAACTCTTGAAGTTGTTGTTCAACTGCTATGACTTGGTTTGGGCAATTGAATGCTCACACTTGCTTTAAATGAAAAATATTTTCAAATGAACGATGTTAGAAGAACTTAAGGATCCCATATAGATCAAGTCGACGATATCCGATGAAGTGCCATTCGTAATGTGAATGAACGAGAAGATCAAGTGAAGACTAGTAATATAGAAAGAAGAAAATTAAACTATAGACTAGTTTAATGAATCGTATGTATCCTTGGTGGCGGATAAAAGTCACTCTTGTAAGATGAAAGGAATAATGTAATTATCATTATTTGTAATGAGAAAGGTTATAAGGTTTTTAGACTCGGGATTTGAGAATGTATGTTATTATATTTCAAATATATAATGATGTATGTTGATGAATGATGTACTGTGACGCATTTAAATCCGGGTTTGAAGATAGACCGATTTTGGGGCATTACAAAGTTGGTATCGAGCTAATAGGTTATAAACCTTAGGTATGAGTACCTAAGACTATAATCGTAAAGAGAAGGATAAGAAGATCACCACGTGATCATAGTAAATCGTAGTAATGATGAGCCATTAAACGATGAATGATTTATAGCTAATGCTATGAATGAATGGTACTACAAAGTAAGACGGAAGAAGAACTCAAATTGAGTCAGAAGGATAGTATACTAATTAAAGAAAATTCAGATTAAGTAAAGAGAAAAAAGAAGTTGTAAGATTTCAATTGAGGACGCATATGATAGCCGAGTAGTACGAACCTTCGAATGGGAGGGGGTTTGTGATTACTTAGTTATTACAAAGGATAATCATTGAATAGTATGTCGTGGCTTATCAATATGTATATGAAGAGAAGGTGAATCTTTTCTCATGTATATACTTGATAGGTAGAGAATGATAAGATTAGGTGCGAGTTCTTGAAACTCATACTTATGGTAAGTTCGTGACTCATAATAATATGGTATGTTTTTGAATGTCTCAGCGAATGGACGCCTAAGGTCTATCTGGATGTTCTTAAACTCATATTATTGTGGAAAGTTCCTAAACTCATAATGTGTGTTAAGTTGATGGACTGTACTAAGAAATAAGAATGTTTAGACTGAAAACGAAGTATTTTCAGTAGACTTAGTATTGAAGGTGCTAGAGAAGATTAAGTATGGTCGAAAGTAAGGTAATGAAGGAAGATAGAGAATAGGATATTCCAAGTCATCTAGCTATGCTAGATTTCAAAATTTCTTGAAATCGTGCTGATGTGCGCATTTTTAAAATGAAAGAATTGGTTCAGCTTTTGGAACCAATGGATTTTAAGAGAACTATTCTTGGTATGTTCATGCTAATTATTTCAAATTAGACGAAATTGGTTTAAAATATCAAAATGAATTTTATATCATCGCTGCATTTGATGCAAAGATGGTAAAAGGATGGAGTTATTAATACAATTAAACTCGTGTTGATTTGATCTTAGGATCAACAACCCGCTATGGTATGATGTATAATGATGAAGTCATAAACCCATGAAGTCCTCAACGTCATCGTGAAGAGTGCAATCATCGACGTCATAAAACGCTTTGATGTATTACGAAAGAATTTAAAGAAGTAGTCGATGTCAATTGAGGTGACTAGACGAATGTTTCAAGTTGATGTCCAATTTATTGGTATGGTCTAAGCTACTTGATTTGGCTAAGACGAATGGTATGTCATGATTAAAAAAAGAAAATTGAGCTTTCTTTGAAGAGTTATTCCAAACCAAATTGTTTTGGTGCGGAATCTAATGAAAAGTCCGAGGTGAACATACTCAAATGGGGTTATACGATGGGTTGATCACCTACGTATGGAAGAGGTAGTTTACCTTCTTTGTGATTGTAAACCCACCGTGGAAAGAAAGGTTTACTGAGGCCATGTCGCTTAACCTAGTAAGAGTTCATGGTCAATTTGACCCCTCAAAGAAAAGTATGAAATGTTTTAAAGGAATCTTTATATTCCTCGTTATTCCTTTCACTTCATGATTCTTGATAAGTTATGAATGGTAGGAATGTATGAAAGATAAGAACTTCTTTGAAGAGAAGTTGAGAAGAAGGGTAAGCTAAAATTTTGAGGACGAAATTCTTTGAAGAAGGGGAAATGTGAGGACCCTGTAAGGGTTTGGTTTTAAGAAATTTCGAGGACGGAATTTTTATAAGGAGGAAGAATGTGACAACCCGAAAATCCCGATTGTCCGTAAATTAAGATTTAAAGAATTAGTTATTAATAAAATAAATTTTATTAATACTATTCTCATATGTGTTTATTAATCGCTCTATAACCTAGGATGATTATAAGTCGGGAGTATTCTCGCTACGAGCTAGATTTAACGAGTAAGAGTTTTCAAGATGAAAATAAAAAGTTTCCGTGAACAAAATATTTTCGAGGAAAAAGACGAAATAGGCACTATTCATCCGCTTTCTACTGGAGATTTATTTTGAAATTTTGAGAAGTTATAGATTACGAAAAATGTTGAGATGTGATGGAATATTTAATAATATTTCGCTTATGGCCAAAGACGAAATATCCAAAATATTTGGATTCCGAGAATCGCAGCTTTTAAAACCTGTCACGAAAAACCGAAAGACTAACTACTTAAACTTAAGGGCTAAGCAAACTTGAGGGCTAAGTTAACTTAGTCCTTAAGTCTTGAATAGTAAGGAGGTGTGAAAAGTGATTTTAGGGCTAAATGACTATTTTTCCCTAACCTTGAAAATCTATAAATAGAAAGCTAAACTTTCATTTTCTAGATTTTGAAAAATCCTATAACCCGAGAGAGAGAGAGAGAGAGAGCTCGAGAAGAGGAAGAAGAAGAGTATGAGCATGAAGGCTCGGATCCAAAGTGATCGTGAAATAGAAAAGCTCGCAAAATGCCCGGCTTTGTATAACGAAAGAGAAATAAAGAAGAACGGAATCCGAACCCTAGTTTCTTCTAATATTTTCTTTAAGTTTAATATGTTTAAAACATAACTTAATGAGAATAAGGAGTAAAAGATGTTAGTAATGATTTCATATGGTTGAAATCATGAGAAAATAAGAAATAAGAAATAAGAAATAAGAAATTTAGTTTATAAATTTCTTAAGCAAGTATAAGATTTGTAAGGATTTTGAGCGATCCGAATGAATTTTATGAATGAGTAGGTCGAATAAGTAAGGAATGGTGTTATATAACATCAAATTCCAAGAAAAAGTGAAATCGTAATCCAAAATATCGATTAAAAATGAAGAAGGAACGTAGAACGCGAAGAACACGCGAAGAACGCGAAGAACACAAAGAACGTTGTTGATGGACAAATTTAAAACCATCGTAGTATAGATGTTGTTGATGGACAAGTTTAAACCATCGCTTATAAGTTAGATGCTTATTGCTTGGTTAGGAACGTTAGAAACGTTCATGAAGAATGGATTAAAATTAAGCTATAACGAAGTTATGGCGAAAAATTTCGTAAAAGAAGAACGAAAATTTGAAAGTTAGTAAATGAACCCGAAAGTGTAGGGTTTCATAAAAATGTAAGATAACGTATAAAACGTGAGTCGTGGACTCAAGAACAAATGAATTCCGAGTTCAGATGACCGAATTGCGGACGAACGAACGAAGAACGTTAAAAACATAAAAATGAACGAAGAGCAAAGATTAAGCCAATTGAATGGTATATTAAAGTACGTAAGATAAGGAAGAGAATGGCTTTGGAACGACCTCGTTCTGAGTTATAACGAAGAAGTTATGAGATCGTAAAGTACGCGTCTCAAACTTGACTTAACACTTAGAAAAAAATTTCTAAGGTTTTGGCTCGGTGCCGCAGCGCCGAGAAGTGGCGCCGCAGCGCGAGCTCGACCATAATCATCTGGAGAGTGGCGCCGCAGCGTGAGAGATAACAAAGGACTTGGAACCGCAGTGCCAGTCTGGGAAGAGAGGAGAGAGAAGTAGGTCGCGCCGCAACACGAGAGGAAAGGAAGGGCACCTGTAGGCCGCAGTCACGGCAGCAAGCAATGCCCAGAAATGAGATTTTTAGTTCTCAGATAATGGGGGATGTGCAAGAAAGAAGATAAAGAACATAATGTTCAACTAATGTAACACTTAATCAAGTGTTTTAAACCTTTAATAAAGGTTGAACGAAAAGATTAAACGAGAATAAAAAACAAAGAAGGTAGAT